>BLSH010305991.1:0-14035 GCA_018402905.1 Glandirana rugosa | reverse complement strand
TTGGTCGTCGTCCTTGGAGAGGGATGTGGTCGTACTAGGGAGAGGTTCCTGCTGCTGGTGTGAGGGACAGATTAGCATTATAAAATCATCTCATACTGGTATAGGGAGAAATTCCTGCTGCTGGTGTGAGGGACAGATTACCATTAGAAAATCAACTCAATCTGATATAGGGAGAGGTTCCTGCTGCAGGTGTAAGGGACAGATTACTGTTATAAAATCATCTCATACTGATGTAGGGAGATGTTCCGGCTGCTGGTGTGAGGGACAGATTAGCATTATAAAATCATCTCATGCTAGTGAAGGAAGAGGTTCCTGCTGCTGGTGTGAGGGACAGATTAGCGTTATAAAATCATCTCATGCTGGTGTAGGGAGAGGTTCCTGCTGCTGGTTTGAGGGACAGATTAGTGTTATAAAATCATCTCATATTGGTGTAGGGAGAGGTTCCTGCTGCTGGTGTGAGGGACAGATTACCGTTATAAAGTCACCTCATACTGGTGTAGAAAGAGGTTCCTGCTGCTGGTGTGAGGGACAGATTACCGTTATAAAATCATCTCATACTGGTGTAGGGAGAGGTACCTGCTGCTGGTGTGAGGGACAGATTACCTTTATAAAATCTCTCATACTGATGTAGGGAGAGGTTCCTGCTGCTGGTGTGAGGGACAGATTAGTGTTATAAAAAATAATATAAATTTATGCTAAATAGTACATTTGCATCCAGAATGAGGAGAGCGTCAAATAAGGGACATGGTCGTGGTGCTGCTGGTGTTGGTGCTGTTGGTGAAGCTCCTTTTGCAAGGAGAGGACTTGGTCGATCTGGGCCAGCTACATGCACAAGTGAAACACCCTCCTCAGGTGTGACTAGCCGACAGTACCTTCAACGTTATATGGTAGGCCCGAATGCCGCTCAACGAATGGTGAGGCCAGAACAAGTACAGGCAATAGTAGATTGGGTGGCAGACAATGCCTCTAGTTCCTTCACATTGTCTCCCATCTAGTCCCTTGATGAAAGCTCAGAGTTGGCACCTGAACACCATGGCCATCTGTCTTTCACCTCAGCCCCTTGTAAATCAGCCAAGCAGTTTGAGCCCCAAGTCATGCAGCAGTCTCTCATGCTTTTTGATGACTCTGCTGGTGTGCATTCCTTGGGCCATCCACATAGCCCTGCCCCAGAAGTAGAAGACATTGAGTGCACCGATGCCCAACCACTTCTGTTTCATGATGAGGACATGGAAACACCACAGCAGCATGTCTCTGATGATCACGAAACTGCTGCAGCTTTGAACAGTGTGCAGACTGACAAGGAGGGCAGTGGTGAAGAGTGGGTGGAAGATGATGTGGAGGATGATGAGGTCCTAGACCCCACATGGAATGAAGGTCATGCGAGTGACGTGTGCAGTTTGCAGGATTAGGTGGTGGTCGCACAGAGGCACCAGCACAGCAAAAGAGGAAGCAGGTTGCAAAAGTGGAGCGACCGTCCCCTAGACAGTACGCCTGCTACTACCCACCTCACCCAGGGACCTAGCACACCAAAGACAGCTCAAAGGAGTTCCCCGGCATGGCAGTTCTTCAGACAATGTGCTGATGACAAGACATGAGTGGTTTGCACGCTGTGCAATCAGAGCCTGAAGCGAGGCATAAATGTTCTAAACCTGAGCACAACCTGCATGACCAGGCATCTACATGCAAAGCACGAGCTGCATTGGATTAAGCAGCTCAAAATCCAAGAAAGGATGTGACAGCACCACCACCATGTCTGCCTCCGTCCCCAAGCATTTCCACACCATGGTCCCATGGAAGCTTACAGCTCTCCATCTCCCAAACACTGGAGAGAGAGTGGAAGCACCCCCCCTACCCACTTGCGATCCCTGGTCCTGAATGCCAGCATTTCAAAATTCCTGGCCTTTGAAATGCTGTCATTCTGTCTGGTGGACACGGACAGTTTTAAAAACCTGATGGCGGTGGCTGTCCCACAGTACGTGGTTCCCAGCCGCCACTACTTTTCCAGGCGAGCCATCCCTTCCCTGCACAAACAAGTCGGGGACAAGATCAAGTATGCACTGCACAACATCATCTGTGGCAAGGTCCACATAATCACTGATACATGGACCAGTAAGCATGGGCAGGGACGCTATATCTCACTAACTGCACACTGGGCAAATGTAGTGGCGGGTGGGCCTGAGGCGGATAGCAGTTTGGCGCATGTCCTTCCGCCACCGAGAATTGCAGGTTATTTCTCTTTGCCTCCTGTTGCCTCCTCCTCCTACTCCGCTTCCTCCTCCTCTACCACCTCCTCATCCGGTCAGCGTAACACCTTCACCACCGACTTCAGCACATCCAGGGGGAAACGACAGCAGGCTGTATTAAAACTGATATGTTTGGGGGATAAACCCCACACTGCTCAGGAGCTGTGGACGGGCATTGAACAACAGACCAATGAGTGGTTGTTGCCACTGAGCCTCAAGCCCGGCCTGGTGGTGTGCGATAATGGGTGAAATCTCGTAGCGGCTCTGGGCCTAGCCGGTTTGACGCACATCCATTGCCTGGAGCATGTGCTGAATTTGGTGGTGCAGAAATTTATAAAAAACTACCCGAATATTTCAGATCTGCTGCAGAAAGTGCGGGCCGTCTGTGCGCACTTTCGGCGTTCTCACCCTGCTGTCTGCAATGCAGCGGAACGTCAGCCTTCCTGCTCACCGCCTCCTATGCGATGTGCCCACAAGTTGGAACTCTGCCTTGCACATGCTGGAGAGACTGTTCAAGCAGCAGCAGACAATAGTGGAGTTTCAGCTGCAGCATGCACGGGTCAGTCGCTCTGCGGAACAGCACCACTTCACCACCAACGAGTGGGCCTCCATGCGAGACCTGTGTACCATATTGCGGTGTTTCGAGTACTCCACCAACATGGCCAGTGCCAATGATGCTGTTCTCAGCATTACTATCTCACTTCTATGTCTCCTTGAAAAAACACTTCGGGCCATGATGGAAAAGGATGTGGCACAGGAGGAAGAGGAGGAGGAAGAGGGGCCATTTCCACGGTTATCAGGCCAGTCATTCACAAGTGGCTCGGAGGGTGGATTCCTGCACCCGCATAGGCCAGGTAAAACATTTTCAAGCCAGGGCATAGTTCTGGAGGATGAGGAGGACGAGGATGATGAGGAGGAGGAGGAGGAACCATGTTCACAGCAGGGTGGCACCCAATGCAGCTCGGGGGCATCACTGGAGCATGGCTGGGGGGATACGGAGGACACATCTCCCACAGAGGACAGCTTGTCTTTGCCTCTGGGCAGCCTGGCACACATGGGCGACTACATGCTGCAGTGCCTGCGCAATGACAACTGAGTTGCCCACATTATAACTTGTGCTGATTACTGGGTGGCCACCCTGCTGGATCTCTGTTACAAGGACAACGTGCCGTCCTTAATTCCCTCACTGGAGCGTGATCGGACGATGCTCGACTACAAGCGTACGCTGTTAGACGCACTGCTGAGGGCATTCCCAAATGACACCGGGGGCTCAGTGGAAGCACAAGGCGAAGGCAGAGGAGGAGGAAGAGGTCGCCAATGCAGCTGTGGCACCGCCAGCACCACAGAAGGCAGGGTTAGCATGGCCGAAATGTGGAAAACCCTACTTCCTTCATTCCCCACCTTAAGGAGGGATTAATAGCTAATTTCTGTCTGAACGACTCGTCATAGAAAAACCAGCCGAGTCCCCTGAAGCTTTTATAAGCCTCCAGAATGTGATCTATGTGCTGGAACACTCCCTCACACCTTTCAGCGTGTTTTTCCGCCATTATGGCTGCATAAATGCAATAAGCTTGCAGCCGGTTATTAAATGACCTAGGGATATTTCTACGCCTCTCCTCCTGTTTCTCGCTCCTATCCGCTTTTACTCCCACATCCCTATTAGAGGGTAACAGTGACATAATCTCAATAAAATCCCCTTTCCAAATCTTTTCCTTTATAGCCAGACTCACATGATAACCCAGGGGTGACATTTCACAAGGCATGACCTCTTTCAAAAATGTTTCACGGACAGAGATTCTAGCTGGACTAACATTCATATCCAACAAATTAACCTTGGAAACAGATTCTTGTTGAGGAGTAACAGAAGGAGAGACAGGAAAAACAACAGGAGATGTAGTAACAGGTGAAGAAGGCACAGCTTGCTGTTCAGACATGAAAGAAGCAGGCTTTACAGGGGACAGATTTTGCACTAATGCTGACAAAGAACTCAATAAAGTGTTTAATGCACAAAGTTTTGAAGACTCACCCGCTGCTGGAAGATGCACAGCTTTTTGCTGCACCGTTTTCTCCAGCAGCACACCTGGTCCTGGATGCTGTATCACCAGCCTGTGTGACAGAGCCTGCTCTTCTTCTTCCCATCTCTCATGTTCAGACCGCGCTTGCTCCTGCGGTCTCTCTGCTTGAGGAGAGCGGGGCCGCCCTCTCTTTGCCCTCACAGCTCGCTGCCTCGCTGCACCCCGCCTTACTCCTCTGCTGGCTGGCGATATAGAACCCGTCCTCTTCTTCTTAACAGGGCAGCATGAACGGCCCTCCTCCACTCCTCTCTCCTCCGACACTAGTCCTCTCCACCCATGCTCCTCCTCCGCCTCTCCTTCTATTTCCCAGGTCCTTTCCAGCGGCTGGCTATACCGGGCCTCCCCTCCTGTGCCGCTCCTCCCACACTCCTTCCACTGCCCTGCCCCTGTACCTGCCATGCTTCTCCTCAGTCAGTTCCAGGCACCGCCGCAACCATGCCTCGCCTCCTTCACCTTCGGCTTTCTGAATGAGCTGCTTGAGCAGGGGCTCCATCTCACAGGTAACAGCACCAGGAAGCTTAACCACTGATGCTCTCTTCATGGAAAAGGGGGAAAATCCCACCCCACAGGACCTTATATAAACTACCTCAGCTTTCAGCACATTCCCTACAATCCCATAGGATCTCCCTTCCTGCATCTTACTTTCTCATTTAAAGAGACAGTACCCTTTAAATTTTTGCCTGCTAATTCCACTATGTAATCCCATCATAACCTAATCTAACTAGCCCTGGGGTGGCCACAATCCCAAGTAAGGGGGCTCATATAGTGCCCCCTTTTCCATTATCCTAACAATCTTCCCATAGCCGTTTCTCTGCATTGTTTCCGGACCGCTTGCACAAGCATGAGCTTTCCTCAGTCACAGGGCCCCTCACCCTTCTCTGGACTTTACATCCAGAAACTCTAATTTTTTTTTGAAAATGAACTGGCCCTATCTCCAACCTTTGGCATATAACTTCCTCTACAAAGAGACATTCTGATAAAGAGCGACTTTGCTAGCTCCCACTTCAGGTGCTGGCATCTCCCTGTGGATTTTCACTACTAAATGCCCTTCAAAACTGCAAAATATTTGGAAGGTCATTCACCCCTTTTGAAAGAATGGGCATTAGAACTGCATTGTAGAGACACATTTGTGTCTGACTTATACTCTATCCTGTTTGCAGGTACTCCACTGAACTCGGGAAAGGCGTGCAAAGTGTGGGATGCCAACCTGACCTGTAATTTGACTGCAGATGACTGGGAAGACATGCCCTACTCTCACTAAACATGTGCAGAGCGATATTTGTTTTTTCGCTTAGTTTTGTTTCATTATTTACATAAGTTATTTTAGTTAAATTTGTTTCATTTGTTTAATTTGTTTTCGGAATTTGTTTTGTTTATTCATTTTCAAATCGATTGGAAAAGTTTTCGAATCAATTTCGAACAGTTTTCAGATTTGAAAAGTTTTCGAATTTGAATTGTTTTCAAATTCAAATTGTTTTTGAATTCAAATCATTTTATTCTATTCTTTTGTTTTCTGTTATATTATTTTCTAGTCTATTGTTTTTTTCAGTTCTATTCCTTTGTTTTCTATTCTATTTTGTTATCTTTGGAAAAATGAAAAATTTGTCAGAATTTTAATTCGTAACAAAACTAACCACACATGTCTAGCTCTCACTACTTATTGGGCGAAAGTTCATGATAAAATTGTGACTGTAACTGGCACAACCCTGAAATTTACCCCAGCACACTACCCGCTCTATCATGCAAACACTTCTGTGTGAAGCTATAGGATATCACTAACGATCCATATGATAAATGCAACAAGGTTATGCATTCCCACCCATTTGCTAGATACTCATTCTCAAATTTGAGTGAATGGTTCATGAGGGTGAAAAAAATAAAAGATATTGAAGAACTCATTCACATTGCGCAGAACAGACTAGGAAAGTTGAAGAAGATATGGGAGTGTTGCACCATTACAGGGTAGCAACAGTGGGTGTTATTAAGATACTAAAAGTGCCACATACTCAAGCATGCCTCACGAGCAGGGAGTCAGGGTTATACACATATTTTTGATAGAACAGGAGCAATCCAAATCGGAATTCAATGAATTTCTTTTTTGCTTTTTAAACCGGATCAGCTTCATCTATGGACCCCTGTATACACGTTCCTAATGCTTCTATATTTATTTTGCTATACCAGCGTCATCCAGAAGTGACTTCATATCATAACCGATTTTTCTTTTTCTCTTTTATTTATTCTTTATTTGTTTTGTTTTATTATATTATTTTCCAATCTGTGCATACCATATAAAAACATAAATTGGTCTTTACATCTCCAACAGGCCCATCCTTTCTACTGAGTACATTGATTGTTGTTTAATCCCCCCCCCCTCTCAGCTTCTCCCTTCATACCTCCCCTCCATCCCTAGGTTCTGTCTTTTGTTTCGTCCGCAGTCATTAGCTCCACATATCTCCTTTATTTTTTGAATCTTACCCATTCATCCAGTTTGTCTGTCCATTCCTCTGTATCTTCCTCCCCGCTGCTTTTTAGTTATTCCATTTTCATTGATTCATCTACCTTCAAGCACCATTCCTTCATTGTCAGTACCTCTGTTTTTGCCAGTATTTTGGTATCAAGCCCTTTGCCTCATTCAGGAGATGTGGTATCACTGTTTTTAGGTATTGTTTGACTGGTCTGTCCTTCCCGTGGAACAGGCAGCTCCATGGATCTGTCTGAATCTCCATTTCAGTTATTTTTTTTATTAAATCTAGTATTTCCCCCCCATATTTTTGGATTTTAGGGGGAATTCAATGAATTTCTACTCAAATTATTGTTATTCATTTTGATGCACAACTTGTCCACTTTTAATGGCTCCCACCACCTCCGGGTACAGAGTGTAGCATGGGCACCTGTTGTACATCGGCCTATGCCAACCTGTGTCTGGGGGGGCGGAAGATCTGTTCAGATGTGTTATTGAGTTTGGACCTTGACCATGCGTTATGCTGGTACAGATATATAGACAAAATTTTTTTTGATCTGGACCGGTTTTGTTAACAAGCTGAATGGCAATCAATTTAATCTCAAGCTTACATTTAATTACCATACTCAAACCATCACATTTTTGGACCTACAAATATATAAGGATTTTGATGGCGTTAGAAACCACCTTGTATTGTAAGAGCACAGCAGGAAATGTCATATTACACGCAGACAGTGCCCATCTCCCAGCGCAGTGTGAAGTATTCCATACGCACAATATGTTCGCTTGAGGTAAAACTGTACTCATGATCATGATTTAAATTGGAAGCTGGTAAACTTCACCTATGTTTTTTGGCAAGGGAATACTCAAAATCCCTATAACAGGGCTCTGCAGCAATCCAGATCGCCCCTGCTATACAAATCGGGTTCACAATGTACCCCACAATCCATAGTCAGATTTATTACTAAATTCTTCTCAACATGGGGTGTTATGGGGAATGTTGCAGAGTTACAGCCATCTACTGTTGGAGGACCCCATTGTTAGTAAATACATTGTCAGAATCCCCCGAGATAGTATATAAGAAAACTGCATCTCTTGGGGATAGAGTCACCCATAGCCACTTTATTTCCCATCCCACTTCACGGACCCAACTTGTTAGGATTCATAGATGTGGAAATTGTAACTTTTGCCCTTGGATTAATACGGGCACATGATTTGTGCTACCAAACGGGGAAACCTTTCACCCTAAGTTTTATGCTGATTGCAATACGGAGGGGTGGTTTACTCAATGCTTTGTAGATGTGGTGCGTTTTACATAGGTAAAACAATTAGAAAATTATGACAGAGACTCAATGACCACGTATATTACTCAGCCAATGGAAAAATGGTGACCCCTGTCAGCAGACATTTAGACCTCTATCACAGGTTTGATACGTCAGTGGTCTCATTTCTGGTCCTTGAGGGTATTCCCAAGGATCCCAGAGGAGGAAATTGGGACAAATACAGTAAATACTAAAAAAAGAAACTCTTCGGCTAGAGCATCTCAATGCAATATGTCCACCAAAGATTAATGAAATGCAGTCGTATAAATAATTTTTGTAAAGAATATTAATAATAGATGTCATGCGGTTTCACATCATTTGTTTTTCTCTTTTCTTTGTTTATTCTTTTCTTCTTTTGTTATTTGTTTTCTAGGCCAATTGTAATCATTGTGACTTTTTGAATAACGTATCTTCAATCATTTTTATATATCTGTACAGATGTTATGGATGGGCGCCTCCTGGCCCTGTTGTGGACCCCCTTTATTGTGTCGTGACTGTGCAGCTGTCAGGTGCCGTGGAGGTCTCTCCACCTAGCAGGGGGGCGAACCGGTTGTGGTGTTCATGGACACCAGCGGGAGGGAGCTCTCCTGCCTGGGTCTTTACTGGTTCGTGTCCTGCTGCCTTGGTTCTGCAGCGATTCCCGCCTGTCCGCTGTGGTGGAAGGCAGGTTGGCTGTCATGGGGCGTGGTGTAGGCTCAACCTGGGGCTGTTCCCCTCAATGACAGGACCAAAAATGCCCAGGCCAGGTGACATCACACTCTGACCCAGCTGCCGGCATTGACGCACATGGCTGAGATCACCATATAAAGGAGGACTGGTCTGGGGGAGAGGTGAGGATGCACACAGCCTGGGAGGCTTTAAAGGGCAAGCTATCAGACCAAGGAATGCATCTGGAGAGAGGGGTGAGGCTGTTACATTGAATTTGAACATATAATTTGTAGAAGAATTATTACACTCTTCAAAATATTTTTGCTATTTACTCATTTGTATCTCCCCTTTGGATTCACGTCTGCTGAATAGCTGGGTTCTTTGAGTTATGGTGTGGTCTTAAGATTGTACACACAGCAACAATTAGACAACTCCTGCTTACAAGATATAAAGGAGCCCAGTATTTTTATACCAACACTGGACACTCCTACAATTAGAGGTGACTTGTGGGATATTACTGCAGCTAACAATGTCTAAAAGCTTTGGAGTGACTGGATGAGTTCATCCTGAGTGACCGTCATGTTTTTATATATTCCTCAATAGAGGGACTACTGAATTGAGCTCCAAACATATACTCTGAATGATGGCTGTCTGCAACCACTGCACCTCTGCATACATTTTCAAGCATACATACCAGCTCTTACTATTGTAGGTAATTGTGTAATTAGGTTCTCTTTTTTCCTTGCATAAATATTCGTATCCCTTTTGTCTGCCTTTTGCCTGATCCTTAGGACCATTATTTTACACTTGTGGTTTGGTCTCCTCAGTTGCCACGGGGTTCATATTGGGCTGTTTGGCAGTCGTCCATTCTACCTTGACGTGCGTCGCACATGTAAACATTTTTGTCAGCACATTTTGTTGCTTATTTATGATAAATGCAATTTAAAATTAACGTGTATTTACATGGTTGTAATGATGCATGTTTTACAATATCTGTCTAACCACTTCCTGCCCGGCGTATTGACAAATGACGTCTGGGTGGGTGGTTCATTATGCTCTATTGACGTCTTCAGGATAATCCGTGATCGTGCGCCCCCGGGGGCGTGCATTTCGGCGATCGGTGGTGTCGTGGGTCAGTCTGACCCACCGCATTACCGACCGAGGTAAAAGGCTTCCGTGGAAGCCTTTTACCATGTGATCAGCCATGACCAATCACGGCTGATCACAGTGTAAATAGGAAGAGCCGTTTATCGGCTTTTCCTCAGCTCAGGTCTGCAGACCTGAGCAGCGGAGAGCCAAACGGCTGCTCGCCTGATGGGGGGGCTGCGCTGAACATTTATCAGGGCAGCCACCCTCAGGATCACCCCACTGGACCACCAGGGAGCCCCCCGGACACCGCGAGGAGGCTGCCCAGGACCACCAGGGAGGGAACATGGAGGCTGCCAAGGACCACCAGGGAGCCACCACTAGACCACCAGGTAATTGCAATATAGTGCATCCCTAACAGTGGTGTATACACCAGTGCCCCAACCAGTGCCATCTATCAGTGAGCACCTGTGCCCACCTGTGCCACCTAAAAGTGCCCACCTGTGCCACCTAAAGGTGCCACCTATAAGTGCCCACCTGTGCCACCTAAAGGTGCCACCTATCAGTGCCCATCAGTGCCCAGTGCCACCTATCAGTGCCGCCTATGAGTGTCCATCAATGCCGCTTATCAGTGCCATGTATCAGTGCCCATCAGTAGAGTTGAGCGAACCCGAACTGTAAAGTTCGGGTTTGTACCGGACTTTAGGGTGTCCGTGTCCTGAACCCAGACATTTGAGAAAAAGCCCGGGTTCGAGTATTTTTCCACGCCTTTTGAACAGCTGCAGGGCAGCCTATCAACAAGCATTTCACTTGTTTGCCCTTAGAAGCCATCACAACCATGCCTACTAATGGCATGGCTGTGACTGGCCATTGCATCATGTGACCCAGCCTCTATATAAGTTGGAGTCACGTAGTGCTGTCTGTCACATCATTTCATACTAGTGTAGGGAGAGGATGCTGCTGCTGGTGTGAGGGACAGATTAGCGTGATAAAATCATCTCATACTGGTGTGGGGAGAGGTTTCTGCTGCTGGTGTGAGTGGCAGATTAGCTTTATAAAATAATCTCATACTGGTGTAGGGAAAGGTTGCTGCTGCTGGTGTGAGGGACAGATTAGCATTATAAAATATTATCATACTGGTGTAGGGAGAGGTTCCTGATGCTGGTGTAAGGGACAGATTAGCGTTATAAAATCATCTCATACTAGTGTAGGTAGAGGTTCCTGCTGCTGGTGTGAGGGACAGATTAGTGTTATAAAATCATTTCATACTGGTGTAGGGAGAGGATGCTGCTGCTAGTGTGAGGGACAGATTAGCATTTTAAAATCATCTCATACTGGTGTATGGAGAGGTTCCTGCTGCTATTGTGAGGGACAGATTAGCGTTATAAAATCATCTCATACCGGTGTAGGGAGAGGTTCCTGCTGCTGGTGTAAGGGACAGATTAGCGTTATAAAATCATCTCATACTGGTGTGGGGAGAGGTTTCTGCTGCTGGTGTGAGTGGCAGATTAGCTTTATAAAATCATCTCATACTGGTGTAGGGAAAGGTTGCTGCTGCTGGTGTGAGGGATAGATTAGCATTATAAAATATTATCATACTGGTGTAGGGAGAGGTTCCTGATGCTGGTGTAAGGGACAGATTAGCGTTATAAAATCATCTCATACTAGTGTAGGTAGAGGTTCCTGCTGCTGGTGTGAGGGACAGATTAGTGTTATAAAATCATTTCATACTGGTGTAGGGAGAGGATGCTGCTGCTAGTGTGAGGGACAGATTAGCATTTTAAAATCATCTCATACTGGTGTATGGAGAGGTTCCTGCTGCTATTGTGAGGGACAGATTAGCGTTATAAAATCATCTCATACCGGTGTAGGGAGAGGTTCCTGCTGCTGGTGTAAGGGACAGATTAGCATTATAAAATCATCTCATACTGGTGTAGGGAGAGGTTCCTGCTGCTGGTGTGAGGGGCAGATTAGCTTTATAAAATCATCTCATACTGGTGTAGGGAGAGGTTGCTGCTGCTGGTGTGAGGGACAGATTAGCGTTATAAAATCATCTCATACTGGTGTAGGGAGAGGTTCCTGATGCTGCTGTGAGGGACAGATTAGCATTATAAAATCATCTCATACTGGTATAGGGAGAGGTTGCTGCTGCTGGTGTGAGGACAGATTAGCGTGATAAAATCATCTCATACTGGTGTGGGGAGAGGTTTCTGCTGCTGGTGTGAGTGGCAGATTAGCTTTATAAAATCATCTAATACTGGTGTAGGGAAAGGTTGCTGCTGCTGGTGTGAGGGACAGATTAGCATTATAAAATATTATTATACTGGTGTAGGGAGAGGTTTCTGCTGCTGGTGTGAGGGGCAGATTAGCGTTATAAAATCATCTCATACTGGTGCAGGGAGAGGTTGCTGCTGCTGGTGTGAGGGACAGATTAGTGTTATAAAATCATCTCATACTGGTGTAGGGAGAGGTTCCTGCTGCTGGTGTGAGGGAAAGATTAGCATTATTAAATCATCTCATACTGGTGTAGGGAGAGGTTCCGGCTGCTGGTGTGAGGGACAGATTAGCGTTATAAAATCATCTCATACTGGTGTAGGCAAAGGTTCCTGCTGCTGGTGTAAGGGACAGATTAGCGTTATAAAATCATCTCATACTAGTGTAGGTAGAGGTTCCTGCTGCTGGTGTGAGGGACAGATTAGCGTTATAAAATCATTTCATACTGGTGTAGGGAGAGGATGCTGCTGCTAGTGTGAGGGACAGATTAGCATTATAAAATCATCTCATACTGGTGTAGGGAGAGGTTCCTGCTGCTGGTGTGAGGGGCAGATTAGCGTTATAAAATCATCTCATACTGGTGTAGGGAGAGGTTCCTGATGCTGCTTTGAGGGACAGATTAGCATTATAAAATCATCTCATACTGGTGTGGGGAGAGGTTTCTGCTGCTGGTGTGAGTGGCAGATTAGCTTTATAAAATCATCTCATACTGGTGTAGGGAAAGGTTGCTGCTGCTGGCGTGAGGGACAGATTAGCATTATAAAATATTATCATACTGGTGTAGGGAGAATTTTCTGCTGCTGGTGTGAGGGGCAGATTAGCGTTATAAAATCATCTCATACTGGTGCAGGGAGAGGTTGCTGCTGCTGGTGTGAGGGACAGATTAGCGTTATAAAATCATCTCATACTGGTGTAGGGAGAGGTTCCTGCTGCTGGTGTGAGGGACAGATTAGCGTTATAAAATCATCTCATACTGGTGTAGGGAGAGGTTTCTTGCTGCTGGTGTGAGGGACAGATTTGCGTTATAAAATCATCTGATACTGGTGTAGGGAGAGGTTCCTGCTGCTGGTGTGAGGGACAGATTAGCGTTATAAAATCATCTCATACTGGAGTAGGGAAAGGTTCCTTCTGCTGGTGTGAGGGACAGATTAGCGCTATAAAATCATCTCATACTGGTGTAAGGAGAGGTTCCTGCTGCTGGTGTGAGGGACAGATTAGCGTTATAAAATCATCTCATACTGGTGTATGGAGAGGTTCCTGCTGCTGGTGTGAGGGACAGAATAGCATTATTTAATCATCTCATACTGGTGTAGGGAGAGGTTCCTGCTACTGGTGTGAGGGACAGATTAGCGTTATAAAATCATCTCATACTGGTGTAGGGAGAGGTTCCTGCTGCTATTGTGAGGGACAGATTTGCGTTATAAAATCATCTCATACTGGTGTAGGCAAAGGTTCCTGCTGCTGGTGTGAGGGACAGATTAGTGTTATAAAATTATCTCATACTAGTGTAGGGAGAGGTTCCTGCTGCTGGTGTGAGGGACACATTAGCATTATATAATCATCTCATACTGGTGTAGGGAGAGGTTCCTGCTGCTGGTGTGAGGGACAGGTTAGCGTTATAAAATCATCTCATACTGTTGTAGGGAGAGGTTCCTGCTGCTGGTGTGAGGGACAGATTAGCGTTATAAAATCATCTCATACTGGTGTAGGGAGAGGTTCCTGCTGCTGGTGTGAGGGACAGATTAGCGTTATAAAATCCTCTCATACTGGTGTAGTCAAAGGTTCCTGCTGCTGGTGTGAGGGACAGATTAGCGTTATAAAATCATCTCATACTGGTGTAGGGAGTTGTTCCTGATGCTGATGTGAGGGACAGATTAGCATTATAAAATCATCTCATGCTGGTGTAAGGAGATGTTCCTGCTGCTG
>BLSH010305990.1:90421-106020 GCA_018402905.1 Glandirana rugosa | reverse complement strand
AATTCAGGCAACTGGACCATGGGTATGGTAAATGATTTGGTAACTATAGACCATGGTGTGATGATATCACGCATGAGACACACACAAAGTAATGATACCACGCACGTAGCTAGACGGTCTCCATCTTGAAAGGGGAGCTACTTAAAAGGCTGCTAAGTTTTTTTCTCTCCTTTTAACATGGCAGTTTGAACATAGGACAAAGCTCCTCATTTACACCCCCTCCCTCTCTGGCCAGATCAACTTCAAAGGGGGCCATCTGATCATGGTCCATGACTGGCCTGGAAGAAGCCCTGTTCGCTTATCTTGAAAAAACATAAAACAAGCTGATGTTTGCCCATAAATTACCCTGGCAGTGCTAACCTAGGGATGACCCTCTCTCTGTCTTAAAACTTACCCAAAAGCTATATAAACTCATAATAGGGAGGGGCCTAAGGTGACGTTCAGGCTACAACACTGTGGCATCTACAGCAGCCGTGGATCGCTTTTAAAAGTATATTGACCTATGAATATGCAGTACACGAGTGTACCAGTGGTGGTACACAGGCACATGTGAGTGTACCTTTATGTTTTTAATAAAGATTTCATCATAAACGATTCAACACTATGCTAGTCCCTCTCTCTGTTTTATAATGCTACACCACTGCTGAGACCCACCTGTGGAGGAGGATTTGTACCCCAGTGGGGACTGCGTTACTTGACCCAGTGGGGGTCGCTCCTTGAGGTGAGCGCTTAGTGACACCTGGTGGTGGAAAGTGCACGTTTTTGGAAGCACCTTATATACCACTTTTGCACAGCCGCTGGCTTGGACGCCCCTCATCCTTGCTCAGCAGGAGAGTTTATATTTCTTCACTTGCACTTTAAGAGACACTGTTTTGGACTATTTGTTTACAGCCAGCAGGAGTGTCTGGCTTCATCACTTGCACTTTCATATGATTTATTATGTGATTTATTAATGCACTTTATTGATTATATTTATATGTATAAATGTGATTCACCAATTTCCACTAGGTGGCACTATATATATGTGAGGAGTTTATTTTATTATTGCGCTTCACTTACTTATATATAAAAATCTTCGAAACACTAATTAGGCATGGACATTTCAAATGCAGGTATTTTTCATTCTGTTCCTTTGCTGTAAATTTTGTCTCAGTATCTTGCAACCTTCTTTTATTTTTCTGTAAATATTTTACTGCACCTTAAACTTGACCTTATTTTGAAAAGTGTTAATTTTGTCCCTAAAGCTCTTAATGCAACTATTACAAATCTGTTCCTTTGAAGAGCGCTACTGTTTTTAAAATAACACATCTGGATATACCTGTCTGCGGTGACAGTGTGTGTGTTATAGGTGGTTATTCTGAAATACTGGTATTGCTAAAATATGGGTCTTCTGGCTGGTATCCAGAAGTGGTGACAGAGAAAGGGTTAATTGTTTGAATTAGTCCGGTAACAATCACTCTCAGGCGGCTGACACTCAGACGGTGGTCCCACAAACTGGGAAATCTTTATGCTGAAAGCAGCTGAGAGTGGCATTGTTACGTTCGTAACAAGTGCGATATTAGATCAGTGGGGTCCTCGTTTGCTGGTCGGTGAGGAGGGCAGCGATCTGATACCCGCGTTCGTCACACATGGGTTTAATTTACTTCCCCTCAGGATGTGTGTTGAATGATATTGGGTGTAACTGGACCCAGAATACCAGTGGCAGGGGGATGGGGTGGGGAATCTGCAGGGTACAGTGCCGGAGAGAGAATGAGTATTGTAGCAAAAGCTGATTTTTCTAGTTTCATATGTGACAGGGAATTCGTTTAGTTCCTGGAATCCTGGTGCTGGGCTTTAACTTCTTTATGTGTGACTAGATGGCACTTGTTGGAACTTTACTTGACTGGAATCAGTAGATCCATATGCTTTTTAACATACATGTTAAATGATTGAGTAACTCTATGGGTTTAATTTACAACCCAAATTGTGTATATACATATTAACTACTATAAAAAAACAGCATGGTGGACAAGTGAGTATTTAGAAGACTTGCCCAGTGGCGATAGAGCTTGGGTAAAATTCCTTCCGTGAACACTATCTGCAGAGAGTTTATGTGCTCTGTATTGGGGTTTCCACCCAATAAACTGATAGGTGGCACTGGTGGGCACTGATAGGTGGCACTGGTGGGTACTGGTGAAAACTGACAGGTGGCACTGGTGGGCACTGATAGGCAGCACTGAAAGAGGGCACTGTAAGGTGTCCATTTCTTGGTGGTCTAGGGGTGGCATCTGTAATTGCCAGCCATGTTGGGCATTATGCCCCTTACCTGGTGGTCTAGTGTGGGCTCCCTGATAATCTCCCTGGTGATCTAGGGTCAGCTCCCTGTTGGTCTGTGGGTGGGCTCTCCCTAGTGGCCCCTGGGCAGGCTCTGGTGGCCCTGGTGATCCAGTGTGGTGATCCGAGTGGAAGCTGCGCTGATAAACAATCAACACAGACCCCCCGTCAGGAGAGCAGACGCAAGCAGAGGAAAAAGCTGATAAACGACTCTTCCTGTTTACATTGTTATCAGCCATGATTGGTCATGGCTGATCAAGTGGTAAAGAGCTTCCGATGGAAGCTTTTTACCGAGATCAGACTGACCCACGGCACCCCCGATTGCCGTGATGCGTGCCCCCCGCATGATCATGGGTTATAATGAGGACATCAATAGATGTCCAGTCAGAATAACGAAGCCACCGCCAGCCCGTCATTTGTTAATAGGCCGGGCGAGAAGTGGTTAAAGTTTACCCCCCTCCCCAACCAACACATTTAAACTCATGTTCTCTGCTTTCCCCTGCTCCACCACTGCTCCAGTGGAGCAGCCACAAAATGCTCATTGCTTTTAGGAATGGGGAACAATTTGACCTCCTCCCACATTACAGTGTTTTGGCCTGAGCGGCCAATTGCTAGGTTTGAACTTTTTCACATGAAAGAAAAGATCGCATAATTAATCCTGTGTAATTTCAGACATTATACAACACAGAACTTACAAAGGGTTAGAACTGAGGAGGGACAGATCATCAGGGGAGCACCATGGAGGCTAGTATAAGTGAGTTACATAGTTAGTCAGGTTGAAAAAAGACACAAGTCCATCCAGTTCAACCAAAAAAAAAAACATATATATATATATACATATATATATATATATATATATATAAAACCAAATAATCCCATATACAGTCCTTCACCCACAGTTGATCCAGAGGAAGGCAAAAAACCCCAGCAAAGCGTGATCCAATTTGCTATAAACGGGGGAAAAAATTCCTTCCTGATTCCCCGAGAGGCAATCGGATTCACCCTGGGTCAACTTTACCTAAAAATGTTAGTACCCAGTTATATTATTTACATTAAGGAAAGAATCCAGGCCTTTTTTAAAGCAATCAAGGGGGTCTATTCCACATTTTCACAGCTCTCGAGAGTTGTAAAGATAACCTGTCATCTTGCCGTGATTAGGAAATGGAGACATTTATTGACTGGAGCAGTCAAAGTCTGAAGCAACTGTGCATTTCAACCAATCAGCTTGTATCTTTCCTTTTCAAAGTTTAACTGAACAAGCTAAAGTTAGAAGCTGATTATTATGCACAAGCTGCTCCAGTTTCTGTTTACTCTAGTTTTAGTAAATCCTCCCATTTTAAAGTCTATTTAACTTGTTTTTACCCACATTAGATCTAGAATGCACTTGTAAGACACTAAAATGAATAATATATTGTCAGTCTTTTAGAAACAGTGATTGACATGAATGATTCCATGTTTTTGGTGAAGTCCTGTAAAGTAAATAAATAGATGAATCTATCTGACTGTATGCTTTTTGCATTATACTTTTACAGTTGTAGCTAGAATAATTTGTCTTGTTTTTCTGCTGTAGCAGGAAAGAGGACTTAATTGAATTGCTCAGTCTATCTGGCTCACTTATAAACTAGTCTGGATTCATACATACATTCCTTTTTACAATTTGACCAGTAGTAAGAAAAATGAGCTTTTTATTTTCTATTATTATTTTTTATCTTTTTCCATTTTGCTGTCTCAGGTTTCATTTTCTGATTGTGTATAGCAAACCAATCTCAGCATTAAGAATTAATGCATTAAGCAGAAAGATGCATTGAGGGATTTTGGTGTTCTCAAAGCAGTCTTATGAATTCTGTGCAAAGGCAAAAAAAAAAAAAAACAAGTTGACCCTTCTGTTGTTGATATTGGATGTGGTATGTCATTCAAGATCTGCTGAGCACACACTGAACCTCAGCTAAAATTGATTTCCTTTTTTTGTAGAGAAATAAAAAAGCAGCTGGCATTAAAATGAACGTCCTTCTTTCAATTTTCCTTTTCCACTGGAGCATTCAGTGAATGTAGCAAGTATAATAGGCTGAAGTAAACAGTGTCAGCTTCTGTTATATCAAGAAGTCTTTTAAATCCAGCAGACAAAATCTGGAAACCAACAAATTGTGTCAGATAGAGAAAATTAGTTTGTTTCCCAACAAGTGTTTTGACAATGTTGTAAAGAAGTAGAGGAAAATGGCTTGCTAATTATTGCATCTTCTGCATACACTATCAGGATTGTGTTTCATTAATGAGCAAAAATAGCAGCCTCAGTGAAAATTGTCCTAGAAAATAATCATTATGAAAATTAACACTGCAGCTATAGACCCTGATGGGTTTCTTCATGGGAATTTATAAGTTGCTAGGATAAGCAGCTGCTACAGAGCTAAATCAAAGATGAAATCAATATCATATCAAACAAATTTATATCCTATGCTTGCTGTTGGAGAATGATTCATATAAAAAAAAATGCAACAATTTGACATTGCAGTAAATAATTTAAAATGCTATGGTTTTCTTTAGAAATACTAAACACACCAAATGATTTTATGAGCTTGAAGATGATGAACAAACGTTTTTAACAACATGTCTATATATATGAACATGGTTCATAACATTTCTGGATACATTTTGGGGAATATTTTTCTTTTGTGAAAAAAATGTTTCTTTGTTTCATCCTGCAGTTGAAACTTGTGTGATGTCTACTGACTGATGTTGCATGCTGCAAGACATGGAGGAAAGTAAATTGATTTGCAAACTGGAGGGGGGCTGTACTGCATTTCCACTTATTTATATGGGTGACTACCAGATGTTTTTGTTTACTATCACAATCTAAACGCACACTGGATGTATACTTGGTACTTGGTTTATTGTTATAATTTATGGTTAGTGATGGGCCGAACACCCCTCTGTTCGGTTCGCACGAGAACTCCTGAACAGGAAAAAAGTTCAGACCCGAGCTGCAAGTTCTATTAAAGTCTATGGAGCCCAAACATGAAAAATCAAAAGTTCCCATTTTGAAGGCTTATATGCATGTTGTCAGCCACAAAATGGTATGGGGCCCAGGTACTACCCTGGGGGGCATTTATTAATGCAAAAAAAAAAACTTTTAAAAAAGATTTTAAAGAAGCAGTGATTTTAATGATGCTTAAAGTGAAACAATAAACATTAAAAATTCCTTTAAATATAGTGCCTGGGGGTCTCCTTAGTCTGCCTGTAAAGTGATGCATCTGTACCATGTATAGAATATGCTGCAACAAAACTGACATTTGTAAAGAAAATAAATTACATTTAAATTGATTATTTCCGGCAATGCAAAAAAAAAAAAAAAAACCCTGTGGGGCTCCCCCCATGTGTACCAGGCCCTTTGGGCAGTTTTTGACAATTCCTTTATTAAAAAAAATTAAAAAATGTCCCAGATGTAGATCCATTGTCAATCGCAATACCCGCTGCACCACTGGACCTGATGTATGCTGGGTCAGTGACATCACAAGGGGGTGGTGCCAACAGGTGGCCTCACCCCTTAGCTATTTAAGAACTGTCAGACAGAGGAGCAGGCATTCGGTAGTTAACCTTCATCTGGTTGAATCTTTTTTTATTTTAATAAAATAGCATGGGATCCCCACAAAATCCATACCAGACACTTATCCGAGTACTTAGCCTGGCAGGCCAGGAAATGGGGCATGAGTGAGTGCCCCCCCCCTCCTGAACCATACCAGACCACATGCCCTCAACATGGGTAGCATGCTTTGGGTGGGGGGAGCTCTGCCCCTCTCTGCCCCGCCCCACCCCACCCCAAAGCACCTTGTCCCCACATTGATGGGGACAAGGGCCTCTTCCCAACAACCCTGGGCTGTGGTTGTGGGGATCTGTTGGCAGGGGGATTATCAAAATCTGGAAGCCCCCTTTACAAAGGGGCCTCAGATCCCACCCCCCATATGAATGAGTATCGGGTACATTGTACCCCTGCTCATTCACCAAAAAAAAGTGTCAAAATAAGCAGGAGGCAGTTATTGACAATTACTTTTTAAAAAAAATTAAAAAACAATGTCCCTATGTACATGTCCTATGTAGATCCATTGTCAATCATGACGCCGGCCTGAAAATAGAAACAAAAAACACTCCTGTGATGAAGGCTAACCGCCGAATGCCTGCTCTATGATCTGGCAGTTCTTAGATAGGTAAGGGCAGGGGCCACCTGGTGGCACTGCCCCCTTGTGACAACACCAACCGGTGTATGACCAGATTCCAATAAGCCCCCTTACTGCAGACCCCCACAACCACTGCCCAGGGTGTTAGGGAAAAGGCCCTTGTCCCCATCAACATGCATGTGGCATGGTATGGTTCAGGACCTCGCTTGTCCCCCCTGTTTGCTGGCCTGCCAGGCTGCATTCTCGGATAAGGGTCTGGTATGGATTTTGGGGGGGACCCCACGCCATTTTTAAAAAACATTTTCTATTGCCGGCAAATTCGGCAATGTTTTTTTTTTTTTTTACTCAGCTGTCAGCAGGGAAGCCCGCTGACAGCTGATGAATCATCCATTGTTAAGGATGCGGTGGCTGGCTTCCTGGCCCCACTTCCGCTCCTTAACAAGCTATTGACTGTGTGGTCGGTGGGCAAACATCCTGCTGAACACACAGAAAGTTTGATGAACTGCCGATGTTCGGGCCAAACTAATGCTCGCTGTAAACCATTCCCCAACCCTATTTATGGTATATATACTGTGTATATGCACATATTTTATGTTACATTATACACTTATAGCTGAAGTTTTTGGACACAGATTTTTATTGACGAAGAAAGTGGGTTAGTACTCACCTTATTATAGTACGCAGAGATGCCAAATCTAATTTCTGCTAGATATTGTTAAATATAATATTCCTACCATTGTATATCAAACTCTAAGTTTGTATATCAAACTCTAAGTTTTAAAGCCCCCAACCTAACCATACAGTACAAGATATATATTACAAATCTGTATCCCCTACAGTCAAGTAACTTGTTCAGGTCTAAAACTAAGGTGGAATTTTATATAAGACTGCTTTGTGCAATTATTGAGCATATAAGAAGAGGCTTAGATAAATCCATAAGCTTTTCAACGTACATGTTTTGTTAAGGCATGAAAATACATTAAAGTGCCAGCAGGATACTAAGTACAGAGCAATGAACACATTCACACATAAAAGCGTTTACTTTGGTGCTCTTAGAAGAGAGTAATTGAAAGCTATTTCTCATGTCTCATAGAAACAAACTCTGAGCTGCATTTGCTTTGTTAGTGTAGGTGTTATTAATGTTCTTTCCACATCTATTAAATACAAATTGTCATGCAAATAATCATTTGGAAGTGAAAGCTTACTGTAACCCTTTCAATAACAAGTGTGGGGGAATATACTGAATTGCAATGTCTATCATGAGCTACAAAAGCTTTAGCACTATCCTTGTGAGAGCATTTTCCCTTTTTATGTTTAAGTCTATTTGCACTAAAATGCTTGAGTATTGATAACATAAATCAATATTGTATCCTTTTTTACCATTTTACTCCTAGTTAATATATAAAAAAGTGTCCCCATGTCATAATATCCTTCTAGGGTAAGCCTAGAAGATGCACTTTTTCTCGTTCAATATTTTATTGAAGTTTATCATAAAGAACATAAATTTGAACAATATGAGTGGGTACAAATGTCAAAGCAATTTTAGCAAACATATGTGTACAATGTAACCTCTTTCAAAAGCTTAATATAAGGTATGGAGTGCATCCTCCCTAGATATCCCATCTGGGAACAAACTGTGAAGATGCACTTTTTTGTTAACACTGTTATATTTGTTCTAGACGAGAAAAATAGAGCATACATCTCATAGTGCTGTACCGTAGAGAAAGATTTAGGCCTCATACACACGGACGTTTTTTGACGCCGGCGTTTTCTGCCATTTTTTGCAGCTCTCCATGTTAGTCAATGGCCCCATAAAAACGTCGGCGTTTTTGAGCTGTAGGTGGCGTCGGCGTTAGTGAGCAGAAAGTAGAACCCATGGCCATCGCGTTCTGAGGCTGTAACGTTTTGACGTTTTTTGACGCCGACGCCACAAAACGCCAACTAACGCCAACAAACGCCACCTAATATTGTACCGGCGTTTTCCGGCGTTTTTTGACGCCGACGTTTTTAGGTTGAAAAATAGCAGAGGGATGATTTTTTTTAAAAAACGCCTATTGACGCCGACGCTCACTAACGCTCAAAAACGCCAATGCATAACGCCGAAAAACGTCGACTTTTTTTCCTTGACGTTGGACTAGACGTTTTGTTTATTTTTTTAGATACGCCCGTGTGTATGAGGCCTTAATGTGGATATAGGACAATAAATGAATGCACTCACAAACAAATGGGAAAGGGGTTGTGGTATAAGGCAGGATGCTGGAGCTGACACCACCGAGATCCAGGAAACACACTGGAATGCCACCTTCTCTACACCGCAATACTCCCCTGTTAACAGGAGCATGTTTCAAAGCAATTCAGCTTGTTTGTCAAAGGTTTGTTTGTGAGTACATCATTTTATTGTGCTATATCCACATCAAATCTTTCTCTACGTTATTGCACATAAGATGTGCAGTCTTTTTTCTCTCGTCTTGTTTCATACAGATTGCAGCGCTCTACCATGCAGCTAACCAGTAGCATAACTCCCATTACTCAGTATCCAGAGGACTGATTTTTGTTTTTGGACTTTACACTTTTCACTTGGTTTTTATCCCTTTTTAGATTTTTCAGTCCTTTTAGGGTTGCATTTATTTTTCTTTTACCCTTGGACATTATTTATTAATTGTTTTATGCATGTTAGTTGGGTGTATTGCATGTTCAAAGCCAATTTGATTCCCTGTGAGGCATATGGCTGACTAATTACTGCCCACACACCTTCTGTGGGTGAGCGCAGTTAAGTCCACAGGTTTTACTAGTGGCTCTTTGTAGCTATATTTCTTCTAGAAGCCTCATAAAGTTGTTTAAAAGTAGTGCATCTTCTCATCCATTATATGTTAGTTCTCATATAACTATTGCACTAGAGCATTTCAAAAGTCTCAGTCATACTTTTGTGAGTTTAGCTTTTCAGTCATCAAACTGAAATCAGTCAAATTAGTCAAAAAGAAACTGTAAAAGATTTTGGTTGATTTAATTTAACTCTTCAAAAATAAATGTAGTGCGCATGCGCGGAGCGTCCGGGATGGCAGCCTAGACCCGGAGCTCCGTCTCTCCTCGGCCGATCGGACCCCCCACGAATGAGCGGGGGACGGGGAGACACTCAAGGAACCCTCCTAATGCTCCCCTAACACTCAGGGAACAGGTCGGGAACCGCACAGAGGGATCGGGCCTCCACCAGGATCACACGCCGGACGGCTTCCCGAAATCGAGGCCGCGGCTTCGGCCTAGCCGGCGCTTCCCTACATGTTAATCGGGCGCCCTCTACACCAGCTGGGTAAGGCAGTCCAGGGGGGATTACACTCCCACTACCAGCACACCCTCCCGGGACCTCTGACACTCTCCTTCTAATAGAAGAGTCTGCTTGGAGACACGGGGACCCGCGAGCGGCAGCAACCGCCTAACTGAGGCCGCGGCTTGGGCCTATACTGCAGGCCTTGGGAAACCGAGTTCTATAATCTAGAAAACGCTCTCTCCTTTGACTCTCTCCAGGACTTAAAAGCAGTTCTTTAACCCCTTATCATCTCCCACCACTACAAAAGGAAATATATAAGCCCTCCTGAGCCCTTCTTATGTCAGGCTCGCACAACAAAAAGGAGGCACAACGCCAACTCCTCTTTGGGGATCAACCTTCAGGACCCTACCCCATGGCGTCCAACACCCCAACTAACCTCCTGCCAGATTCAGAAGAATCCATTGCTGACCCTCCATCTCCACAATCCCCCATTATCAATGCCCAAGGCCCCCTTGGGGATCCCACAACAAAGCAGCTGCCTTCTCTACCCTTAAGGGATTCATTGTTGGAGAGATCAATAGCAGATATGCTGAACTCCCCTTTACTAAACTCCCCCAGGGGACACTCCTCTACGGGACACTCTTCCACCCTCAGTACCTCCTAATGGCCTTCTCACTGACCTTCCAACCACCCCAAGCTCTCATCAGGGCCCATCAGAAATGCACTTACTACTCCAGAAGTTCTCGGAGATGCTGGCCACGGGCCTTGCTCAGACAGCAGCCCAGATCACCTCCTCTATCAAAGCGGATCTGCAGAGCTTAGGGGCAAGAATGGATACTATAGAACAAGCAGTGGACAATACAATGGCCCGAGCTAACCAGAATACTACCTGCATCCAAACTTTACAAGACCAACTGGACTCTGCCCTAGCCAAAATTGACGACCTCGAAAATAGAAGCCGCAGGGTTAATTTTCGCATTAGAGGCTTACCAGAATCGGTCACGGATGTACACGGAGCGGTGTCCGCACTCATCAAGTCCCTAATACCTGATATCCCAACTGAGAGACTTGAACTAGATAGGGCACACAGAGCCCTGGGCCCTCAACGTCAAGACGGTCTACCCAGGGATATTGTCGTCAAGCCACACCATTACGGAGTCAAAGAGGAGATTATGAGGAAATCCCGCAATTCTGACAACATCAGCATTCAGGGGCACCCAGTGCAGATTTTTGCGGACATCTCTCCTACCACTATTCAGAGGAGACGAAACCTCAAACCCTTGTTGGTGATCCTCGCCCAACAGAACGTCAAATATTGGTGGGCTTTCCCCTTCCGCTTATCTTTTCACTACAAGAATAAAACCTTTCACTTCGCTACCCTGGCAGAAGGAGAGAGACTTTTACTACAGCTTGGACTTATCTCCCAAGAGCTTCCCCAAATGCCCTCAACCTCCAGACAAGGCTCCTCAAAACGACCTCCACCGGGGAGCCCCCTGAACCCTCTCTGGCATAAACAAAAGCCTAAGAGGGTCCGGGATTCCATTCCCCCTTGACCCTGCAAGATAGACTCCCCAAACCGGGGCTCTGTTTTTCAACTTTCGGAGTTACCTTCGATCCCACCACCTGTTGTGTTCAACTAATTTCGCATTCCCAAAGTGCACATAATCTTGAAACCGAATTGGAACACCTGGTCTATAAAGGAACTTTATATACACCTGAGAGTTTCCTATCGTCCGGCAGCATGCCAGAAGTCTTTTGGTCTAGATTTTTAGGATGTTTTTCTCTCCTGTGAAGACCCTCGGACTACTAGCTGGAGTATGATTCAGCTGTCCTTTTTTCTTTTCACTAAGTTAATTATATCCTGTTTGACCACTGTTTTCCTCTTTGGACACTATGCCTGACTTGAAGTTGGTAAGAGGCAAGGGGGAGGGCCTTCCGTCTTCCCTCCTTCCCCTCCCTAAAATTTTGAGACAAAAACTCAAGTTTTGGTGCCTTTAGCTTTCTAGTTTTACATGTTATAAGGGAAATGTTGTTATTCTCCACACTGTTCCATTGTTTCATCTCTGGTTCCATTGGTTTCCCGTCCCCCGCTCGCCCTGAGGAATACTCATGCTTCCGATACTTGTCGGGTGGGTTCCTCTGGCCGAGGGGAGACAATGCGTCACTCCTACTGTAGGAACTGGGGGTTATCTCCTCCACCGGAGACTCAGTTAAGGTGCTCATATCTGAGCCGCCTACTTGGAGGGTCCCGGCCTATCCGGGGCCCCGGGTAAGGGCTAGACTGGTTCTACCCTTCCCTCAGAGACACTGGGACACTCTTGTCCTGATGTCTGTATCTTCTTCCTCATCTCTCCTCTTCCCTCTACCCTATCAGCTGCTTAAGTCTCTTCTTTTACTAACCCTGTTTCTATTTCAGGCTCTCCCGGGCACCCCGGCTCTTCAACATACTATAACTAGATGGACAACGGAATTCTGTGCCATTCCTGTGATACCACTCCCGGCTGCAGGGGTAAGTCATAAAATGTTATGGGGGCGGGGCTCCTTTCTCTTCCCCATGGCTGACGACACCCATTCTCCAGCGATTTTTAAAATCGCCTCCCATAATGTCCAGGGGATGAATTCCCCCTCTAAACGCCGCAGAGGATATGATATCCTCTTTTTGCAGGAAACTCACTTTCCAAATAACTATAATCCAACCTTTATTCATCACAGATATCCCACCTTTTACTTGTCCAACGCGGGGGAAAAGAAGAGAGGGGTAGCAATTTATCTATCTAAAAAGACTGCTTTCTCGCACACAACAACGATCAGGGACGGAGATGGTAGGTATATTTTGGTGAAGGGGCATATTAATGGCACTCTTTATACCATAATCTCATATTATGCCCCGAACCACGGACAAGCTTCCTTTTTCTCTTCCATGTTGAAATGCCTAGCTCCTCACATGGAAGGGAAAATTATAATGGGTGGGGACTCTAACATAATGTTTGACCAAATTAGGGATAAGACTGCTAGCGGACACCCCAAGTTCAGGAAACCACCAAAACAGAGTCTACGTATAGCCCGGCTTCTACACTCCCTGGGTCTTATTGACTCCTGGAGGGAACTCAACCCGTCTGCTATTGATTATACACACTTTTCAGCCCCACACGGGTCATATGCAAGAATAGACCACATCTTTGTCCCCACCTCCTCTATCCACCTAGTTAAACAGGCAAATATCCATGCTATCCCCTGGTCTGATCACTCACTGGTTCTACTCCACTTGGAGGAGGGCCCACTTCTAAGGGGCCCTCAGCCATGGAGGTTGAATGAATCCATCCTCTCAAACCCGGTTCACTGTAAACTCCTGGAAAATGAGTTACGTGAATATTTCGCACTTAATGACAAAGACAATACTACCCCAGAGTTTTTATGGGGGGCCCATAAAATGGTCATGAGGGGAAGGATTATCCAACTCTCCTCTCGATTAAAAAGGGAACACCAAATAAACATAACAAACCTGGAGAAAGAATTCAGACTTGCCAGCAAACAACATAAAAAACATCCTACAGGCCCTTTCCTAGCCACTTTAGAAGCTGCCAGGCTAGCTCTGAACCTGGCCCTCACCTCACTTTCTGAAAAATGAATAGCGTGGACTAGAGGCAGGAATTACCTTTTATCTAATCAAATTGGGTCCACCCTTGCTCATAAATTGTCCCCTAAGGTTCGCACATACTCTATGCCCAAAATCAAAACCACCTCAGGACAACTAACCCAACATCCTCTCAAAATCCTAGAAAAGTTTACCGAGTTTTACAAAACTCTCTATTCTAAGAAAGACCCACAATCTCAAACCACTATAGATGACTTTCTACGGGGAATCAACCCCACCATTTTTTCGGAAGAACACCCAGATGCCTTAGAGGCTCCATTCACAGATGCTGAGGTCAAAGAGGTGATTAAGGGTCTGAAGAATGGCTCCGCCCCTGGTCCTGACGGGTTCTCCTCTCCATATTATAAAATCTTCCAGGAGGTTCTCTCCCCTTACCTGGTCCGACTCTTCAACTATCTACAAGGAGGTAAGCCTATTGAAGTGAACGCTAACCTTGCCTTTATCTCTGTGATCCCAAAGCCCAGGAAGGATAACAGTGAGGTTGGCAACTATAGACCCATTTCCCTTATAAATGTTGATCTTAAGATTATGACTAAAATCTTGTCCAATAGACTCTCCAAATTTATAAACCTCTATATACATAAGGATCAAGTTGGGTTCATCCCAGGAAGACAGGGCCCGGACCAGGTGAGGAGAGCGATAGACATTATATCCCTGATGAAATCAGGCTGGGATGGAGGAGCCCCTCAGGAAGGCCTTCTGCTCTCCCTGGATCTACAGAAGGCATTCGACACGGTTTCATGGCCCTTTCTCTTTTCAGCTTTAGCTAAATGGGGGTTGGACCCAAATTTCTCAGTAGCAAAAAATCTCTTTATTCCTCCCCAATAGCTAGGATAAAACTGTGCGGTCATTATTCAGAATCCTTTCCAATAGCGAGGGGAACAAGACAAGGCTGCCCTTTGTCCCCGCTTCTGTTCGCATTAGTGATTGAAATGCTAGCCATCAAAATTAGGTCTGACCCTGATATCCAAGGAGTGAGATGTGGCCCATCTGTCCACAAATGTGCACTATTTGCGGACGATATTCTCCTCTTTGTCACCTCTCCCATGACCTCGATTCCCAGCGCCTTTAGTCTTCTAGCAGAGTTTGGAGAAGCTTCTGGCCTCCAGGTCAACCTGTCCAAAACCCTCGCCCTAAATATCTCGACCCCGTAAAGGGAAGTGGACCTCCTCAAGGGACAGTTCCCCTTCGGATGGAGATCCAACTACATACCTTACCTAGGTATCAACCTGTCCTCATCCCCAGACCAGCTCTATAAACATAATTACCCTCCCCTATTTTGGAAACTGACCTATGACCTCTCACAATGGGCCCAACACCAAATGTCCTGGATAGGACGCGTCAATGCCATCAAAATGACTCTCTTGCCACGTATCTTGTACTTGTTTCGCTCACTACCCATCCCGGTGCTTAAGACTCAATTATCCAGCCTCCAGTCCAAAGTTAACCGATTTATATGGGGGAAAACTGGTCACCGCTTCTCTAAAAATACCCTTTATAGACCCAGATCTAAAGGGGGCCTCGGGCTCCCCAATCTCTGGCATTACTATCATGCGGCCCAGTTGACACAAATCTCCATAATCTATTTCCCGAGCGACAAACCGGACTGGGTGAACATAGAGAGGCAATCGATCCCTAAAAACACCATAGACTTTCTAATTTCGAGTCCCCCCCAACTCCAGACCATCGGTAATGTCACCCTCCCTCTCTCATTCATTGTCCTTATGCGATGTAATACGTAAAAAGAGCAATCTAATATCCACATGGCTCCCTCTCTCCCATCTCTTCCACAATCCTCGCTTTCCCCCAGGAATGAATATTGAGGCCTTCAAATGGTGGACCCAGAAAGGGTTATATCGACTTGGCCATTTCTTTAACGCAGGCGGACCCATTTCCTTTCCATACTGCACAACGAAACTCGAAATGCCCCCCAAAGAACGGTTCCGCTATATGCAAATCCGTCACTTCCTTAACACGGTTAAGGCAACCTCGTCACAACCCCTGTCAGTCACACCTTACGAGCACTGGTGCTCGTCAGCCATGGACACTAGAGGTGGGATCTCGCTTATATACTCTCTACTTGCAGAGCCGAAAGAAAAGGCCCCCTTTATGCTAAGCTGGGAGCGGGATCTCAATATGGAGTGGGATCTCGAGACTATCGCCTTGGCAAGAAACCCCCCGTAAAGCTCAAAGCAAC
>BLSH010305990.1:60218-72868 GCA_018402905.1 Glandirana rugosa | reverse complement strand
TTAAAATAAAAAAATAAAATAAAAAAAAGTTACCCTAAGGGATTAAAAAAAGAGAAAGGGACTAGATACAAAATAGACATAGAATTGGCGAACGGCTGGAGACCAGCCGTTAACTGCCGCTGTCTCACCGAGACATTGCGTTTAGCGGCAGTATGCTGCCGCCCGCGCTATGTCTCGAGTGACACAAGCCCCCCCCGTCCCTCGCCCACGCCGCCGAAGCTAACAGCGAACGGTGGGCGCTACGGGGGGGGGCCTCACTTCCTCGCCTCCAGGACGTACAGGAAGGCTGTGATCACAGCCCTTCCCCCTCACACAGAGCGGAGGTCCGTGTTTACTTACACGGACCTCCGCTCCTTCACTCCGGGGGGGGGCATCGCGGGTGGCAAGCGACAATCGAAGCCGCCGCACCCGCTCCCTGCCCCCCCCGAACACAGTGAGCTCTGTATCGCGCCCGCCGTCGTATGACGGCGATTTGCGTTACAGAGCCACTCTGTCGCCGTCAATTGCCGACCAGAGGTCGGCAAGCGGTTAAGATACAGATAAAACATAGATCAGGGAAAGAGAAAAAAATTAGGGAATCCCATTGAAAAAAAATAAAATAAAAAAATAAAATTAGGGTGTTGGAAAAAAAAAAGTCCATCGCTTGATAATTCCTTGTCTATTCAGAGTTTCTCCCCCACTAGCCAGCAATGTCAGCTTCTGCTATTCACATGCAAACGAGTATCACCGGCGATATCTGAAAGACAAAAACTCTCCAACAAAATTCATTAGCAAAGTCCTTAAACATTGTTTGAAGTTAAAGCAAAGTACTATTTACATGTTTACAGTTCTAAGTTAAATTACCCCCACTGCCACAGAGCAGTGTAATTTGTATTCAAAGACAGATCTGAAGGACCCCCAGCTTCTGTCCACAATTATGAAACCCTGTAACCTCTTCAACTGTTTGTGAAGATAACACTTTTTTTTAGAAGTTCCCTTCCAACTCACCCCCACTGCAATAGGAGTGTAATTTGCAATAAAAAAAAACAGATCTGGAGAATTTACACATCCTGCTGTCTCTAGTCCTCCGGTATCCTGTAATCCCCTGAATTGGTCCAATAATGTGTCACGTTCTACTCTCATCTTGTCATACTCAATTTTCAGGTGGTCATATTTCTGTTTTAACTGAGAGAACGGTACCCAGGTCTTGGACTCTTTCTTATTATTATTTTGATAAGCTTTGTTTTGTATGTTGATATCACCTATATTTGACCCGGGGTCTCCCCTCTAGGTGTTATAATTAGATACTATCTGTTTATCTTTATGTTCAGTATTTGTCCTAAACAATGTGGCTAAATCATCTTTTACAGCCTGCTCATTTGACTTCCTCCATAAATGATCTGCTCTCAACAATATGTTATTTAAATCATGAGGATTTGGAGTAAAGAATAAAATATTTTGTTTGATATCCTCATGCAAAGTGTCTAGAACCATACTCGTATGTACCAAGCCTCCACACTCAAATTCAAGATTATTACTAACCAACAATTTCATAATAGTAGCTATTCTGTGTGAGAAATCTTGGGAGATTCATCCTGCACCTGCTGAATTCTTTTGGTTTCAGAGGCTTCATTATAAACTGAATTTCTCCTGAATTATTATTATTGTTATAAACTGAAGTCGTCGCAATGGGTGCTGCAGGTAATGAATTATCAGATTTGATATGAGTTTCTGTTTCATTTGATAGAAAGTTTGAGTTTGTATTTTGTTGCAGATTGCTGAACCCAAGATTTGATGCACATCTGCATTCCTGAGATCTCTTCTCTAATTCCATAATTCTTAATTTCAAACTCTCATTCTCTTCTGATAATTCATCACAACATTTAGATTTCTCAAGCAAAGCTTCCCCAATGGTCACTGCATGCGATTTTAAATTTACAGTCTCAGTTTTGTAACCTCTCACATACATTGTTGCTATTATCAACTGCATTCTGTAACTGGGCAATTTCCTCAACCTTACTCTTCAAAGAACTTTCCAAAGTTAAACAGCAAGATAACAAGCCCTGCACAATGCAACCTTTTGTTTTACTTTCTGAAATGTTGCTATCAAAAACATTTTTCTCTAAAAATTCCTTCATTAGAGTCCATGTCTGCTTACATTTTTCTGGAATTTCATAAGGACCGCCATGACGCTTAATACATTTTAATACCAATCTGTTATTTTTATATCTTTATCAGAACTGACACTAACTTCACACTGAGTAAGCATTTTGACTATATAACTAGTAATTAAAATATATATATATTTTACTCACCACATTTGAGTCTCCACCTTGAAGTTACTTTTTCAGCTTCCAGTTCAAAACTTCTTGTACACGGCACAGTCTTTTGGTTCAGTTTCCAATCTCCAGAGAATATTTCTGGGGTTTCAAACTTGTTCAGTTTTTAAGATCAGACTCTCTTATGTCACAACCAGACATTGGAGTCACAGCACAGCTCTTGGGTGTCCAACTCACAGGAATGTTGTTACCACGACTTCTGTTACTAAGTGCGAAATGCACTTCTGGTCACTTGCACGGCACCAATGTAGTGATGTAGTAGTGGATGAATGAATGGTATAATCATTGTAGTTGTTCCAACAACACTCAGTCGGTTCTTCCAGAGAGTAGCATTTATTGTCTTCCAACACAGAAAAACAATGTTCATAATTCAGCAGAATAAATATTACAAGGGTTAGTAGCCTTCAGGGTCCCATTCCAACTAGACCATATCTAGACCTGTGCCCTCATCTTCATGGAGAAAGAATGAACTGACACTACCAGCTTGAATGTCCACTTAAGTGCTAGTCTCACACTGGAGGGGGGGTTCTCCTAACCTCAAATTAGTGTTTACTAGATAAACAAGCCACAATGAACCCCCTCAAGTCCAATTAGCATCAATAAATACTTTTTGTACTATTCCTTTGAAGTTTGACCACCCAATCTACATTCCACAACCCCCTGCAAGTAACTGTGGGCCTTTGTTATGTAATGCAACTTGCCTGCCAGCTGCATTAGGACCTAAACCATGGCCTACAGTAAATACCTATGTACATATAAAAAAATCTGTGTGTATGTATATGTATATAAAATATTACACAACAATTACTTTTATTAAAAACTGTATTATACCATTAATAAAGGTAAATTAATGGAAACACCATAGAGCTCCACCACCTTGGTCATCTGGTAAATAGTGTTAAAATATGTTTCATATTTAACTGCTTAAACAATATAGGAGTTTGTTTACTAAAACTGGAAAGTGCAAAATTTGGTGCAGCTCTGCATAGAAACCAATCAGCTTCCAGTTTTTTTGTTAGAAGCTGATTGACTACTATGCACAACTGCACCTGATTTTGCACTCTCCAGTTCTAGTAAATCTACTCAATAAAATATTTGCAAAAATGTATTTGTATTACTAAATAAAATAAACAAATACATAAGAAATCACTATGGATTCCCTTTATAGAGTATTGTGAAATCTCAGAGAATGTGACAAATTATTAGGACAATGTCAATACAATACCTGCACTCAAAAGGGTATCATTCTATGGGTCTTGCATTTTTTATCAGATCATCAAAGAGCTCAGAAATGTTTATTTTTTTTTTCACAATCAAGTTTTATTGAAGAAACTGAAATTTTAATTTTACAATGTTACATTCAAGTCAAAGATTTTCAGTCATGTTGGATCATTCAAGATAAAGACAAAAGTTGACAAACAATATCTAATTTCTGGATATTAATGCAAAACCAGGCACATACGTTGCCTCTAGCCATATGCTTGTAAGTAAATAAGGTATTGTTCAAAAAGGATGAGCAGCATAACATTATCTATAAATATCGTTGTGTGATAGATAATAAGCAAAGGTTCAACATGCGAAGATTTTAAGTGAAAGAAAAACTTGATATAATGAATATAAAGCCAATTAAATAGCCCAGATTGAGATTTCTGGGGACTGGAGTAGATGTAGAAAGAAAAAAAGAAAGAGGTAGGAAGAGAGAAAGAGAAGAGGGAGTGGCGAGATACCAGTTATCATATCAGCGTTAAAGAACGGACCTAAAAGTGGTTTGTTGAGTGCTAAAGTAAATGCATATATCATATCTGTAAGGGTCTTGATATAGTGCGTAAAGTATGGGTTAGATTTTAATTGCTGAGTACAGGTCGGAGTGGATGAACATGAACCAATTTTTCCAAGAGTTGTGAAACTTTGAAGTGGATTCGTTTTTCATTGCATTGATTTCTTCCATTTTGTAAGTGAAATTCACTTTTTCCAACCATTCTGTGATAGAAGGGGTTTTTGTTGACTTCCAATGTAGGGGGATTAGTGCTTTATTTCCGTATGGATAGGTGGTTTATATGGAGAAGACATGCTTTGGCATCTAGAGTGATTGTAGTGTTGGTGATGTGTTTTATCCAACGGATAACTGATTGCCAGAAGATCTGAATAAGAGGGCATGACCACCAGATGTGGAGAAGGGAACCTGCTTCATTACCACATCTCCAACATTTGTCTGATGTCGATTTAGACCATCTCTGTGCCCTTTGAGGGGTAATGTACCATCTTGAGATGAGTTTGTAAGAAATTTCTTGGATTTTTGTACTTAAGGAGCATTTATGTGTGAAGATGCACGCTCTTTCCCATTGTGTGTCAGTTATTTGAAGTGTTAAATCTTCTTCCCATTTTTCTTTAATTTTCTTGTGTGTATTACATTCTATGCAAATTAGTCAGTTATAAATTAACGAGATTGAGTTGTTGGTCTGTTTCTTGTGTAGGCAGATTTCTTCAAAAGGGGTGAGGGGTCTGGAAAAGGATTTTTGAGTTTTTTTTGTTTTTAAGGGTATCATGTATTTGGATATATTCCCAGTAGCCAGAAAGTGGGCCCTTTAGTCTGTCTTTGAGTTCCTGGAAGGGTTTTATGGTACCATCTGATAGACAGTGATATGCCAGTAGAATCTCCTGGTCTTGTATTAGGGTGGTAATTGCCATGTTTTGGTGTGGTGGCATTGGGGAAAGTGGGCTGGGTGATGAGATGAGTTGTTGTTTTTTTGTGATGGTATGTAGTATTTTGAGTGTCGTTTGTGTCACTGGGAGGTGTATTTTGGAGACAGTTCCAGGTTGTGGTACTCTCCAGGGCAAATATTGCAGGTTAGTGTTGTTACAGTAAGATTCCAATTGTGTCCATTCTTTGTCTTTATTATGGCAGTGCCAATCAATAATTCTAGTGAGATGTGTGGCTTGGTGATATTTTTGGAAATCGGGAATACCTAACCCACCCATATCTTTAGGGAGTGATAGGAGTTTTTGATTCAGTCTAGGTTTTTTGTACGCCCATATAACTTTTCTTTGCAGATCCCTGAGAGTTTTGAAAAAAACATTGGGAATTTTTATGGGAAGGGCACTGAAGTAGTACAGGAGTCTCTGTAATATGGTCATCTTCAGGATAGCAATTCTCCCAAACCAGGAAAAGTGTTTCCGTGACCATTTTTTGAGGTCTGCTTTTATTTGATTGAGAAGAGGAATGAAGTTTGTGTCAAAAAAGGCGTCTAGTTTTGAGGTTAATTTGATACAGAGGTATTGTAATGTTTTGGGTTCCCATTTGTATAGACAATTGTCTTGTGCTAATTGGAGTTGGTGAGGTTTCAAGGAGATATTGAGAGCTTCAGATTTATTCTGATTAATTTTAAAGTTAGATATGTAATTAAAAGTCTTGAATATTTTATTTAAGTTGGGAATGGATATATGGGGTTGTGTAAGGAAGAAAAGTAGATCGTCTGCGTAAGCGGCAATTTTGAATTCTTTTTTATTGACCAGGAAGCCATGGATCGAATTGTCTAATTTAATCGTTCTGATTAAGGGTTCCAGAGAGAATATGAAAAGTATTGGTGATAGAGGGCATCCTTGTCTGGTTCCGTTATTAATCTTGAAAGGGTCTGAGTAGATGTCGTTAATTTTAATTTTAGCTTGAGAGTTCACGTAAAGCGCTTTAATCCATTTTTGCATGTTATCTCTTAAGCCAATATGTGTGCAGGTAGAAAACATGTATGGGCAAGAGACTCGGTCGAAGGCCTTCTCCGCGTCCGTGGACAGGAGAAGGCCCTCGCTTTTCGAGTGCTGTGCGTTATGAATCATGTGGAGTGCCTTAATTATGTTATCTCTGGCTTCTCTCCTGGGCATGAATCCCACTTGATCTGTGCCAATTATTTTATTGAGATGAGGTTTAAGTCTGTTAGCTAAAATTTTGGTTAGCAATTTCAGATCAATATTGAGTAAGCAAATAGGTCTGTAATTTGCACAGTCCTGGTGATCCCTGCCCGGTTTGGGAATGACAGAGATATGGGCCATAAGAAATGTTTTAGAGTTGTTTTCAGAAGATGTCAGGGAGTTGAATGTTGAAGCTAAGTGGTCAGATAAAAGGAGAACGAAAAGCTTATAGTATTGTGAGGTGAAGCCGTCTGGGCCTGGGCTTTTACCGGGTTTCAGTTCTTTAATTGCCTTAAGCACTTCATCTTGTGTGATTGGTTTTTCTAGATTCTCTGCATCCGTTTTAGGTAATGAGGGTGTTTTACTATTCCTTAAGAATTCCTGAATGGTCTCTTCTATGTCAGTTGTGATGTGTGAGGGTTTCCTCTGAGCTCCAAGGTTATAAAGTTTCTGGTAATAAATCTGGAAGTTCCTAGCAATCTGCTCTGGTGTGTGGATTATATTACCTTTGTTATCACGTATAGAGTGTATATGATGGCTGGTATTAGCCTCTTTGAGAGCTCTAGCAAGGAGTTTGCCCGATTTATCTCTGTATTTGTAAAAGACCTGTTTTCGAAAGAAGAGGATTTTCTGCATGTGTAGATTGAAGATTTTTTGTAACTCTATTCTGAGGTTTGTTAATTCTAATTCAATTTTATCAGAGAGGGATTGTTTATGTTGGGTTTCAAGTGAATTAATTTTTTTAATCAATGCAGCAATTTCTTTTTCTTTGTCTTTTTTCTTTTGGGAACCCCATTTCAATAATTCACCTCGAATTACACATTTGTGTGTTTCCCAATTGTTAAGAGGATTTGTGTCTTTACTTAAGTTTATTTCAAAAAATTTTTGAATTTTGTTATAGATATCGGATTGGATTCTTTTATCTGTAAGTAGGGCTGCGTTAAGTTTCCAATTGAAATTCGGTTTTAGTTTGGGCTTTTTTTTGAGTGTTAATGTTGTGCGAGCATGATCTGAGAGGGTGATGTTTCCAATCTGTGCTTTGGCTATAGATTGTAAATCTTTTTGTGATATGAAAATCATGTCAATTCTGGAGTATCTTTTGTGGGGTTTAGAGAAGAAAGTGAAATCTTTGCCTGTGGGGTGTGTGAGTCTCCAGGTGTCTACTAATGTTAAGGATTGGAGTAGTGTCTTGATTCTTTTCAGAATTTTGTATGCAACGAGCGTGTGTCCGTTAGAGGTATCCCGTTTGGGGTCCATAGGCAGGTTAAAATCCCCCCCAAAATGATGCAACCTTTAGCAAACCATTTTAATTTGTTCACCATTTTGGTGCAAAAGTTGATTTGCGATATATTTGGGAAGTATACATTGGCAAGGGTAATAGGGTCACCCGCCCATGTGCCCCTCAGAAATAGATAACGGCCTTCTGGGTCAATAAGTTGTTGAGAGAGTGAGAAAGGTGCGTTTTTATTTATTAAGATGGAGACTCCTTTTGTTTTAGCGTTTGGATTTGTGGCATGATATGCATTGGTAAAAGTGTTATCTGTGATTTTGGGGATGGTTGTACTTTTGAAATGTGTCTCTTGGAGAAAAACAATTTTCGGATTGATCTTTTTGAGTTCAGCAAGTAATTTGGTCCTTTTTTGAGGGATGTTAAGTCTGTTCATGTTATGAGAAATGATGTCTGGTGATTTGTGCACAGAGGCATAAGCCATGGTAGTTATATCTCATAAAGAAAGTATATGTGAAGAAAGAAAGAAGAGGAGAAAGAAAAGTAAGTGTGAGAAGGGGTCAAAAAGCTTCACAAAAACTCACAGGTTTGAACCACAACTATCAGGAGGTTAATGAGCTCCGCTCTGAGCTCAAAGAAAGTGGTTCCTAAACAATTAAAGAATAACTGTAAATTTGAAATGATATTCTTTCTGTTGTGAGTATCTCCAATTGTTTATTTTGGGGGGTGATGGGGGGTGGGTCACGTTGAGGTTGGGTCTGAAAATCACTTCAGAGTAAATATTGTGAGGTGGTAATTAGTATAGATCAGATTTGAGATATGCAGGCCTGAGGGTTTTCGGCCTCAAAAAAATGGTGATGGGTATGTAAATATAAATGGTTCTGTTTGAAATAATATATAACGAGTTACTCACATCGAATGGAACAGAAGAACTATGCGGATAAACGAAATATATCTTGAATCCAAATAAATGGGTTAAATCTTGTTTGGTGAAGATCTCTGTTAAAAACAGATAGAGTACAATAACAGAATTACTATCAACATTAAACAGTTATAACAAAGAACTTTATGAGAAAGGTCCGGCCCAGAGGTCATATTTCTCAGCTTAAGCCTTCAAGGAGGAGACCTCAAATTGTGGTGGGTCTCCTTCCATGAAGAAATGTGTTATCATTTTAATGTCAGATCAAGACCATTAACTGTTATAGACAAGAATATCAATGTAGTTGAGAAAACCCTGAAAGTTTAACATTTATATCCATGTCTACTTCTTGGGTGTAGATCCCACGCCATCAGAACAATATGCTGACCTTTAGAGGAAAAGTCTTTTAAATGTGTCATAAAGTGTGTGAAAAAGTGCTTCTATCTGTTTGAGCAGGTGATCAGTAGAATGTGAGATTGGGTATAGTCTTCCTATGAGGAGGAGCTTATTCAATCTTTTTTAATATGGGTATCGGAAAAAGTCAGCTTATGGTTAAGCTTCCTGCTTATGCTGTAGGGTTAATTGACTTATTTAAAGTCGATATTATCCAGAGTTTTGAATTGTTTAATCCTTCCAGTTAGATAAAGCAGGTAGGCCGTGATTTGTTGAGAAAGATAGGAAGTTAAACTTGTTGGAGTCCTGAAAGATCATAGAAAGTCTCAATGTATTTCACTCTATAGAAATGCTACCAGTTGGGGGGTATAAAAGCGGTCTTGTCAAGTCTTCACTCGTTATCTGTTAGGATTTCTACGTTAAGTGGAGTGGTGTAGCGATGCAGGTCTTGTAAGGAGGATTGGATTCTAGTAAGAAGGTGGTGTTATTCCTTGAGATGATATGTGAGACAAATGAAATAAGCCAGAGAATTGATTGTAAGATGAGAGTTCAATGGATTCTCTAACAAAGCTGATTTGTTGGTCAAGTTGATGAGAAGGACGACCTGTTATATATTCTTTCTAGTGATGTTCTTTTGTTCTTGGTGCTTTAGCCAAGGGGGAGTATTTCCCATTGTGACTCATCTTCCTGTTTTGTTTCCCTTTTGAGTTTGGAGAGCAGGAAGGAGATGGGCTGCAGGAGGAAGCATCTTGATTGGATAGTTGAGGAGTAAGGAATTCTGCGTACCAGTCAGGAAGAGGGATATAGTCCAGGTGGAGGTTTTCATAGAAAGATGGTAGTTCGTCTGGGGTGCGGAGGAAGAAGTGTTTACCTTGGAAAGTTGCTTGGAGAGTGAAGGGGAATTTCCATCTGTAGGTAATGCTTTTTTCTTTCAAAACCACCAGCAGGGGTTTAAGCACTCTTCTGTTTTTAAGGGTAATGGGAGAGTCCTGAAAAAGTAGTATCTCCCTTTCGTTAAAAACAATGGCGTCATTTTGTCTGGCTCTTTGAAGGATTTCTTCTTTCAGTGTAAAATTGGGCAGACAGCAGATGATGTCTCTCGGAGGAGCTTCCTCTGATGGCTTGGGTTTTAGAGCTCTGTGAGCTCGGTCAAATTCAATTGGGGATTCTACGGGTCTGTCAATTAGGTTGTTGAATATTGAGGTAAGGGCTGGTCTGATTTGGTCAGCCGTAATGGTTTCAGGTACTCCGCGGATTCTTATATTATTCCTTCTTCCTCGGTTGTCTAAGTCCTCTAATTGCCTATTCATGGTGATTAGATGTTGGGAGTGAGAGTGTATGATTGTATCAATTCTTGTGATAGCTCTATCCCTCCACTTACCTGCACGTTCATTAGCTGCCATTTGCTCAGTGAGCATAAGAATATCCGCTTTCAGGTCAGTAATAGCGGTGGAAAAATAATCTTTTTATATCAGCTGCAATTTCCGTCATGTCAGCGTAAGTTAATGGAGAATCATGATGTGTGTTGTGTCTTACCATATCTTCCGATGTTGCGAGTGAAATATTATCATCTTCATCTTCTGTGTCTCTAGTTATTTTCTTTGTGGGAGCCATTTTCTCAGACGTTCCTTTTTCCTTGAAAGAGTATTTCTGGAAATATGCAGGAAATTGTTTGTTATTAACAGTTGAGGAAGAACGTAGTGAACGGCCAGGAGTGTTGGTATTATTTATTGTGAATTTGTCCATCTCTAATGTGAAATAACAGTTTATCACAGCAAGAACCAGTGATGGCTTACTTGCCCTCAGTCTGCAAAGGAGGTGTTATTACATCTGCATGGTGTTTTTTTTTAGGCCTATAAGTCTGAGGGCCTCAAAGGGATGTAAGTGGGCGAGGAAGTAAATCCCTCTATTGTGGGATTAGTATGGGTCCCAGATGATGATAATGGGTCTGGGCCTTTGGGTGTTAGGGGCCTTGCACAACCACCTGTGTTCCTCTCTAAATGTTGGCAGGTAAGTGGGGCTTGTTAAATTATGCCCTTGAATTTCTCCAGGAGATGTTCTTAGCTCACTGGGTTTCTGTTGACTGGCGTGGAGGATCCGTTCGGCTGAAATTTTAGCCTGGTGCTTAGGTTGCGGCCTACCCGGTATCTGACTTAATTGTCTTTTGACCCTGAAAATCAGTTGCCTGATATCCGACCTCCGGGGAAGAGGAGCGGAGGTGTTATTTCTTTAAAACGAGGCTTGTGTTGGGCTGGCGCCGCCTGTACGGAGGCCCGCCGGACTGAAAATTTAGTCCGGTGCTCCAAATGCGGCCTGTTCCGTTTCAGGTAAAATTCGATTTTAGGCCTCAGACTTAAATATTTCGGCAGCTGTTAATCTCAGAGGGGTTCTGGAGGTGATATTATCTCAAAGCGATGTCTTAGCAGTGCGGATGCCTGTGGATTGTGGATCGTTCAGACGGAGCTTCTCTTTCGTGCGTCCGACCTCTTCGCTCGCCAGGCCACGCCCCCCTCAGAAATGTTTAACATTTGTGTCCCAGGTTACATAGTTACATAGTTACATAGTTAGTCAGGACGTGAAAAAAGACACAAGTCCATCCAGTTCAACCAAAAAAAAAAAAAGAAACATATATATATATATATATATATATATATATATATATATATAAAACCAAATAATCCCATATACAGTCCTTCACCCACAATTGATCCAGAGGAAGGCAAAAAACCCCAGCAAAGCGTGATCCAATTTGTTATAATGTGGGAAAAAATTCCTTCCTGATTCCCCGAGAGGCAATCGGATTCATCCTGGATCAACTTTACCTAAAAATGTTAGTACCCAGTTATATTATTTACATTAAGGAAAGAATCCAGGCCTTTTTAAAGCAATCAACCATGCTGGCCAAAACCACCTCTGGAGGGAGTCTATTCCACATTTTCACAGCTCTTACTGTGAAGAAACCTTTCCGTATTTGTAAATGAAATCTTTTTTCCTCTAGACATAAAGAGTGCCCCCTTGTCCTTTGTGATGACTAGAGTTGATCGAACCTCTGGAAGTTTAGGTTCTGCAGATTCGGCTGAACTTCGGGACAAAGTCAGGGTTCGGGTCCGGACTGGACCCGAACTTTGACACGGACCCCGAACCCCATTGAAATCAATGGGGACCCGAACGTTTAGGCACAAAAATGGCTGTAACAAAGTCCTGGAAAGTCCTAGAGGTCTGCAAAAGGAAGGAAAATGGGGGTAAGGATCGGACAAGTGCCCTACAAAGAAATGGGGATAGGGAAATAACATAAAATCATTTTTAAGCTAAAATCACATAAAAAAAATCAAAAATGGAGGTGGATGTGGAGTTGGAGGTTGAGGAGGCGGTGAAAGTGGCAGTGGAGGAGGAGGAGGTAGCCAACACTGTTTTTTTTTATTTTTGGAATTTTTTGTTTTGTTTTTTAAACCAGCAATGTAGATGCACTTTTTAATTTTGTGCAAGAAACAATAATCTGTCCCTTTAAGCAACAGTAGGGACCTCTCCCTATAGAACTAGGAGATGATTTTAGATTCTAAAATCATCTCCAAGTTGTACAGGGAAAACCTCCAGCTGTTGCTTTAAGGGAAAGATCATGACAACGAATTTCCCTGTCTAATAACAAAGAACGTGTTTTAATTTTTCACGTAGATGTAACGACCAAATTTTTTGTTTTGTTTTTTAAGGTTTTTATTTTTTTTTGTCACAACCGATGGAGGAGGAGGAGGTGACGGTGAAAGTGGCGGAGGAGTTGGAGGTTGAGGTGTAGGTGGAGGTAAAAACTAAAAAAAATACACTAAAATCGAATTTTTACTAAAATACAATAAAGGGATAGGGGTAAAGAAACATCCCGTGAACAGGCTAGGAA
>BLSH010305990.1:49156-59527 GCA_018402905.1 Glandirana rugosa | reverse complement strand
ACACACTTTGATGATGATTTTAGAACACTAATATTTCCCTTAAAGCAACAGCTGGAACCTTTCCCTGTACAACTTGATGAAGATAGAACACTAATCTTTCCCTTAAAGCAACAGCTGGAACCTTTCCCTGTACAACTTGATGATGATTTTAGAAGAATAATCTTTCCCTTAAAGCAACAGACTCCACCTAGTCCTGTCAGATCGTTCTGTGCAGCAGGATGAGGTGTGCAATCTGTCTCTCAAAGCACCAGTACTAGTATCTCTCCCTAGTCCAGTCAGATCCTTCTGTGCAGCAGGATGAGGTGTGCAATCTGTCTCTCAAAGCACCAGTACTGGTATCTCTCCCTCCCTCAAAGCACCAGTCCTAGTATCTCTCCCTGCTAGTATCTCTCCCTAGTTCACAATCAGATCGTTCTGTGCAGCAGTATGAGGTGTGCAATCTGTCTCTCAAAGCACCAGTACTAGTATCTCTCCCTCCCTCAAAGCACCAGTACTAGTATCTCCCCTAGTCCACAATCAGATCATTCAGTAATGCAGGATGAGATGTTCTATAATATCTGCAATCTGTCCCTCACAGAGCCAGCAGCATCCTCTCCCTAAACTATCCTGAGAGCCCATGACATGCAGCACGGTGACTCCAACCCCATATAGAGGTATGGCTGTGATGGCTTCTCAGGAAAACCAGTGAAACACTTGTTGATTGGCTGCCCTTGGCAGCTTTTTAACACGTGTAGTAAAATACCAGAACCCCGGACCCGAACCCAGACTTTTTTTAAACTTAAATGGCTGTAGGGCCAGAAACCACCTAGTCACCCAGCTATATTTCTCCTGGTTGTTACACATCCACTTAAGGGGGGCATGGTTGGTGACTAGCCTGAATGACCTTCTTAGCAGGTAGTATTTTAGGGCCTCTAAGGCCCACTTGATAGCCAGGCACACCTTCTCTACAATGGCATAATTCCTTTCATGCCTATTAAGCTTCCTGCTTAAGTAGATGACCGGGGCTCCTCACCCTCTCTGATCTGGGACAGAACAGCACCTATTCCCACCTCAGAGGCGTCGGTTTGAACCACAAACTCCTTTGTGAAGCCGGGGTCACGAACACCGGCTGTACACAAAGGGCTTGCTTCAACTTCTGCAAGGCCTTCTCGGCTTCGGGATTCCACTTAACCATTCCTGACACTCTGCCCTTCATCAGATTGGTCAGAGGGGCGGCAATGGTGGCAAAGTCAGGGATGAAGCATCAGTAATACCCTGTAATCCCCAAGAAGGCACAAACATGTTTCTTGTTCCCCGGTTGGGGCCACTTTTGAATGGCCTTGATCTTATTGGTCTGGGACTTGATCAGACCCAGACCAATAACATACCCAAGGTATTTGGCCTCCTCCAGACCTATGGCACATTTTTTCAGGTTGGCTGTTAAACATGCTACCCTCAGCGAATCTACCACTGCCTGCACCTGAGGCAGATGTGACCACATCATCCAGCAACTGCAATAGGGCTGAAGCGCCCTAAAGGTTTTGTCCATCATCCTCTGGAAGGATACAGGGGCCCCATGCAGACCAAAAGGCATTCACTTGTATTGGAAGGACCCCTTGGGGTAGAGAAGGCTGTTTTTTCCTTTGCTGACTCTGTTAGGGGGATCTGCCAGTATCCCTTAGTTAGGTCTAGGGTTGTTATGTACAGGGCACCTTCCAACCTATCCACAAGTTCGTCAACCTACGGGATCGGGTATGCATCAAACTTAGACACATCATTCAGCTTCCTAAAATCATTACAGAACTGGATAGTGCCATCGGTCTTTGGGACCAGTACTATAGGGCTCGACCAGGCGCAGTGGGACTCCTCTATCACGTCTAACTCCAACATGGTTTTTATTTCTCTCACAACCACCTCTCATCTAGCCTCAGGTATTCAGTAGAGTTTTACATTTACACGGACCCCTGGTTCCGTGATTATGTCATGTTGTAGTACAGTGGTCAGTCCGGGTTGGGAAGAGAAAATGTCTCTATTTCTAAATCTCTAAATCTGACAAATTTCTTAATGTCATTTTGTTGCATCAGTGACAAGGATTCGGTTATGGGGACATCCGGGGTCAGGGGTAATCTGTCCTTTTTGGGAGTGGGTATTGCCAATAAATTCTCTCTGTCCTTCCACACTTTTAGGAGATTGACATGGTAAATCTGCTCTGGTTTCCTTTTCCCAAGCTGGTAAACTTTGTAGTTTACTTCCCCTACTCTTTTCCTAATCTCAAAGGGGCCCTGCCACTTTGCTGGGAATTTACTTTCAACCTTGGGGACTAGCACCAGCACTCTGTCTCCGGGGTTGAAAGTCTGGGTTTTGGCACCCCGATTATAAACCATTCTCTGGGCTTCCTGGGCTTGCTCCATATGCTCTCATACAATGGGCAGAACAGCTGTGATTCGATCCTGCATCAAGGAGATGTGCTATATGGTGCTTCTATATGGAGTGGACTTCCCATGTCTCTTTTGTGACATCTAGCAGCCCCCTGGGATGTCTACCATACAAGAGTTCAAAGGGGGAATACCCCGTAGACACCTGCGGAACCTCTCGTATGGCAAACATGAGGTACGACAGCAAAAAATCCCAATTTCGCCCATCTTTATCCGTCTTTTTTAGCACACTCTTGAGGGTCTTGTTAAACCTTTCCACCAGACCGTCAGTTTGGGGGTGGTAAACAGAGGTACGGAGATGGGAGATTTTGTACAACTTGCACAATTCTCTGGTCACTCTGGACATGAACGGGGTACCCTGATCCATCAAGATCTCTTTAGAGATCCCCACCTGACTAAACACCTGGACCAGCTCCTTGGCAATAGTCTTAGCGGAGGTGTTCCGCAAGGGTATGGCCTCTGGATAGCAGGTCGCATAGTCCAGGATCACCAGGATGTTCTGGTGTCCCCGGGCAGATTTTACTACTGGTCCCATGATATTCATGCCAATTCACTCAAATGGCAGTTCAATTATGGGAAGTGGGACAAGGGGACTACGAAAATGGGGTGACAGGCCGTCATTTGACACTCAGGGCATGATTCACAGTATTCTTTGACGTCTGCATACAACCCAGGCCAGAAGAATCTCTGGGTTATTCTCTCCCTGGTTTTCTCCATACCCAGATGTCCCCCCATTACATGCCCATGGGCCAGATCTAGCACCATATTGCGCAAGGGTTTGGGAACCACTAGCTGTTCCACTTCGTCCTCCCCACGTTTCACCACCTGATACAACAAATCATTTTTAAATGCCATGTAGGGAAAAGACAACCCCCAATTAGGGTCCACAGATTCCCCATCCATCACCTTGATGTTTTCTCTGGCTCTAAGAAGAGTGATATCCTGTAGTTGTTCTGTACAGAAGTCCTCTCTCCGGACCTCTAAGTCAGGTACTACATTTGGTTCACTCTCCCGTCAGGGTCAGAGACATTGTCTGGGTCGCTAGTCCCCCACTGTGAGCTATCTTCCAGCTCCTCCAGCTCCCCAGCCAGTACAAAAAAGGAAGAGGGTCTCCTCCCTCCTCGGTCCTGCCACCAGTCTCCCCTTCCATTTAGCAAAACCGGTCTGGTGAGAGGTCCCCTGCTTCAGCAGCAGGGGGAGCTCTATCCTCCAGACTCCTATAACCTCCAAAAATGGGGAAAATCCCTGCCCACTAGGGCATCATAAAGTAGTGAAGGTACTACCCCCACTGAATGAGTCACACTACCGCAAGGGGAGTCAATGTCAACCACCGCCGTCTGGAAGTCACGAGTGTCCCCATGGATGCAAATGACTCCAACCGTGCTAGGGTGTACCCTTGCAGAGTTTACACAATTGCTTTTTACCAATGTTACGACACAACCGAGTCAAGCAGTGTAGTGACTGGTCTACCATCAACAAAAATCACACACATTTGCTTCTCCATGCGACTTGAACATGATGCTCTATATGCGACCTGTGCAAAAAGAGAAAGGCATCTATTCACATAAGTATAATCGCATTGCATGGGTTCGTCATTCAGGGGCAATTGGCTGCAATATGGTCCAATGCATGGCACCGGTAGCACTGTATGTGTTCTCTAGGCTCCCCAAGACCTTCCTGGCTTCTCTGGCCAGTCTTCAGGCCTAGAGCCCCCAGTCTCTCTAGCCGTATCAGTCTTATCAAATTTCCCCAAGCCCCTGAACCCTGGAACAGTCTTACCGGGTCCACCGGGCGACCTTTCACCTCTAGATACATTGGAGTGGGGCGCAGACGAGTACTCAGCAGCCGTATATCTCTCTGTGAGGTCCACAAGTTGGTTGGTGGATTTGCGGTCCCCATGACTAACCCATTTCTTCAAGCAGGGAGCGCACGTAGATAGCGGTCCATTACCATGCGCGCCACAATCCGGTGACCTGGCAAGGTCTCTGGTTGTAGCCATTTCCTGGTAAGATAAACCTGGTTGAACATCTGTGAATGGGGTGGCTTGTCGGTGCGGTAGGTCCACTGATGCATGCGTTGGGTCAGGACTGCCATGGTGACCCCCATGCGTGCCAGTATCTCTGCCTTTAGAGTCTCATAGTCCTGGGCCTTATCCGTTACCAGATCTAAATAGGCTTTTTGGGGTTCGCCGGTCAAGAATGGTGCTAGCAGTCCCGCCCACTGTTCTTTTGGCCATCCTTCACAAAGAGAGACTCTTTCAAAGGTTGTGAGGTACGCCTCCACGTCACCCGCAGGTGTCATCTTCTGCATGTGGTAAGAGGCGCGTAACAACTTTGGTTCCATTGTCACCGGAGGTGAGGACCCCTTTTTTAACTCCAGCAGGGCTTCCGCAAACTGCCGGTTTGTCTCCTGTTGTGCTGTGATAGCCTGGTGAGTTGCTTCCTGCTGAGCCTCCTGTTGTGCTGCGATAGCCTGGTGACTCTCCTCTCACTGAGCTGCAGCAGCATCTGCGACTTTATGGTTGGTTTCCCATTGGGTTGCATTGGCTTGCAGCAGGGCCTTCAACATTTCCTCCATCTCTGAAAGCTTCCTCGCTGAACTCCACCACGTGTAGGAGATTAGCTTGTGGGGATCACTTTTCAGAGGAAAAGATTCAGCATGGAGGTCAGTTTCTTTAAAATCAGGCGGCTTGCCAGGTTTATTACCACAGGTTTGCAAGCTCAAAACTCATAAAAACATAAAACAAAACGTCACCATCCGGTGCGAAACTAAACAATCAGGTTCCTCTCTGTACACTGTGGGGCTATCCCCGACACCCACAAAACATAAGCACAGTGAGTCCAAATTAGCACACAGAGCTCTCTCAGATTTCTCCCTCTGAGATCCACGATAGAGTTCTCCTTTGCTCTCTTCCTGGTCATTAAATGCAGGTGGAGAGGGGTTTGAGTGGACCAGAAATTCCTGGCCGGAACCAGCTCTGCCACGGTGGCTGGCAAAACCTGGGTCAGACTCTCACTAGTCGCCTTAAAGTGATCGCATGCGAAGCGACAAGTATCGCCCGTCCATTAAGGTGCCTCGCATAACGTCACAGTATGTAAAATACACCCAAACCATATATTTTATGAAAGCACATGACCAGTAGAATAAAAATAAGGTGCTACTGATTTTTTGGGCACAATGATATTTGTGCAAATGTTTATCAAAACAATATTTTCACTAAAAATACACTAAAATCATTATTAGCGGATAAAAACACAGCACATTTTACACAATTCCTACTAAATTGAGAAGCTAACCCATATTGAGTTAATAAATAACAAATATGTAATTTAACATAAACCGTTAAATTGCGTTTTTATCAAAATGGTGAAAATCAAATATACACAAAACTATAAATAACCAAATTTCTCAAAAAAATCTGAAGGTTTTCATTTTTCACTTACAGCTTTCAGAGTTTGTAAAATACCCCCCAAACTATACATTTTATGAAACCATAGAACCAGTAAAATAAAAGGAAGGTGCTGTTGATTTTTAAGGCCCCACAATATTTGTGTAACTTTTTACCAAAACAATATTTTTGCTAAAAATTAACTAAAATCATTATTAGCAGATACAAATGCAGCAAATTTTATAATATTCCTGCTAAATTACTTCTAAATATAAAAGCTAAACCTGTATTATATAAATAACAAATATCTGTACATTTTAAATTCTACCTTTTTGAGAAATGGTGAAAAACAGACGTACGCAAACATTTCTCTAAAAATCTGGAGGTTTTCATCGTTCACATACAGCTTTCAGAGTTTGTAAAAGACCAGTATAATAAAAAAAAAGGTGCTATTGATTTTTTGGGCACAATGATATTTGCGCAAATGTTTATCAAAACAATATTTTCACTAAAAATATACTAAAATCATTATTAGCAGATAAAAACACAGCACATTTTAGACAATTCCTACTAAATTCGAAAGCTAACCTGTATTGAGTTAATAAATAACAAATATGTAATTTAACATAAAATGTTAAATTGTGTTTTTTTTTCAAAATGGTGAAAATCAAATATACACAAAACTATAAATAACCAAATTTCTCAAAAAAATCTGAAGGTTTTCATTTTTTGCTTACAGCTTTCAGAGTTTGTAAAATATCCCCTAAACTATACATTTTCTGAAACCATAGAACCAGTAAAATAAAAGGAAGGTGCTACTGATTTTTAAGGTCCCACGATATTTGTGCAAATGTTTACCAAAACAACATTTTTGCTAAAAATGCACTAAAATCATTATTAGCAGATACAAAAGCACCACATTTTACAAAATTCCTGCTAAATTACTTCTAAATATAAAAGCTATTTAGTGGTACATACATGGCAACTTTTACAAAATTCCTGCTAAATTCCTACTAAATAAAAAAGCTAAAGATGTATTGAATTAATAAATAACAAAGAGGTTACCATTTTCACTTACAGCTTTCAGAATTTGAAAAGACCCCCAAAACCTTACATTTTCTGAAAGCACATAGCCTGTAGAATAAAAAAGTGCTATTGACTTTTTGGGCCCCTCAATAATTGCACAAATGTTCATCAAATCGGTATTTTCACTAGAAATACACTAAAATGATTAGCAGTGCACACAAATACAACATAACTCACAAAATTCCAGCTAAATTGCTACTAAAGCATTGTTCGCATGTGGCATTCTAAAGTGTATGCCTTTGGAGGGCCAGGTTTACCTGCACAGGGATGCACAGGTTTTCTGTGCATCCCCATGCAGGTAGTCTCATTTCAGTCAACTGAGATGCAGCGGCTGTACAGGCATAGCTGATGCTCCCAATCTGACATCTGTGTGTGTGTGGGTGCATGAACCCAAATGCAGACAGTGTGCACTCAGGGACATTAACCCGGACCTACATGGATGCCAGATTGGGAGCAACAGTTCTATTTGTGTCATCCCAAATTACATCAATGTGACTACCTGTGCAGGGATGCACGGAACACCAGTGCATCCCTGTACAGGTAAACACGACCTTGATGGGGTATACACTGTGAATGCCCTGTGTGAACAAGGCCTTAGGTCACTTTCACACAAGCAGACCTTTTGGGTCTGCCTGTCCATTTTTAAGTTGGACCCGATCCACCCATTGCTCTCTATGGAGAGGCTGATGTAAATGGATATGTGCCCGTTTACACGCGCATGCATCCGATCTGGTCCACTAAAATCAGACAGATGGGGCATCCATTCCCCATCCATCTAGCAGTTCGGAGAAGAATTGAATGGAAACAGACAGGCGATCCGTTTCCATCCGACCACCCCAAAGAGAACATCGAGCTGTGTCTGTGTCCACTCTGCATTAGCAGAGCAGTCACAGACCCGTCATTCGCCTGCTCAGCATGGATCAGTAGACAGATCCCCCGCTGAGCAGGGGATCTGCAGGGGATCTGCTTGATGGAGTCCGCTCCATGTGAAAAAATATTGTTACTTTTTTTTAACTTTTTACATTTTTTTACAATTATATTTTTTAATATTTTGTACTTTTTTTACGGCTTTGGTGAGATTTTAGAGGTCTAAAAAGACAAACACAGTTTACTATGCTCAGTTATCAATGGATCCATCCTACCACCTTGCTGGAGCTGAGTGCAGCAGCTGCAGGCAGTGGGAGGGGAAGGAGGAAATTCCACCCAGCAGCTGAGGATCAGTGAGGCGGGGCCAATGCGGGGGGTGATCAGAGTAGCAAGGGGACATATTATTTCAGTAATAATAATAATTATTATACAGGATCTATATAGCGCCAACAGTTTGCTCAGTACGTCACACCATGAGGGCAGACAGTATAGTTACAATACAATTCAATACAGGAGGAACCAGAAGACCCTGCTTGTTAGAGCTTACAAACTAAAAGGGAGGATCAAGTGATACAAAGGTAATAATTGTGGGGGGATGGGCCGATGGAGAAGATAAAAGTACAGTGGATAGGTGACGGCAGGTTAGGCTTTTTTAAAGAGAAGGCTGTTCAGGGATCACCTAAAGTGGACAGAGTAGGGGCTAGTCTGAAAGACTGGGGTATGCAGTTCCAGAAGATGCTTGCAAGAAGTCCTGGAGGAGAGCATGGGAGGAGGTGGTAAGGGAGCTAGAGAGCAAGATCTTAGGAGGAATGCAGAGAATGATTTGGTTGGTATTTTTAAACAAGGTTAGTAATGTAGCTGGAGGCAGAGTTGTGGATGGCTTTGTAAGCTGTTGTTAGTATTTTACAGAACAAAGGACATACAAAGAAAGTACAAAATGTATAAAAAAGTATAAATTAATTGAACATACTAAATAAAGATTGCATGATCATATTGAAATACATCAATTCAGTCAACATAAATCGTGACACATGGCTGACATGACACATATATTAATAAAAAATTCATGAATTTACATGCATAGATGAAATAAATTACATGATGAATACATGATAAAATGGTACAGAATTAATTTGATGTGAGCATTGCTAATCACTCTACGTGTTTCGTGGCGTAATAGCCACTCATCAGGAGTGCAACGCTGTATTAATCTGTAGCTGTAAATATGAATGAAATAAATAGTTTAATCCAATCCTGGTGGGATTGAAAAAAGTGGGTCATGAAAAAAGGAGTAAGCTACTTACATGTTAGCTCAATGGGATAACTTGCCTAAAATGAGTGCTTCTCCATCAGACGCTGAGGAGCGGAGGTAGGCAGCCCGATCTCAGGCACATGAGCCGTGTCTCTGGTCAGCTGCACACACCTGTCTCCTCAATACGCCTTGTATGACGCTGGCAGGGACCCACCCCTCACCTTGGGTATATCAGCCAGGGCCAGCCATCACATCATAGGTCACCGCACCAGCGAAGCGAAGCACTCATCCCATCCTGGTAAGTCCTTGTTTGAGGGGTTCATTATTTCCCCCAACGTCTTTACATATTTGGGAACGTTGGATCGCTCTCTTGTCAGTGATATATCCCTTTTCACTGGCACTAGCCTATGTACTACTATTCTATCTTGTTTTGTATCACTAACTTGTATGCACTCATACATCACTCTGAGGACTGTGATTCCATCTGCTACCACTTTCATTCTTCTTGGTATTGGTCTCTCTACTTTCCCACATCTACACCTTTTCACCTTTGGTGGTAATCAGTGACTCCCCCCTTAAACTACTAATCCTCAATACACACCTTAGATACAATTTGTAATTACTATATCTACATTGATATACATATACCAATTTCCTTATGTTTGACATCATTGTAGGTTCAAATTGGGCAGGTGTCTTTCCCATGCCATTTATCTGGCATCATTTGATTCATTTTACATGGCCTCTGCCCTGCCTGGTCCCCCGTGGCGGATGGAATTTCCCTGCCTCAGCCCCGGGGTGGACATTGTTGTTGGCACTCCCTTCACTCATTTTAGGCAAGTTATCCCATTGAGCTGACATGTAAGTAGCTTACTCCCTTTTTCATGACCCACTTTTTTCAATCCCACCAGGTTTGGATTAAACTATTTATTTAATTCATATTTACAGCTACAGATTAATACAGCGTTGCACTCCTGATGAGTGGCTATTACACCAAAAAACGCGTAGAGTGGTTATCAATGTTCACATCGAATGAATTCTGTACCATTTTATCATGTATTCATCATGTAATTTATTTCATCTATGCATGTAAATTCATGAAATTTTTATTAATATATGTGTCATGTCAGCCATGTGTTACAATTTATGTTGACTGGATTGATGTATTTCAATATGATCATGCAATCTTTATTTACTATGTTCAATAAATTTATACTTTTTTATACATTTTGTACTTTCTTTGTATGTGGCATACCTCATTTAAATGTTATATAGGGATGGAGGTATAGTTACATAGTTTGTCAGGTTGAAAAAAGACACAAGTCCATCCAGTTCAACCAAAAAAAAAAAAAAAAAAAAAAAAA
>BLSH010305990.1:17371-41344 GCA_018402905.1 Glandirana rugosa | reverse complement strand
ATCTGTCGAGGGAGGTGGGATCTTAGTCCTGGTCGGTGGTGGGATCGTCCGCGATAATTGGACTTCTCTTTTTTCCATATGACATACCGTCACACTCCAGATAGCATTACCGGAGTCCCATCAGCCTGGGGTCTGCGAGCCGTGGATAAGGTGGTGCCTTAGGGAGGTGTGAATATGACCCTGAAGCGGAGATGACAGGGCAAGGATCGACAGCTTCATGCTGAGGAGCTCCGATAAGGCCATGTGGGAGAAAGAGTCTATATAGACAAACAGAACATAAGTGCATAACAAAGCAACAAAGCATAAGACATAATCACATCTGGGCTTACTAGTGGACATTTGCATATAGATATCAGAAGAACCCCTAATCATGTAAGTAAGTAGGGGCACCAGCCTGGGGGTGCCCGAGTCCAGTAATAGCGCCTGCTAGGGTGGTGGCTGGTCCTGATTCTAGGGTGGAGGGAGCTGTCTAGCCTTGTCAGAGTAGCGGGCCCTTTTGGGCGAGTCTTTACGCGGGCTTCGGAGGTCCCTGCTCCCTGGAGACGGAGGGTGTGCGCCCCCTTGCTGAGTTTCCATGGGGATTTGGAATTGGGAGAGAAGGTAGTTCTCGGCCTCTGCAGGGAGGGTAAAAGATTTTGCTTCCCCTGACTGGTCAGTAAGGCGTAAAATGGCTGGATATGATAAAGTGAATTTGATGCCTTTCTGGAAGAGGGCGGAGCAAATAGGTTGGAAAGCTTTTCGGCGTTTTGACACTTCTTGCGAGTAGTCCGCAAATATTAGAATTTTGTGACCCTCAAATTGCAGGGACTTAGCATTTCTGAAAGATTTCAGGATTGCCACTCTGTCCGCATAGTTCAGGAACCGTGCTATTACTGGCCGGGGAGAGCGTCGGTCGTTTGAGGGGGGTCCCAAGCGATGCGCCCTTTCAATGGTACAGGGCCCTGTGATACCCAGGGCTAAAGGGATGCGGGTGGTGCAAATGTCTGTCAGGGCGTTGTTGTTATAGGTTTCAGGGAGCCCAATGAATCTGAGGTTGTTCCTCCTTGTGCGATTCTCGATATCATCGAGCTTGTCTAAAATATATTGCTGGGTGTGTAGAAGCTTTTGTTCTGTGTGCTGTGCGGATTGTAGCTCGTCCTCTATGTCAGAGGTGCGGGACTCTAACTCCCCCAGTCTCTTGGTGTGCTCACCTAGTTGTTTGATGAGGTGCTCCATGCCTGCCTGTACTGCTCTCTCCACGGCCTCTGAGATCGTGGGAGAGAGGAGCGCCGCCACTGACTGTGCGATCCGTGCTAGCTGCGCCTCCGAGGCATCCCAGGAGGGGATAGGCATGGGAGCAGGAGATGGCGTGGTAGTGGCGGTGGGCTGCCCGTCCGCCATGTTGGCCGCGTGTGTGCCCGCTCCCGCTGAGTCGGCTCTAACCGGGGCGCTGGCGGGTATACCGCCGTGCAGGACGAATCTGTCCATGCCTGTCTTACCCGGGAGGCGGCGGCTTGGTTGCTAGCCGTGGGGGGGTCGCTCTATGCGGGTCTGTAGCCGGTTATGTGAGGCTGTGGTCCGGAGCTGCTTCTCCTCACTCCCTCGTCATATGGCGCCGGAACCGGAAGTCGGGGGATGCTTTCATCAACAAATGGTCATGTAAAATGTCTACAGAATGTGTACAGTATTGGGAGAGAAAACATGTACAATAAGGGTATAAATGTATTTGTTTAGCTTACCAAATGTAATCCTGTTTGTTTCAAAAACATGAAATATTGTTTGACTTCTGCACTGGAATTTTCAATGTTTGCACCACATTCATGTACATGTGAGAAACGAGCACTGCTCCCTCTGTTTGTTCTCCAGCTCCTATGCCAATCACACAGGTGCATGGCTGAGGTAGGCAGATCCTGTTGGGCAACTGAGAGACTAGTTCACCATTAGATCCACCTTCCTTTTGAGTGACAGCCCATGGCAGTGGGTGGATCCAAATCTGTTGCTCAATCCAATATCAGTTTTCAAATCTACCCACTTCCATCCACTGTCAATCAAAGGCAAAGTGGATCTGATGAGGAACTAGTTTATCAGTGCCCCTTTGGGTTTTGCCAAACCAACAAATGCTGCAGCCATGGGGACTAGTTCCCCATCAGCTCTGCCTCCCCATAAGCTTGTCTTTTTCCAAATATGCACAATACTATATTTTGGTACATTCAGCTTGGGTTAGAGAATCTCCAAGCCTACAGATGAATGGGGCTATAAAGCCCTGTGTGGGAAGCTGTGACATTCATGTCAGCTTCCCAGCCATGCCCCACACTATGCACTGGCATATCTCTGTATATACACAATATCTACTACATTTGCCCTGGGACTTTAAATGAAGTACATAACACGCAAAAACACATTTAATTGTTCCACATGATTACAAATTTATTAATACATAGCTATTAAGTTACATCACAAATCCAATTACAGTAATATTAAACTGATTTATAATATATCAATTCATACACAGTTTAGATATTATTGTACATATTTTTTTTTATATTGATACATGAGTATATAGCAAGCTGCATCTGACAACTCGATGCCTTTTGCAAATCACTGTTCATTTCCTCAGGAGTAGATGCAAAATATGTATCTATAAATGGGGAAATAGGAAGCGTGTAATAAGTATATGCTACTCAGAACTATCACCACAGTAAAAAAAAAAAAAGGGAGGAAAGGAAAATTAGAACACAGGTGGGGCAAATAACACCTGGGTTGTAGTTTTCCTTTTCTCCCCTTTTTTTTCTGTGTTGGTAGCTCTGAGTAGTAAATACTTATTGCACTCTTCCTAGTTACATATCACCATTATTGCTGGTGGTTATGTACACTTACATATATTTCACAGTAATTAGTTGGCGTTTACTGCGGGTGCCACTATGGATTCTAGTATATGGACTTTTCCAGCATTGTGCCCACCTTCGACTTGCCCCCTGGTCCTTATGAGTCATACTGCCACAGCTCCTGTGATAGACATCCGTGATGACTTATGTACCCAAGTGCTGCCATGTCTAAGCTGATTTGTAAGTAGTGAGGCTATTTGTTTGCCTCGTGGAATAATCTGCTTGATCTTGTGATATCAATATTTGGCACAACAACTTTTTATATTGATATTTTACTCATGTACCCAGGGTGACGTTTCTTTTGTATTCATGGCGTAAATGACGGCTCCTGTGTGCATGCGAGGGAGTGACATCAGCGCGACTCCGCCAATCACAGCGCTGGAGCCTGCACTGTGATTGGACGGAAGCCGCAGACCCGGAACAACGATGTCGTCCATCACAGCGGTGTGTCAAGACCGCTGCAACAGCTTAATTCCAAGGTAAGTGTTTCATACTGAGCTAGTATGTTTTTTTTTTTTGGGGGGTGGGGGCGCATTTACAACCACTTTAATTACCGCCAGTTTCCTTATTCTGTTAACTGTCAGTAATTCTGCGCTACCATAGTGACAGGTTCTTAAAGTGGCAGTAGTAAGACCTATCTGAAATTGTCACGCATGTACTTATTGTTACTGAAACTGACCCAAAGTCTTGCTGATAGATGCAGACAGTTTTAAAGGGAATTACTGCTATAACAGTAACCAAAATGCTTTACTGAATTTCCTAGATTGTGTCCTACAAAATGAAGTACATTACTGACAACAAGTATTGAAACGTAAATAATCTTTAGGTATATGTTATACAATATGTTTATGTACTTTTATGCCTATACACTGTTTTGCATAGCTGATTTGGACACTAAGGCTTTTGTTCACTTCAGACAGTTTTTTCATACCCATACAGGTCTGCAGAAATGCAAAACTCTCTTAAAGCAGGTAAAATGGAGGTCAGAAGTCAACTGCAGATCTATTACACCTCTCAATTAGTGATCTCAGAGGAAATTCGAACTGAGGTCAAACGGATGCCATTGACACAAGTTATAAAAACCCATAGAAACCGGCCCCTAATGCTTTCTGCATATCTCCTCCCACCACAATATGTAGCAGGAGGTTTACAATTCTATTGGTCTCTGTTTTTTGAGCGGCAGGCATGCACTTTGACCAGTGTTAGAATTTCTCATTTTTGCTCACACTGTCTTCCTATTAACTAAAATTCAAGAAACTATATTTTTAAGCTGTGCAGAACCTGATATTTTGATCATTTTATGCATTTTTGGTCTAGTGTAAAAAATGTGCCAATTTTCTGCCTGCATAGTTTTTTTTTATAAATTCCTCTAACTGTATAAAGCACTTCAGCTCAATATCACCCAAATCAATCCTGACTTAAACATTTGGAGCTTTTGCAGCTGTTCATCCCCTGTGGATCAGAGTAATTTTCACATTTGAGCAATGGACTTATTGATTTGGCAGTAAACTTTGTTATTATTAGCGATTAGAAATTAGCTGTCTGAACCATAGTTTGGACCATATTTCAGCTGTTTGGAACTTGAGGAAATTGGTATCTGGCCGAGACACGGCAGACTGCCACAGGAAGTGAAACATTTACCAGTGGTATTACTACTGCTGCTAAAGGTAACAGCTTCCTGCTCAGGGCTCCTGGTTGTTAGGGAGCCAACAGCTGCCAGCATCATAAGAACAAGTGACTGCCTGGCCATTCAGCTGTCAGCTTAAAATCCCAACTAATGTTAACAAAGTGGTGAGGATAGTGTAAAAATGGTGTGGGTGCCTCCTAAATGTATACCAGGTCCTTGGACTCTTCCATGGATTTTAAGTGTAAAAACCAATGCAAAAAAAACAAGAAAAAGTATACCAGGCCACATGCCCTCAACACATGTTGGTGCATGACTCCCCTGGAAGTTCCCACCCTCCCCCATGCCAGTTGTTTGACAGCCCCTTGTCTATTAGCCTGAAAATAGACAGCATTTATTTTAAAGATTTAAAGCTCTGTTGACTTCAAAGGAGTTCAGATTCCCCAGTCATTACTTAAATGTTAAAGGCATACAAAAGTAGTAAAAAATTAAAAAGCCTTTATTTTAGCTTGACCAGAGATACTTTTATGACTAATGTTAGATGAGTGGGAGGGAGCTTTCAAGAGAACATGTCACTTTGCCCTGAATAAGCACATGGTGACTACAAAGCCATGTCACTGACAGCTGTCATTGTATTTCAAATAAATACAAATGTATCTACATTTGAATAAAAGAATGGAGTTCAGGTTGTTCTTACTCAATATCTAATATAATTTTCCCAGATAATGAGGGCCCATGTCTGGCACAATAACGGGTCCATAACAACTGAAATTTGCTTAAGCCCATTGTACCCTTAAAAGGACACCAAACTACCTTATTTTTACCTTCCACCCTACTCCTATGCAAAGTAATTGTTAATTTTGGAAAATGTATGATCATTTTGCAAAGAGAATGTTAGTGAATAATGTAAAGCTGTGATCATCTTGAATACTTAATCATGTGCAAGGGAAATTTTTGATATAAAATGCTAGGGTATTTAAAGAGAACAGTTGTAGCTATTTTTCTAATGTTCTCTTTCCAAAGAAACTGCACTTTCTGAGGCAGTGTTTCTCAACTCCAGTTCTCAAGGTGCCCCAACAGGTCGTGTTTTCAGGATTTCCCTCAGATGAAACGGCTGTGGTAATTACTAAGGCAGTAAAACTGATCAATTCACCTGTGCAAAATAATGTTAAAGTCTGAAAACTGTAGGGGCCCCTTGAGGAGTTGAGAAACACTGTTCTAAGGTGAACATTTACTTTTATAGATGAGCATGGTGCTAGTTGAAGTAGTTGAACACACCTATAGCTAAACTTTTTAACTTGGTGTTACTCCATATTTCTAATAAGATTCAGTGCATTTGGGGCTTTTCCTTTCCATACTACTGTTATCATCACCACCACATTAGTTATAGTCCTTTGGATTTTTCAAAGTGTTTACTAAAAGCTGTCAACAACTCCCACTTCTTCTTATTGACCTCCGTTAACTTATTATGACAATTCAGATAAGATGTTTGCTTTGCTTATAGCAAATCAAGCACAGCAAAAGATATCCAAGTGTAATGATATCACGAGCTGGACGCACGCACCACTGGCAACCATTTTGTTCAAACGTAAGCCATGACAGTTTTAGACTAAGAGACACACACTGCCAGTATCTCACTCCTTTTCCCCCCTCCCTTCAGGAATGGAATTCCTGGCTCATTTTAAAAGTCACAACGGTGTCTGGTTTTGCTTGCCAGGCCTTATCGTAAAACAATAAACCAGATCCATTAAGAAGATAAAGCAGGATGCTCTGAAATAATGAATGTCATAAACAGGGGCATTCAGGCAGAAGCGACTTCATGCAAACATAAGAAATATACACAGGGTCCATAAATCCAGACAGGAACATGACACCTTAACAAAAAGTACATATTTGAATGCAGAATTTTACACTGAACAAATTAAATCTAAACACCGCTAGGCCCGATCGCATTAAATATTGGCAACCTGTAATTTTTGGACTTATTTTAATGCAACTTTTATACTGAGCTAGAATTCCTTAGTTTTAGGACTGCACCTTAGCCATATTCCGAGATATGATATTTATACTGAAATTGTACCTCAGGGAGGGACGTTATGCCATGTCCACCCTTGACAGTCCATGGGCCCTCCTTACCAATGTGAGTGGTCAGGGGCATTTGGCCCCACCCTTCCACTCTGAGAGAAAAAGAGACTGCAAGAGCAGTAGTCAGTTCTCCTTTTTACCATCAAAGAACGAACATCTGACATCTGAGAACCTGTTGGACTCATCGACAAATCTCTGTTCAATCACAGACATTAACTGCAAGTATCTTTCTCCCTTTCTTTCTGTGTTATCTCTTTGCTGCTGTATATTGTGCCTTAATTGCTTTGTAACACAATTTTTCTGTAAATATTTTATCTGCACCAATGTTGACCTTTCCATTATTAAACCTTATTCTGAAAAGTGTTAATGTTGTCCCTAAAGCTCTTATGCAAGCTATAACTAAGCTGTTCCTTGAAGAAGTGCTACTGTTTAGGATAAATCATCTGAATACACCTGTCTGTGGTGACAGTGTGTGTTACCGCCGATTATTCTAAAATCATAATTGGTATTGTTAAAATCTCCAGTTCCTCTTGCTCGGTCCAAAGAAGGTGGTGGTAGTGAAAGGGTTAATTGTTTGAATTAGCCCGGTAACAATCGCTCTCAGGCTGCTGGCACATAGATTGTGGTCCCGCAAGCTGGGAAATCTTTGTGCTGGAAACAGCTGAGAGTGGCATTGTTACGTTAGTGACAAGCGCGGTGTGAGATTGGTCGCTCCTCTGTCACCAGTTAGTGAGGAGGGCAGGGATCCGTGTCCGTCACACATTGTTGGCAGCGTGTTGGGATAGTTTTGCCTTAGAACAATCAGTGCATTGTTAGGAATTAGCTCTGCACTGAAGGATTGTAACCTTTGTGGAAACAATCCTTAGAGACAAGCTGGTGCATGTTTTTTATTAAAAAGAGACATACAGCTCCTTCATATCCCTCCTTTCTGATCTATCTTTTCCGCTTGCAACATGTCTGGGTTATCAGGGTATAAGAAGATAAGCAAAGATGACCTGACTGCTGAGTGTACAACAAGAGGCCTTGACGTCAATAACAAAACTTATGGAGACATGATACAGGCCTTACAGGAGTATGATATCCGAGCAGACCAAAACTCGGGGAACTTGAAGCTGAAGGGGTTCCCGATACTCCAGAGCCCAGTGGTTCAGACTCTATGGCCTCACAGGGTGGGCACACAGAGACTGACATGGGAATACCACTGATTGTCTCCTCTAGGCCACAGCAGGAGCAGGCCAGCCCCAGATAGCCTGCAACCAGTATAGACTCTCCTCAAATGCAGGAAAAGCTACAACACATCAGAGAAACAGATCCTGTGATGCACCTGCTGTTTCTGGAATGCCAGGCTGAGAGAGAGGAAAGCCAGACTGCGAGAGAGGCTGCAGAATTCCAGGCTGAGAGAGAGGCTGTGCAGAAGGAGGCTGATTGTCGTCACGACCTGGAGATATCGAGACTCCAGCGACATGCTCAGAACCTCAGATCCCTAGAGCACAGGGACACCTCTCTGCTGGTGAGCCCAGCAGCCAAATTTCCAGTAATGGAAAAGGACAGTGTATCTACTGTTGTTTGAAAAAACTTGCCATCAGTACCATTTGCCCCCAGCACAATAGGCCTGGTACCTGACACCAGGGCTATGAGGAAAGGCCCTGGATGTGTATGTCAACCTGATAGCAGAGCAGGATGAAAACTACGAAGCCATAAAGGCTGCAATCATTCAAAAATATCAACTAACCCCGGAAGTGCACCGAAAAGGGTTTAGGTCCCTGCAAAAGGGGCCTGGGGACTCCTATATGGATGTGGAAAGCCATTTACATACCACCTTCAAGTAGTTGACCAGAGGCTTGAAAGCCAATTCTTTTGAGTCCATGGAAGATCTCATGATTGAAGATCAGCTTTTGCACATCCGTCCTACAGACGTCAGACAGTTTGTGTTAGAGCGGAAGCCCAGTGTCACCACAATTACAACTGACACCCGCAGATGCTACACTTGTGGGAGAGCCGGCCATCTTAAGTCACAGTGCCCTGAGCAGAGGAAGATGACATCACCTGGCCAGCCAGCCAGCAAATCGTCTTCAGTGCTGTTCATCCGCAAGAAAGCTTGGGTAACCACCGCCAACTTGCAGCAAGTCACCATGGGCAACCAGATTGTAACTGGTTTCCGGGACACCGGAGCTGAAGTCACTTTGGTCCAACAAGAAGTGATAGAAAGAAGGGACATCATCCCTGGGAAGTTTTTTACCCTCACCGGATTTGGTGGGAACCACTTACGAGTACCCCGTGCCTATATTTTTATTGATTGGGGTGCTGTGAGTGGAATGAGAAAGGTGGGAGTCTCAGACGAGATCCCCACAGGCATTCTGTTGGGTGCTGATTAGGTACCCTTGTTTCTTACTATACCTCTTCTAAGAGCACCCAGGAGGCTCCCACAGAACTCTCTGGACCTACCAAGGTTTTGTTTACAGGTGTTGGGGTAATATCTGTGAAACCTATGGATGGACAGAGGGAGGGGGGGGTGGAGTTGAAGTGCAGGGTTCTCCTTTGGCTAAGGAAGGAGAGGAAGTCCCCCTGCATGTGCCAATATCAAATGCATGTGTACTTGATGTTAAGAATGTACTTACTGAATGTAATAATGTTTTCCCTTTGGTGAAGGCCACCCACAATGCTGAAAGTGGGCAGGAGATACCGTCTCTGGCTGCAGAGCCAAGGAGTGGCCCAGATGGTTCATTTCTGTGCTCTGATCCAGAGGACCGTGCCTCCCAGCTGAGGTCTTTGTGTGTCACTGGAGGGCTGGCTGGTGCTTGTGGTTGTACAGCAAAGCGAGCACTGCTGACACACACACAAGCCTTGCAGATTTTGACAGGCTAGCTGTTAGCTTCCCTGCAGAGAAAGATAAACAAAAGCCTGCCAAGGTTGATGAGCAGATGGGTTTGACAGGTCTGCTGGCACGAGGCCTGGAGACTGGAAGGGTTAAACCGCTGCTCATTGTATCCAGTCAATCTAAGAGGCATGGATTGAAGGTGTCACCTGATATTGTCTGTGACAATAAATGTGAAATCAGAATGGCCAGAGACAGTACAACTGAACGGGAAGAGATAGGTGCCCCTTTAGATGGGATAGCTGACACTCAGATAGTGGGCTTAGGCCATCAGCTCCCAGTGCTCTTCTCCCTCCAGGTAACTGTGATGCTGGCAAACCCTGGGGGGGCCGCGGGGGCACACCAGGGCATCCACAGGGTGAGCGGCAGAGTGTATCCTTCCCTCACCCCTGCAGCCCACCTTGTCTGACAGGATGTGCAGACAGACGGGGCAAAGGAGACTGAGGGAATACTGCAGTTAGGGGTCATTCAGGTAGCTCAGACAGCCTGGACACCCCCCGACATCTTGGTTCTTAAAAGGAGTCAGATGACCAGGCTTCTCAGGGTCCTTAAAATGCTGAATGCTCGCCCTGCGGTTGTGGTCTCCCACATGCCCAGAAACCGTGAAGTGCCAGAGCAGCTGGCAGATGCCCGCTGTCTCACCATCATTGACCTGAGCAGGGGGCATGGACCAACCCCTCTAACACAGAAGGCTCAGGATGAGTCAGCCTTCATCACCGCATGTGACTTGCCTGCTTTTGCCGCAATGCTACCTGGGGTTGAGAATGCACCAGTCACCTCTGCGAAGGTCCAGACTGAGCAGGATGGAACCTTGGGAAAAGTGACCTGCTTGAGGGGATTGGCCCTGTCTGGATGAGGCACCTGGTGCTTCTGTCAGCAGTCCTGAACAACCTGGCAGGGTTTTATTTGGCAGTTCCCCATAGTAACTGTTGGATGGGCATGTCAGCGGTTCGGTACTGAGAAAAGCAGGGAGGAGTAGGCATCCAGAGGTTGGGAACTGGGAAGGTTGAGGTTAGCTTGGCCTGGCCTATTCCTCAAGCCAACATACTGGTTGTGTCATTCCTGGGTACAGCTGGCTACAATAGAATGCGGGAGTGCCACTGTAGGGGCCCAGCTGAACCTGACTGACCGACCAAACCGAGCACCAACGGACATGGTATCCTTAATGCCAGTGTGTAAGGAGGACCATGCAATCCTGACAAAGGTACTGGCCAGTGCACATGGGACACGGGCCCTGGAAATCAACAGTCCAGTCCTGGTGCACACCGTACCAATACCTTTGGGTCAGGTGCAGTCCTAGGCCAGAGGAATGAGACAGAAGAGGAATATCTCATCCTAGGCAGGAAGGTACCTCCTCAGTTAACATATGCCACTTCTGAACAGAAGTATCATGTGGTCAGGTGGGAACCCTGGAAGCTGCCACATGATCCAGGTGGTTACAGCCGCTGGGTACTCGCCCATCACAACCTACCTTGTTGGCCCAACAGTGTTGCTAGTGAGAACAACCCACTCCGCTTAAAGGTAAACGCCTTAGCCAGGCACACTTGCGGTGCAACATGCCAAGTCAACTGCAAAGGGGTTGCGTCAGGAGGGAAATTGCAGTTCCCTCCCATGCAACCACCTGAGGGGGGAGGTGTAATGATATCACATGCTGGACACACGAACCGCTGGCAACCATTTTGTTCTAACGTCAGCCATGACAGTTTTGGCCTAAGAGACACAAACTGCCAGTATCTCTCTCCTTTTCCCCCCTCCCTTCAGGAATGGAATTCCTGGCTCATTTTAAAAGTCACAACGGTGTCTGGTTTTGCTTGCCAGGCCTTATTGTAAAACAATAAACCAGATCCATTAAGAAGATAGAGCAGGATGAAATTATGAGTGTCGTAAAAAGGGCATTAAGGCAGAAGCGACCTCATGCAAACGTAAGAAATATACACAGGTTTCATAAATCCAAACAAGAATGTGACACCTTAACAAAAAGTACATATTTGAATGCAGAATTTTACACTGAACAAATTAAGTCTAAACACCACTGGGCCCGATCGCATGGGGAACTACTGGTAACTTTTCTTCCTCCTGGAGTAATTAAATATTGGCAACCTGTCATGTTTGGACTTATTTAATGCAACTTTTATACTGAGCTAGAAATCCTTAGTTTTAGGACTGCACCTTGGCCATGCTCCGAGATATGATATTGATACAGAAATTGTACCTCAGGGAGGGACGTTATGCCATGGTCCACCTTGGACAGCCCACGGGCCCTCCTTACCCATGTGAGTGGTCAGGGGCATGCGGCCCCACCCCTCCATTCTGAGAGAAAAAAAGACTGAAAGAGCAGTAGTCAGTTCTCCTTTTTGCCATCAAAGAATGAACATCTGACATCTGAGAACCTGTTGGACTCATCGAAAAATCTCTGTTCAATCACAGACATTAACTGCAAGTATCTTTCTCCCTTCAATTCTGCCTTATCTCTTTGCTCCAGTATATTATGTTTTTATTGCTTTGTAAGACAATTTTTCTGTAAATATTTTATCTACACTAATTTTGACCTTTTCATTATTAAACCTTATTCTGAAAAGTGTTAATCTTGTCCCTAAAGCTCTTAATGCAAGCTATAACAAACCTGTTCCTTGAAGAAGTGCTACTGTTTAGGATAAATCATCAGAATACACCTGTGTGTGGTGACAATGTGTGTTACTGGCGATTATTCTAAAATCATAATTGGTATTGCTAAAATTGCTCGGTCCAAAGAAGAGGTGGTGGCAGTGAAAGGGTTAATTGTTTGACTTAGCCCCGGTAACAATCGCTCTCAGGCTGCTGGCACATAGATTGTGGTCCCACAAGCTGGGAAATCTTTGTGCTGGAAGCAGCTGAGAGTGGCATTGTTACGTTAGTGACAAGCACAGTGTGAGATTGGCCAGTCCTCTGTAACCAGTTAGTGAGGAGGGCAGGGATCTGATACTCACATTTGTCAAACCAAGTGTTTGCAAAAATCACAGATGCAGGGAAAATGGGCTTGTTGTTACTGTTTGACATTCATGAAAAATATAGTTTGTAAATTAACCAGTTTACAACCGCCCTATAGTCAAATGACGGCTACAGGGCGGTTGTTTAACCCCGGGAGGGCGTACTATGATGTCCTCCCATGAATGCACTTCCAGCGCACCCCCTGGGAACATCCATGACCGCCGGGTCCAGGGGACCCTGCGCTTCACGAATCGCGGTGAATGCCCACATGCAGTGGCCTTTTACTTCGTGATCGCTCCGTCAAATGACGGAGCGATCACATGTAAACAAGCTGGTGGAATTTCCGGCTTTTTTCTCCCCTCTCTGCACAGATCGGTGCAGTGTGTGAGGAGAGGGGGAGAGAGCAGATACAGCAGCGCTGTGGGCAGGATGTGTAGTGCCCACAGCGCTGCTATGTACCAGGCTGCACCCCGCATCCATCCATCCAGCCTCACCCAGCCGGCCATCCTCACCCAGCCAGCCATCCATGCTCACCCACCCAGCCATCCTCACCCAGCCAGCCATCCTCACCCATCCATCCATCCAGCCATCCTCACCCAGCCATGCTCACCCATCCAGCCATGCATGTTCATCCACCCATCCATGCTCACCCAGCCATCCATCCATGCTCACCCACCCAGCCGTGCTCACCCACCCAGCTATGCTCACCAATCCATCCATCCATGCTCACCCACCCAGCCATACTCACCCACCCATCCCTACTCATCCATCCTCATCCGTGCTCACCCATCCTCATCTGTGCTCAGTCATCCTCATCCGTGCTCATCCATACCCATCCCTACTCATCCATCCTCATCCATGCCCATACATCCCCATCCATGCTCATCCATCCCCATCCATGCTCTGTCATTGCCATCCATGCTCAGTCATCCTCATCCATGCTCAGTCATCCCCATCTGTGCTCATTCATCCCCATCCATGCTCTGTCATTGCCACCCATGCTCAGTCATCCTCATCCATGCTCAGTCATCCCCATCTGTGCTCATTCATCCCCATCCATGGCTCATCCATCCCCATCCATGGCTCATTTGTGCCTCATTCATGCTCATCCATACCACATCAGTTCTCATCCGTGACACATCATGCCACATCCATGCCACTACAGTGCCCATCCATGCCACTACAGTGCCCATCCATGCCACTACAGTGCCCATCCGTGTCACTGCTCTGCCCATCCATGCCACTACACTGCCCATCCATGCCACTACAGTGCCCATCCATGCCACTACAGTGCCTATCCATGCCACAACAGTGCCTCGCAATAGTGTAAAGGTAGTCAAATTAGATTTGAAATGTATGCCCCTGGAACACTTGACAGTGCTCCCTGCATGTTGGGCCTCTGTATGTGGCCAGGCTGTGTAAAAGTGTCACACATGTGGTATCGCCATACTCAGGAGGAGTAGCAGAATATATTTTGGTGTCATTTTTTCTAGGTACATGCTGTGTGATAGAAATATTGTATAAATGGACACATTTGTGTAAAAAATGCATTTTCATTTTCTTTCCACATTTTCAAAAAACTTGTGGAAAAATTACATGTTCAAAAGACTCATTATGCCTCCTAGAATATAAGTTGGGGTGTTTGCTTTCCAAAATGTGGTAATTTTTTGGCCATTTCAATTGTCCTTGTTCTCCAGGACCTTCAAAAATACAAGAGGTAGTCAATAAATTATATGTGTAATTTATGCTCCTAGAATGCCTGATGGTTCTCCCTGCATGTTGGGCCTCTGTATGTGGCCAGGCTGTGTAAAAGTCTCACACATGTGGTATCGCCATACTCAGGAGGAGTAGTAGAATGTGTTTTGGGGTGTAATTTGAGGTATGCATATGCTGAGTGTGAGAAATAACCTGTTAATATATGACATTTTTGTAAAAAAAATTGTAGGAAATAATTACAACTTCAAAAAAGTCACTTACTAAATACCTTGGAAAGTCTACTTTCCAAAAATGGGTCATTTGGGGGGTATTTGTACTTTCCTGACTTGTTAGGGTCTCAAGAAATTAGATCAATATTCAGTGATTGGCACCATAGCTTTTAGACTCTATAACCTTCACAAAGACCAAATAATATACACTAATTAGTTTTTTTTTTTTTTTTACCAAAGATATTTAGCAATATAAATTTTGGCCAAAATTTATGAAGAAAAATTACTAATTTGCAAAATTTTATAACAGAAACAAAGAAAAATTCATTTTTTTACAAAATTTTCAGTATTTTTTAAATTATAGCACAAAAAATAAAAAAGCCAGCGGTGATTAAATACCACCAAAAGAAAGCTCTATTTGTGTGAAAAAAAAGGACACAAATTTCAGATTCATACAGTGTTGCATGACTGAGTAATTGTCATTCAAAATGTGAGAGCACTGAAAGCTTAAAATCGGTCTGGTTGGTTTAAGTGCCCAGTGGTCAAGTGGTTAATATATGTGCAATAAGTGTAATTTGGCTCTACTGGTCAGAATCCCCACCAATAACCTTAACAATGTGTTTCTGACATACTCTTGGTCCACAGGCACATTCTATGAAGGCATTTAGGGCCAGAAAAAATACCTGACAGAGCATAAAACAGAAATTTTATTGGCCTTGAGTTTCTAAGGAGGTACAAATGTACTGATCTTTCTGCACTGTGTGCACCAATGTTACATTTAAATAGCCCATAATTAAAGAGGATTGCAATGGATTTGATCTGCCCTTTGTTAAAGCTCATAAAGCACCTTCAAGATATTCTATTGATAATGGACTATGCCACCCATTATCTGGAAGTGACTCCTCTCCAAAGCACCCTAGCCAAAGCAATAGCCAGTGAGCGGTTTAAGGTTTTTCACACATAGTCATGTGGCTTAAATTTCAGGGCATTGGAAACCTCTGAAAGTTTGGCCCATATCTTTTTCCCATTTTAACATAGGGGTTAATTTCCTAAAGGAAGTTTTGTCCTGTAGTAGGTTTTAGAATAGGGTAATTCTTTTAGAGAGGGGATCATTACCCGACAGGTATTTCCAGGCCTGTACATGCAGAGACATACGGATATGGGGGTTACAGATAAGATAGTGGCTTACTTGTATATATTTGTAATAATCTGCTGGTGCAAGTTAGAATGATTCTTGTAAAGATGTGAATGGCTTGATAAGGTTGTTAGAGTAGAGGTCAGAGATGAAAAGTAACCCTTTTTTCAGCCATGTTTTCAGTAAGAGGTTAGGGATGAGTAGGGAAAAGGTTACAATTGGCGTGGGGATAATACAAGGCTTGTCTCCTTTAGGTGCCTGTGAAAGAAGGTTGGTGAAGTCCACTACTGTGGCCTTAATAGTGGGGGAAAGGCCCATCCTTTGCATATTCACTTTAAGTGCACTAAGTAGCCAATTGCTCAGCAGTTGGCCAGGAACTTGCAGTGCTTCTATTTCATACCATAAACAGGCGGGGCTGGGTGTGAACCAGGTTTTTAGTTGTGTTAGGAGGGAGGCAGTGTAATATTCCTAAATTATCGGGAACTCTGTACCTCCCACAGATATATGTTTCATGAGGCTAGCCTGTGCGCATCTAACCTTTTGTTGTTGCCACACAAATTTGCCTAGTATACTTTGCATGGAAGCAAAAAAAGACATGGGGATTATAATAGGAAGTGACCTGAAAAGATAAAGCAGCTGGGGTAGTAGAGGCATTTCTATAAATGCTGCTAATCTGCCTGAACAGGAGAGAGCAGTTTTGGAAATTTTCTCTAGCTCCTTAGGAAAATTGCTTAGGAAGGGAGCAAAGTTAGCCTTAAACAAAGAGGATAACAAAGTAGTTAGGTTGGCCTTCAGATAAGAAATTGAGTCTTTAGCCCATGGGTATGGAAATTTATCCTGAAGTGTGAATTGTAGGTGTTTTGGTAACCCTAGGGGCAGGATGAATGATTTAGACTTGTTTACTTTGTAATAAGACACTTCACTAAATTCAGACAGTATACATTGTGCCGAAGCCAGGGAGGGAGCAGGATTAGATTACATAAGTATAACACATTCTCCAAACAGATTGATATTATGTTCTTTTGAGCGTATAGTAAATCCAGTTATATTAGCTTGGGATCAAATTTTTTCTGCATGTGTGGTCTAGTAGGCAGAGAGGTCCCTTGCAGCGGTTGTGATACTGAGGGGACAGTAGGGCCGCATTTCAGTGTGTCAGTTGCGGCACCATCTTGACGACACCATTCGACTGGCTGATACATGAATTTGGTCAGTTTCCTCGTGTGTCTGCCCCCGTTTCTCTTCAGGGACATGCCTTTGGGCCAGAGGCATAGTGCAGGCAGGTTTAGTGGGGCTTACCAATTCCCAGAGGTGCTGTTAGATGCTGAAATCTCAGCCTAATGAGAGGAGCCTGAGGATTAGGCATCCATACTGTCCGCGCGCCGGCCATGCCCCCACAATGTCACTTTTAAATATATGCATATGCCAAGCATCTTCAATAGGTGGGGTCATATACTAGCTTACCCAAAGTTATGGGGCAGAAACCCAGGCAGGAACATCAAAGTGGGACACCAAAAGCATACCCCCGGGTGGGCATGAGAGACATACACAATCAGGTGCCCTCCCACACATATGTACAGGATTAAAAGAAAAGAAGGAGGGGAATATGATGATTATAATAAACAAGAACACCTATAAGAGGCAGCTCAAGAGAATAAAGTCCACCCATGATCAGATAAATTGAAAAAAAATTGACACTAACCTTACTAACTAAATGTTGTGATATGAGTAAGCCAGAGGGGAAAAAGGGACCATACAGCACAGAAACACTTTTGGAGATCATAGAAAAATACCACATTTGAAGTAAGGATTCTCCAAAAATTACACACACAAAAATGTATGGGAACTTTCAGAAAGTCTCCTTGAGGACATTCACAAGTTTCTAGATAAAAGGCCCATCTAAAAAGAGACTTTTTCAGTTTTGGGGCTGATTATATACTGAACATTGTATCTTGTGTATCACACAAATCAACCAATTGTGTAAACCCAATGCACTGTAATGGCCGTCTATATATGAGTAGTCAGGAAATATAATTTAGAATAGCGTCACCAATAGCAGTCCCCATTCCTATAAGCCAAGCAAGCCTAGCCTACTGGTAGGTGGCTGTCCCAGAAATTCAATGTTCACTGGTTAGGAAGTAAAGGAGACTGAACAAAGAAGGAACAAAAGAGTAGCTGTGGTTCCAGGATTGTAGTTGTCTGCAGCGGATGGTTGGGACTGGTGTCTGACAGGAACATAGGGAGGCGTGCAGATGGATCAGTTCAAACAGCAGGCAGAGACTTGGTCAGCAAACCAGAAAATGATTGGTTCAGGCAGCAGACAGAAACATGGTCAATAAACAGGCCAGGGTCAGTACGGACAGCAAGCAGAGGCAACACTGCACTGGTGTGGTGGTGATCATGTACACTGTTGCTGGCCTCATTGGTCTAGTCACATTGGGATTTGTAAAGCAGTGATCAGGAATACTGTTGCTTGCTAACACTTGTCTAGTGACACTGGGGGCTAGTGTGGCAGCAATCAGGAACACTGTTGCTGACTTACTGGTCTGGTGACAGTGGGATTGGTTTGGTGCCAATCAGAAACACAATTGCTGGCTTACACTCATGTGGTGATCCTGCAATTGGTGATGATAAGAAATGCTGATGCTGGCATACACTGGTCTGGTAACAATGAGACCAGTATGGCGGTGATCAGAACAATTGTTGCAGGCTGCACTGGTCTGGTGTAGTGACAATCAAGAACATTGATTCCTGCTACATTGGTCTGGTGACACTGTAACTGGTGTGGTGGTGATTGGAGACACTGACTGGCTGCACTATTAGGGCTTGTTCACATGTGAGGTTGGGGGGCAGTACAATCTCATGTTTGAGCAGCGGTTTTGGTGCCTTTTAACTAGTACCCCCTTTACATGCAGGGGCAGCATCCAGATGTGTACACATAGAAAAAGGGGCTGCGCTAATAATAAACCGTACCATATATAAATTCTGATGCACAGTATATGAATTACAATTCTAAAAAGGCAAATACCAATACACATAAAAATGACCATGTATCAACTGGTTAATAAAAGTTCATAGGCATCATAGAAGTTGATGAATGAAATATGACACCATATATCAGCTGATTGCTAAAAGTTCATAGATATCATATAAATTGATAGATGAGATATGACCCCAGGTGCTCCTAATGACAGACATTCAGTGCAGTGATCCACCACCGAGTAAGTATGCTGCTTAACAGATGTAAGCACCAATGGCACCTCTGGCTTATAACCCAGCCAAGGTTCCTCAGAGGGATAAGGTGTAAATTCTCTACAATCTCGAAACACCTGCACTGGGTTTGTCTCAGGCATATCACCGTCTATATAAAATTAAACTTGCTATAGTGTAATATTGCTAGACATTTATTAGATAAAAGCAGTAATGCACTTACATATAATCTAGATAAAAACAGCGTGTGTATACAAAAGCAGGCCGGTGTACAGCGTATGGTGTACAATAGCAGTGACATCAGCACATCCTCTCAACGTACGTTTTGTCTTATGGTAGACCTCGTCCAGGGGATAGGACGCGCACTGACTCACTGCCTGTTAATATAGCCTCACATCCTAGTTCCGTGTGTCAGATCAGCAGACGCCCACCCCACCATCTTCCAAACGGGCAACTGCCAATACCTCCTATAGAAGACGAAGATGTGTATATTAAAAATCCACTCCCGATATCCAATCCTGTGAGGACTAGAAAGGGGGCAGCCTCATACAGACAAAATATCTGTAGGGATATGGGCATCCTAGGGAGGGTGATATATAAAGCATATAACTCCAAGCTTACACTAGTGTACCTAAGCCACTAGATGGAGCCAAATTAGTGTGAACTATGTTTATGCTATTTGGCTGCATACCCAAAAGAGGCTTGGCTGGTGTATTTGAATATCAAATTAAATAAACCGTAAAAAACTAAAAATAACCCCAAGAAAAGCCAAACATTAGTTCAGATGGTGTCAAGCATGTGTCAGGGCAACCAGATGAGGAGTACAAAGACAAGTGCGTCTTGCCTACAGTCAAACATGGTGGTGGGAGTGTCATGGTCTAGGGTTGCATGAGTGCTGCCTGCACTGGGGAGCTACAGTTCATTGAGGGAACTATGAATGCCAACATGTACTGTTACATACTGAAGCAGAGCATGATCCCCTCCCTTCAGAGAATGGGCCACAGTGCAGTATTCCAACATGATAACGACCCCAAACACACCTCCAAGATGACCACTGCCTTGCTAAAGAAGCTGAGGGTAAAGGTGATGGACTGGTCAAGCATGTCTCCAGACCTAAACCCTATTGAGCATCTGTGGGGCATCCTCAAATGGAAAATGGAGGAGCGCAGGGTCTCTAACATCTACCAGTGGCAACCTGTGAAGCTCTGGTGAACCATGCCCAAGAGAGTTAAGGCAGTGCTGGAAAATAATGGTGGCCACACAAAATATTGACACTTTGGGCCCAATTTGGACATTTTCACTTTGTGGTGTACTCACTTTTGTTGCCAGCAGTTCAGACATTAATGTCTGTGTGTTGAGTTATTTTAAGGAGACAGCTAATTTACATTTGTTATACAAGCTGTACACTCTCTACTTTACATTGTAGCAAAGTGTTATTTCTTCAGTGTATATATATATACAGTATATAGTATATATATGTTTAGCACACTAAAAAAGATTCAGTATATATATCTATTATCCGGTTATTGTTCATTCATGTGAAATGAATCCTGACTGACATCCCAATAGGGACAGTGTGTAATGTACTGTATGAAAATGATCACATAGGCCTTTAGGGTAAATGTAACAATTTATTGTGTGTAGAGGTCTAATGTTAGGACAAGAATTACTTTGCGCTGACAGTTCTAAAACTGTGATAAATGTTATTGCCATGCCATTTGAAAATGTCTTTTAACAAAGAACTTTGTTTCTAACCTCACATAATATATATATATATATATATATATATATATATATGTATATATATATTACTTTCATAAAAAGTGTCACATTCCAAAACTATAATTTAATATAGGAGAGAAGCCTCTGCTTGTCTCTACTTTTGTTCTTACAACAAAATTGAAATTTAGAACAGATTCTTGAATCCGTAGAGTACTATTCTTGTGTATTACTATACATCACAGTGTGTCATTAATCATTCTAGCAGGCACTTTATCTCAGAGGAGATGCAGGGAAATGATAATGTTTTATATGAGTAATTAATCCTGAGGCAGATGTGGTTTCTGAGGCTGCTGCCTTTAGAGAATTGACAAGTTTCAGAATATACACTTGAAAATAGGTGATAAAAGTCAATTTGTTAGAACGTCAGTTACTTCTGACTCCAGTTACATTTTGGATAAGTGGTAAAGCAGGTAATTGTCTACAAGTTGATGCTAAAATTATTCTGTAAGCAGTAAGTTTATGAGCAAATAACCCATCACTAAACACTGTAAATCAATAGTCCCAAAAATGGTCATGGTATTATATTTTCATAGAAAGGTGTTCTCTGGGGGTGAATTTATCTTGAAAAATAAACTCCCTTCCTGATTTACTAAGCTAATAAAAAGAGCTATCATGGAGTGGTTCACAGCACACTTTATAGCAAGCAACCCTCCTCAATGCTGCAGATAGATGAAACCACTACTCCTGTTCTCACTGCAGTGGTCTACTATGGAATTGAGCAGAGGCTGTTGCTGCTGCACAGTGCATTGAAAGCCCTGATTGGCTGAAGCAATTAAAGCTTTGCCCAATTAGGACACAGAACACCGTCAGAGCCATGATTGGAGAAAGTAATGATGACTCTATCCAATCATGGCTCATTGCTCTTAGTCCCACCTCATACTATAACACTATTCTCCCCATAGCGGCTATTTGCAGTGTGATATTGGCATTGAGAAAGATAGAACAGGGCTCAGTTCAGTGCTACTAGTGAGTCAGTGTGCCATAGTGTGATATTGTGATTCTATTGTCAGTGTAGAATATCTGATTAGTGCGAATCTAGTGATAGTGCAGTGTGAGTGTAGTTTGACCATTCATTTTTACTTTAGTATCAGTTTAGTGTGAATCTAGTGAAATTGCAATGTGAGTGTAGTTTGACCATTCCTTTTTACTTTAGTATCAGTTTATTGTGAATCTAGTGATAGTGCAGTGTGAGTGTAGCTTGACCATTCATTTTTATTTTAGTGTCAGTTTATTTTGTTTTCCTGCAGTATATTCAGTGTGTTGCTGCACATTTAATACAGTATATTTCAGTGAGTTTGTGCATGTTTAACGCAGTATATTTCAGTGTGTTAGTGCACGCTCAACGCAGTATATTTCAGTGCAGTACTGCACGTTTAACGCAGTATATTTCAGTTTGTTAGTGCACGTTTAGTACAGTATATTTAAGTGCATTAGTGTGCATTTAACGCAGTATATTTCAGTGCGTTACTGCATGTTTAATGCACTATATTTTAGTGTGTTACTGCACTTTTAACGCTGTATATTTCAATGCATTATTGCATGTTTAACACAGAATACTTCAGTGCATTACTGCACGTTTAACGCAGTATATTTCAGTGTGTTACTGCACGTTTAACGGAGTATATTTCAGTACGTTACTGCATGTTTAACGCAGTATATTTCAGACCCTAAGATGATCTCATCCAGGCCATGATTCCTAAGGAGACGCAAAAAATATAAGCATTGCTGACACTGTAACTACTGCTCTCACATTCGCTGACCAAGTTAGATATTCCAGGATGTGAATGCCTAAAAACTTAAAAACAGGAACTCGCTCTACTAATTCCCCCCTTATAAAAAGTGGCGCCAAGTCAATTTTTTTTCCTAAAGTCTAATATCACCTCCTTCATTTTACCTGTGTTTAAAAGCAGGTTATTTTCCTCACACCACTCCACAATCTTATCCATCTCTTCCCTGTAATGCGCCTCGTCCCCATTCTAAATTCGACCAACAATAGTTGTGTCACCTGCAAATTTGACGGCACCATTAGTTGAGAAATAAGGAACACAATCATGACTGTGCAAAGAGTAGAGGAGGGGGCTCAACACACAGCCCTGTGGCACTCCTGTGCTAACAATACGCTCCGAGGAGACATATTTACCGAGTCTGACCACTTGTGGGCAATTCACCAAAAAATCCCTTCTTCACAGACAAAGGGACCCTGGCAACTTTAGCTTCAACATCTTGGCAATTAAGAGACCTGGAATTACAATGTTGAATGCTGAGCTGTAATCAATAAACAGCATTCTTACGTAATTTCCAGTTGACTCTAAATAATTTAGGGCTCCATGTAAAGTTAGGGCAATAGCATCCTCTGTGCTCCTATTTGACCTATAGGCAAACTGGTGAGGATCAAAGTTTACTGGTAAGGCTGTTTTAATGTGCCCTAGCACAACTCTCTCAAAACATTTCATAACTACAGAGGTTAACGCAATAACCCTATAGTCCTTGAGACTATCTACATTTGCAGTTTTAGGTATTGGGGTAATAATGGTTGATTTTAGGCAGGTTGGTCTGCACATGCTTTTAGGACCCTCCCCGGAATACCATCGGGCCCTCTGGTTTCCTAGTGTTCACTGACTTGAATGCCTTTTGCATTTCATGTTCCTGTACAGGGGGCACAATGTCATCAAACCCTGACTGTGGATAGTACCTTTCCTGAGAAACCATAACCTCAAAACATGCAAAGAAACTGTTTAGTTCCTCAGCAAGTTGAACACTTGGCTTTGCGTATGTGTTCTTACCCTCCCCTAGGTTGAAAATATGCTGTAGCCCTTTCCAGCCCTCTCGTGGGTTATTTCTCTTAAAATATTGCTCGATTTTACTTTTATAGTCAATTTTGGCCCTTTTTTATTCTTCTCCTCAGTTCCTCCCTGGCCTTGCTGTATTTTATTCTATTCCCACTCCTAAAAGCACCATGCCGTTCCTTCAGGAGACACCAAACCTTTCCTGTCTTCCAGGGCTTCTGATTAAGGAAAACCCTGATACGTTTACTCACTGTGACATTAGTCACACAAGTTTGTATATAACTAGAGTTGAGCGAACACCTGGAAGTTCGGGTTCTGCTGGTCCGTCCGAACTTCGGGACAAAGTCCGGGTCCGGGTCCGGACGGAACCCGAACGATCGCACGGACAACGAACCCCATTGAAATCAATGGGGACCCGAACTTTTAGGCACAAAAATGGCTGTAGGAAAGTCCTGGAAAGCCCCAGAGGGCTGCAAAAGGAAGTAAAATGGGGGTAAGGGTAGGGCAAGTGCCCTACAAAAAATGGGGACAGGGAAATAACTGTAAATATTTTTAAAAAAATAAAAACATAAAAAAAGCAAAAATGGAGGTGAATGTGGATCATCTTCAAACTGTGTCTGAAAAGTATTAATTAACGGTAGAAGCCATATAACTGTTCTAAAATCATCTTCAAACTAGGGCAAGTGCCCTACAAATAAATGGGGATAGGGAAAATCAAGCCTG
>BLSH010305963.1:25394-98320 GCA_018402905.1 Glandirana rugosa | reverse complement strand
CCGGAGGTGGACTTATTCGCAAATCAAGACAACGCGAAGGCTCAGAAATTCTTTTCCCTGAGGAGGGAGGACAAGGCAGTGGGACTAGATGCTCTAGCCCACAGGTGGGATTGCCATTTGTCTTACGCCTTTCCTCCACTACAGTTAATCCCATGGGTAATAGAAAAATTCAGAAGGGAAGAGACAGACCTAGTTTTGATTGCACCCTTCTGGCCCAAAAGACCCTGGTTTGCCAGTCTCCTAGAACTGACAGCGATGCCTCCGTGGAGATTACCGGTCAGGAAGGACCTCCTGAGTCAAGAAGGCTTGTTTCACCCAGACCCAGCTCAGCTCAAATTAACAGCTTGGTTTCTGAGGAGGACCTTCTAAAACGAAAGGGTATGTCGAAGAGACTGATCGACACTCTGTTGGCAAGCCGGAAGGAGGTTACTAGATCCATATATCTTAAAGTCTGGAAATGCTACAATTCTTGGTGTTCCAGCAAGAACTTTGTTTTAAAGAATGTAATTTCAGTTTTGGAATTTTTCCAGGAAGGTATGGAGAAAGGTTTGGCGGTGAGTACGCTCAAAACACAAGTAGCTGCACTATCAGTGTTCCTAGAGAAAACCCTATCTAAGGAACTGTTGATAGTTCATTTTTTCAAAGCTTTGGCCAGGGTGAGGCCAATAGCAGTTAAAATTTTCCCAAGCTGGGATTTATCCTTAGTTTTGCAAGGCCTTACTAAGAGTCCATTTGAACCTTTGGAACAGGCTTCATTAATCTATCTTACGTTAAAGAGCATTCTCCTGGTGGCGGTGACCACGGCTCGTAGGATCAGTGAGTTACAAGCCTTATCTACGGCAGAACCTTTTTTCAGATGCTTCGAGGACAGAATCATCTTAAGGACAGACCCGGGTTTTCTCCCCAAAGTAGCCTCGGCGTTTCATCGCACGCAGGAAATTGTACTTCCAACTTTCTGCCCGAAACCATCGGGAGCGGGAAAGGAAGCTTTCCGTACCTTGGATGTCAGGAGATGCCTTCTTAAGTATCTAGAGGTGACAAAAGACCTAAGAAAAACATCATCTCTGTTTGTCCTGTCCTCAGGAGCCCGTAAGGGGGAGAGGGCATCGAAAAGCACCCTAGCTAGGTGGCTAAAACAGGCAATAAAAGAAGCTTATCTGGCTAGTGGCAAGGAGCCACCAGTGGGAGTATTGCCACACTCTACAAGGGCAGTGGCAACTTCCTGGGCTGAGAAGGCAGGGGCCTCGCCGGAGCAGATCTGTAAGGCAGCCACTTGGTCCAACTTCTCTACCTTCATGAGACACTACAGGCTGGATCTCTTGTCGGCAGCAGACCAGTCCTTCGGGAGGAAGGTTCTGCAAGCTGTGGTCCCACCCTGAAGTAAGTGCTTGGTGATCATCTCCATGGTGCTGTCCTGAAAGGCGAGAGGAGAAAAACCTTAGTTAGACTTACCGGTGACGGTATTTCTAAGAGCCTTTCAGGACAGCAGCTACTTCCCGCCCTAGTTTTGGTGGGATATGTATATCTAAACTTGCATATGATGTTTCTGATTTATATCTTCCAGCATGTCGGAGGAAAACGGTGGTACGACTGAGGGCATGGTGGAAGCTGCCGCTTTTAAAGGGGCGTTGACACGGCAGTGTTTCCTGTAAGAGGTGGAGCTGTGCTCTCTCCATGGTGCTTTCCTGAAAGGCTCTTAGAAATACCGTCACCGGTAAGTCTAACTAAGGGTTTTTTTTTTTTGGGAAAATCTTGTTGCTAGGCAGATTTAAACTGCAAAATGAAAAACACGGCAAAAACGCGGTAAAAAAGCAGCACTTGCGTTTTTCATTATTCTGACTCAAACTGTTGTAATAGTGACTTATCCCTTGCTGAGACCTCTATGCCTGGCCTGTATAAGCAGATATGATCACCGCCGACAGTTCTTATCAGATAGTTCGACTCACCAATACCGATTTCTTCCATGAGCATTTATTCATTGGAAATAGCAGGTACAGCATACAACAAATGTGGCAGATGGTTGAAAGATGGTAACTGCAGGTCAAAACATGGTAATGTGTCCTAGGATGCGAGCAGATTGTGTGAGGCCTACAAGCGTGTGGCCACATTCTTTCCTCATGAGACAGAGAGAGGACACAGGAAGAGGAAGTTACATAACAGAGTGAACCAGAAAGAGGAAGTTAGCTCACAGAGGATGGGAGGTACACACTTAGAAAACAGAGTGGAAAGGTGCAATATCCAAAACAACCACAAGATGGCATTGTAATAACCAAATATACAAATATTACTATAACTATGCATATTTTATGTTACATGGCAATCGTGTAACAGAACACTCCCATTCTGGTATTGCAAATACCACTATGCTATATCATAACGGTAGTTATGCAATGCAAATAAACATTGTGCAATTTGCAGTTGTCTTGAAGATCTGAAAGACAAAAAACACAACATGTATGTATATGCAACAATAGAAACTGCAATAAGGCATCAAGACGTGTCACTTAAAGTTCAAGGCACATTGTTCTTGCGGTAGAAAGTAAATCCAGCAGACTCAGGCAAGCGAGTTCAGTCTCCGAAAGGCAAGAGTAAAACAAGTTATTTTATGGATCTGAGGAAGGTTTTTACAGTTCCTTGTCTGGTAACCTTCACCTCCACCTTACGTACCATACAATCATCATTGGAAATGGTCTTTACAATGAGTCCCATGGGCCATTCCATTCTTTCGGCTTGCTGGTCTTTGAGGAGAGCAAGGTCTCCAACTTGGAGGTTAGGGTTCAAATCAGCAGCAAAGGTCTTGACTTCAGGACGAATCTCTGGATCGTTGTCAGGATCTAGAAGACTGAAAATCTCAGATGCAATTTCTTCGTAATGATCCAGTAGGAATTCAGGTCCTGTTAACCAAGAAGAGTTTGCAAAGGCGCTTGCAGACAGTGGTCTGTTGGCATGATCTGCAGGATTATGATCCGATAGAACATGATGCCATTGCTCAGGCCTTGAGTATTTTCTGATTCTTTCTACACGGTTGCTGACATAGACATAGAAGCGTTTTGTTCAATTGTTTATGTAGCCCAAAACAACTTTGCTGTCTGTGTAGAATTTGATGTCATCTATTTGTCTAGCTCACGCAGTATAAAATCTGCAATTTCTACGGCTAGTACAGTCCCACAAAGTTCAAGCCTGGGTATTGTGTGTTCAGGCTTGGGTATCAACTTAGCTTTGCCAAATAAAAAACATACATGGGTTTGATTGTGAGAGTCTCTTACCTTGAGATAGGCAACAGCTGCTATGGCCTCTGTGGATGCATCTGAGATATGAATCTCTTTTCTCTGACTTGCAGCAAGGGAAGCTGAAGTGTAGCAGTGTGGGTATGTCAATTCCATCTAAGGCATGTAGAGATTGTTTCCAGGACTTCCACTTTGAGTATTTGTCTGTTGGTAGCGGAGCATCCCAATCTTGAATAGTCTCTGATAGTTGTCTTAATAAGGGTTTACCTTGTATGGTGATGGGAGCCGCGAATCGCAGTGGATCATATAGACTGTTCACCACTGACAGGACCCCACGTTTGGTGAATGGCTTGTCTGCAGAGCTGACTTGAAAGCCAGAGGTGTCTTTAAATAAGTTCCACCGTAAGCCCAGACTTCTCTGGACAGGAGGCATGTCCATTCTTAGATTTAAATCTTTAAAGCCTGTGGGATGATCACCAGGCTGAAAGGCTTTCATCACAGCAGCACTGTTTGAGGCAATCTTGTGAATCCTGAGGTTGGCCTCAGAAAGCATACCTTGTGTCCTTTGGAGCAGGTATATGGCTTCTTCATCTGTGGGTAAGGATTTGAGTCCATCATCCACATAGAAGTCTCTCTCAACGAAGTGTTGAGCATCTGCACCATACTCCCTTTCTCCATCCAGGGCAGTCCTTCGTAGACCATATGTTGCAACAGCAGGTAAGGGACTGTTTCCGAAGACATGTACTTTCATGCGGTATTCAATTACTTCATTGTTTATGTTGTTGTCACGGTGCCACAGAAATCTTAGGAAGTTCCTATGGCCTTCTCTTACTATAAAGCAATGGAACATTTGTTCAATGTCAGCAGTTATGACAACTGGCTCTCTTCTGAACCTCATAAGTACTCCTACAAGGTTGTTGGTTAGGTTAAGACCAGTAAGAAGAACATCATTCAGGGATACACCTTGATGCTTGGCACTGGAATAAAACACTACCCTGATTTGCTTTGGCTTACGTGGGCGATACACTCCAAAGAAAGGTAGATACCAGCACTCGTCATGTTCAAGAAGAGGTGGAGCTGGCTCAGCATGATCATTGTCAAAGATCCTTTTCATTATTATTTATTATTATTATTATACAGGATTTATATAGCGCCAGCAGTTTGCGCAGCGCTTTACAAAAATGAAGACCGTACAGTTACATCACAATTTGTTACAAGAGGAATCAGAGGGCCCTGCTCGTTAGAGCTTACAATCTAAGAGTTAGTGCTTCCAATCTTACAATCTAATTTTCATAAATGCAATAAAATGTTCCTTCATTTCAGGCCTGTTCTTTAGTGTTCAGTGAAGTGAGTTGAATCTGGATAAAGCTTGTTCACGATTATTCGGAAGTCTTACTCTTGTAGCACGAAGAGGTAATGGTGCAACACAGCTGTTAGATTCATCTTTGTAGAGTTCACTATCCATTATTGTGATGAACTCTCTATCTTCCACTGACCAGGCTATTCTGTTGTCATCACGTGTAGTACAAAACACTGTGTTACCTAAGTTGTCATCATAGGGGATAGGAGTAGCATCAGATACCTGGATGATGTCAAGAGGCTTCTTTTTTACTTCATAATGATGAGGGCATGGTCTAAAGTAAGATGCGCGCCCATTTCTTAGCATGTGAGTCTTGAAGGAGTTAATCTCAGATGGCATTCGCATTCTGTTTAAGCATACATCGCCCATATTACCCAGCCTAGATCAAGTCTCTGTGCGTATGGAGCGTTGTCAGAGCCGGTGCACTGCTGGCGCACCTTATGTATTCTGAGAATGTCCCTTCCCAGCAAGACTAATAGTTCAGCATCCATATCCATTGGAGGGATTTCACTAACCAGGTGCCTTAAGTGGGGATGGTGATATGCAGCTTCTGGAGTAGGAATTTCTTCCCTGTTGTCTGGTATTTGGTCACACTCAACTAATGTTGGCAAGGGTATGCCCTTCTTTGCCTTGATATGGGAGACCATGAAGCCATCGGCCCTTCTGCTGGAGGTTTCTACACGACCAGAACAAGTGTTGAGTGTATATGGTGTTGCATGTCCTTTTATGCCAAATATCTCAAAGAATTTAGGCTTAACCAGGGATTGGTTGCTCTGCTTATCTATAATGGCATACATCCTGGTAGCTTTTTCAGGTTGATCCTTTGGATATATTTTGACTAGACATACCTTAGCACAGCATTTGTGGCTTGATCCTTCTCCACAGACCTCAGTACATGAAGAGGAGATGCTTGTAGTGGCTGGAGCATGGCTTTGTTGCTCCCCGCCATGATCTGATGCAGGGTTCAATGTAGACGGCTGCTGTGTATTGTTTGGAAGTGGAGCAGGATGCATAGCTGTAACGTGTTTGTCACTACTGCATTCTGTGCACTTGATGGCAACTTTACAGTTTTTAGCAAAATGGTCATAAGAAGCACAGCACCTATAGCATATTCCAAGTTTCTGGAGAATCTCCCCGCGTTCTTGGACAGTCTTTGCCCTAAGCCCACGACATTTCCTTAGAGGCTGAGGTTTTTTGTGAATCGGGCATTGACGATTTGGATCTTTATCTCTATCACCCGAATCACTCTTGTGAGCAGGAGAGGATACGGGAGGAGAGATGTCTGTCTTTTTAACAGATACTGCTCTATATAAGTCTCTGTGTTTAGCTGCTTTGTTATCATACCCTGATGATGATGATGATGACACAGGCAAGCTAGACTCGCTGAAGCTGGGATCATTTCTCGTCCAGGCTTGTTCACTGATGAACCTGCAAAAATATGAGAATGGAGGAAAGGATACATTATAGTCTCTTTTATATCTTGAGCCCTGTTGTGCCCATTTCTCCTGCAGGTGGTATGGCAGTTTAGACACCACTGGGTTCACGCCATGGGCGGTGTCCAGGTAGCTTAGCCCAGGTAGACGAGGGTGTGCCTTTGCTAACTGTAGCTCCATGAGGAGGTCATTTAGTTCTTGAAGCTTGCAGTGATCTTTGTTTCCTATTTTTGGAAAGTTTTGCAGTCCTTTGAATAGAGCACTTTCTATGGCTTCAGAGCTACCATAGGTTTGTTCAAGTCTTGCCCATGCAGCAGCAAGACCTGCATCTGGGTAATCAACATGCACTGCTCTCAGTCTTTTAACATGACCTGCAGATTCTGGCCCCAGCCACTTTATGAGCAAATCAAGTTCCTCCTTGGCAGTAAGGTTGAGATCAGCGATAGAAGCTTTGAAGGTTGATCTCCAAGCTCTGTAGTTCTCTGGACAGTCATCAAACTTTGAGAGGCTAATGTTAATGAGCTCACGGTGAATCATATATCTTGCGAAGTCAGACAGATTTGATTTCTCACTCTTTGGTGCCAAAGTAACTTGTGGGACCCCTTGGGTGTGAAAGTTCTCTGGTGAGTAAGGGTGAGGTTTACCAGGATAAAATGATGTTGCAAGAGCATCTAGCTTAGTCTCTAAGGCTTCTGCTGGCTGTTGCTTGAACTGTGACTTGTCGCTGGCAGTTACCTTGTTGTTGACCGGAGGTGATGTGGGTTGCTGTGTGAATACGCTTGCTTTGTGGACTTGAAGAAGCTCAGGTTTGTGCGTGTTAGAAGTCTCTGTGTTAAGAGTTTGAACAATAATGTTAGTAGGTGGTAAAGGGGAGGATTCTGTATCATTGCAAACACTATGCCTTAGCACATATTCATTGTTGCGTTCAATTGGATCTTCCTCTTCTGCTGGAATAGAACAGTCCGAGTTAATACCTCCTCCCATTGCTTGTTCAAGGACCTTTAGCCTTGCTTGGGCAGCTGCTTCCTCCCTTTCCACTTCCAGAATCTTTATTTGGGATTCCGCCGTTGCTTGGTGAGCTGCCATCTCTGCTTGGAGAGCTGTCATCTCTGCTTGGTGGGCTGCTATCTCAGCTTCCTTTCTGGCAAATGAGCTTTGCACTTTATTTGCTTCCAGACTTGCACGGGCCTCTATTAGCTTGTCACTTAATGTTGAGCTTCTAGAGCGAGAAGATCTAGAGGAACGTGTTGTGAGCTTAGTGGATGAGGATTTATAAGATCTGGTCTCCTGCAGTTTGGCGATGCGGAGTTCCGCCTTATCCTTGGCATCTTGCACTAAGAGATCTCTTTGTTGGTTTAGTTCATCTGTCTTAGTCAGTTCTGCTAGAGAGCCCTCTATATTAGAGTCCTTTAAGAAAGCTGTGTATTTTGCTGACAGCCGCTGGTAGCGCTCATATGCTGCAGATAGGCGATCTGTAGAATTTCTTAATTCAGCTTGTTGATTGCAGCGTGGCAAGACTGACATACAGTGAGTAATTTTGTCCCACAGTTTTGACAGATTGCTGGAGAACTCATCTCTAGTGGTTTCATAGTTTTCTCTAGGTTTCTGTGTTGGTATTATTGTGCATTTGGATCTTATACTTTGCTCTGCGATATCTACAGAATCTGATCCCTGTACATCTGTGTGGTCAGAGGCATGATGTATCTGTGTAGATTCAGTGATAAAAGAATGTTTGGAAGCTTGTCTAGACATTTTTTCAAGTTTTACAAAAAATGGTTACTGTCTCTTTAAGAAGACAAACAGCAGCTTAGACAGGTGGAATAACACAGTCCAATGCAGAGAAACTGTTTTTAACATTCACTGATGAAGTGCAGTAAGCTTGTGCGACCATGTGCTTTTAAAGGATGGCGGATGGCACTGCGTTTGATTGCAGATTAAACATACACATCTACACAGCAAGAATTCCAGCACGTGTTTTGACTTCCCATCCACACAGCAGGCTTTAGGAATTCCACCATGTTTTGACTACATAGCTACACAGCAGGCTGCAGGACTTCTATCATGTTTTGACTATTCTGACTCAAACTGTTGTTATAGTGACTTATCCCTTGCTGAGACCTCTATGCCTGGCCTGTATAAGCAGATATGATCACTGCGGACAGTTCTTATCAGATAGTTCGACTCGCCAATTACCCATTTCTTCCATGAGCGTTTATTCATTGGAAATAGCAGGTACAGCATACAACAAATGTGGCAGATGGTTGAAAGATGGTAACTGCAGGTCAAAACATGGTAATGTGTCCTAGGATGCGAGCAGATTGTGTGAGGGCCTACAAGCGTGTGGCCACATTCTTTCCTCATGAGACAGAGGACACAGGAAGAGGAAGTTGCATAACAGAGTGAACCAGGAAGAGGAAGTTAGCTCACAGAGGATGGGAGGTACACACTTAGAAAACAGAGTGGAAATGTGTAATATCCAAAACAGCCACAAGATGGCATTGTAATGACCAACTATACAAACATTACTATAACAATGCATATTTTATGTCACATGGCAATCCTGTAACAGAACATTCATATCTCCAAAACACTTGCAGCGCCTAAGGATAATGAATCATTAGAATGAACATAGGAAAAATATGTGTAAATAATTTATAACCGACCCTGAGGAGGAAATAAATATGAAAATTCTTAAAACTTAAAATTTTGAAACCAAAATCGGAAAATTGCAGGAAAAAAACTTGCTAGTTTATATGTTGGAAAACTGACACATGTTCAAATACCCCAGATGACGGCCTTTTGAGCTGAAACGCGTCGGGTCCCAGACTCCTCCTGTCATACCGGTTTTAATATAAGAGCTCTTTTTGCACATATATATTGTGAGTATTTATAATCCATTTACCTTAATAAAATTTTATGAGACAGTATTACACTATTGTGGTTCCCCCTTTTTTTACAACCTTACGGTGAACGTTGGAATTGCCTGGGAGGTGTCACCTGGATGATTTGGAGGTACCCTTTGGTACAGAAATTCGTTGCTCCCCGGGAAAGGGATTCGTCTCCTATCTCCTTCCTTCCACATTCCAGTATACAAGACCAGATGACATCTGATCAACTTTATTTGCAGTGGATTTTAGACCCCTGCGCATGTTCTACTATAATCTGGTAAGCTCACATCCATTACTTGAATATCGGATTTTATTTGAATATCCCGTGGGCGTGATGGCATTCATGTGAAATATGGAATTGGACTTTTTATATTGAACATGTGTCAGTTTTCCAACATATGAACTAGCAAGTTTTTTTCCTGCAATTTTCCGATTTTGGTTTCAAAATTTTAAGTTTTAAGAATTTTCATATTTATTTCCTCCTCAGGGTCGGTTATAAAATATTTACACATATTTTTCCTATGTTCATTCTAATGGTTCATTATCCTTAGGTGCTGCAAGTGTTTTGGAGATATTTATATGAACAATTGGATCAGTTGTTTTTTGCGGGCAGCCTCTTCTACATAACCGTTCTACATAACTGTTTAGAGATACTTGTCATCTTTTCATTTGTTTTATACTATTAATGTGTGCGGGCATTCTACCTATTTCTAACAGAACATTCATGCTTGCCCATTGAAGTCTATTACATGCAAAATGCTGCTTTTTGCATGAAAAAAGTCCCCGACCCTTTCCAAAAATGCAGAGGCACAAAAAAGCATTGATGTGAACATGTTCCATAGGAACCTATGTTAAAAAAATCCCTGCATTTCTGCAAAATGCATCAAAAAACGCACTAGTGTGAATGGAGCCTTAAGGAGTATGGGTAATAGAGTTTAAAGCAGTATTAAACTCAAAAGCGAACATTTATTTTTTTGCAGATTAACAAATTCTTAGATGTGATTGTGGCATTAGTTTTCTTTTTTTGGCTTTCTTTCCTTTATTTTCACCTGGTAATCCTTCCAGTAAGTCTGATGTTTTCAACAGGACAAGCTGTCTAGCAGAATTAGCAGTAAGAGGGTTGAGACAAACATCTACTGCTGGCAGGAGTGCTTACAATGATCAGATTTTATTTACTTCTTTTTTTTTTAATCTTGTAAAACCTTTATCCTAAGAGGAAAAAACTGCTGTAATTATAAAGTGTGAATTTGACTTCAATTTGTTAGTGTATCTAAATCTGCTAGTCCATCTAACACTCCCCTCCCCCAGACTGACAATGTTGTCAGTGTTGTTGGCTTGGATCACCAGGTGAAAACAGAGGAAAAAAAGACTAAAAAATAAAACTAATGCAGCCACCATATCGAAGGATTGGTAAGCTGCAATATATTACATTTTTTGATTTTGGGTTTAATACACTTTTAAACCTACATATGCTATACAGTGTACACAGTCTGCAGTTCTTGTACCCACAAAATACTTCATAATTACTGTGGTAGGAGTAAGAGATTCACTATGTATACACTCAAATACAGTCAAGGGCTGAGGTATATTTAGTCGCCCTTTATATCAGAGTCCCTCCTTCACATAATAAGTGCCACCTTTTCACATCAGGTGCCCCCCACCCCCCTTCAAATTAGTAGTTTCCCCTTTACATCAGAAGACCTCCCACATCAGGAGTCCCCCCTTAATATCAGGAATCCCTCCCTTCACCTCTGAGTCCCCTGTTCAAATGAAAAGTCCCAACTTCACATTAGGAGTCTCCCTTTTCACTTCAGGAGTCCCCTCCTTCAAATCAGAACCCTCCCAACCTTCACATTAGCATCCCCTTTACATCAGGAGTCCACTCTTTAACCAAGAATTTCCCTTTACATCAGGAGGCCAGCCCCTTACATGAAGAGCCACCCTTTACATCAGACCGTGCCTGATTTCAGTGCAAGGAGTCGCCTGTAGCTGGAACTAGTCGGCAAAGGAGAGATAAGAGAGCAAACAGGGAGGAGAGATGGAAAAGACCAAAGCGAAGAGATGAGCAGGACCAGAGCGCAGGGCACAGATGGTTGGGGGATAGAGTGTATGTAGTGCAGCAGGAGCATAGAGACCCAGAAGCCGACAAATAGAGGAGACATGTTGGGAAGTGGAGGTTGCAGCGGCGCCCCTCTCTGTGTGGCACCCGGGGCATGTATCCTCCTGTCACCCCCTAGTTTCGGCCCTGGTCGGTATCATGTTGGAATACTGCCCTGTGGCCCAGTCTCTGAAGGGAGGGGATCCTGCTCTACTTCAGTATGTCATATTACATGTTGGCATTCATGGTTCCCTCAATGAACTATAGCTCCTCAGTGCCAGCAGCACTCATGCAGCTCCGGACCATGACACTCCCACCACCATGCTTAACTGTAGGCAAGACACACTTGTCTTTCTACCCCTCACCTGGTTGCTGCCACACACGCTTAACACCATCTGAACTAACTAAGTTTATCTTGGTCTCATCAGACCACAGGACATGGTTCCAATAATCCATGTCCTTAGTCTGCTTGTCTTCAGCAAACTGTTTGCGGGCTTTTTTGTGCATCATCTTTAGAAGAGGCTTCCTTCTGGGACGACAGCCATGCAGACCAATTTGATGCAGTGTGCGGCGTATGATCTGAGCAGCGACAGGCTGTCCCCCCACCCCTTCAACCTCTGTAGCAGGCCTGTACTGACCATCGGGACTACCGGGAGTTTCCCGGTGGGCCGATGGCTCAGTGGGCCGGCCTCGTCCACACAGGGGTCCCCGCGATCTACCCGTCAATCACCGCCAGTCAGCTGACGCCTGACGGGTAGATAGGGATTCAGCTGCAGAGAAGCGCAGGGAGCGGCTGTGTATGAAGTTCTCATTCATGTGTCACGCTGCTCCCTGGCGGCCCTGCCCCCTCCTCTCTCCTCATCCATTCCAGGTGATGTCACAAGCCAATTGGAATGGACGAGGAGAGAGGAGGGGGCGGGGTGCCAGGGAGCAGCGTGACACATGAATGAGAACTTCATACACAGCCGCGCCCTGCGCTTCTCTGCAAGAAAAAGAAAAAACTGGTAACATTTTGCCCTGATGTGCCCCCATGTGCCCCGATGTTTCCCCATGTGCCCTGATGTGCCCCCATGTGCCCTGATGTACATCCATGTGCCCTGATGTGCCCTAATGTGCTCCATGTGCCCTGATGTGCCCTAATGTGCTCCATGTGCCCTGATGTGCCCTAATGTGCCATGATGTGGCCTGATGGGCCATAATGTGCCATGATGTGCCCTAATGTGCCATGATGTGCCCTAATGTGCCATGATGTGCCCTAATGGGCCCTGATGTGCCCTGACGTGCCCTAATGTACCCTGATTTGCCCTAATATACTCTGATGTGCCCTGACATGCCCTAATGTGCCCTGATGTGCCCTAATGTGCTCCATGTGCCCTGATGTGCTCCATGTGCCCTGATGTGCTCCATGTGCCCTGATGTGCTGTGCCCTGTAATCTGATGTGCTCCATGTGCCCTGATGTGCTCCATGTGCCCTGATGTGCTCCATGTGCCCTGATGTGCTCCATGTGCCCTGATGTGCTCCATGTGCCCTGATGTGCTCCATGTGCCCTGATGTGCTGTGCCCTGTAATCTGATGTGCTGTACCCTGATGTGATGTGTGCTGTGCTCTGATGTGTCCTGTGCCCTTTACCCTGATGTGCACTGCACCCTGATGTGCCCTGGGCCGGTCTGGATGAAGTCCAGGGCCAAATTTTTGTCCCAGTCCAGCCCTGCTCTGTAGCAATGCTGGCAGCACTCATACATCTATTTCCCAAAGACAACCTCTGGATATGACCCTGAGCACATGCACTCAACTACTTTGGTCGATCATGGCAAGGTCTGTTCTGAGTGGAACCTGTCCTGTTAAACCGCTGTATGGTCTTGTCCACTATGCTGCAGCTCAGATTCAGGGCTTGGCAATCTTCTTATAGCCTAGGCCATCTTTATGTAGAGCAACATTTCTTTTTTTCAGAGCCTCAGAGAGTTCTTTGCAATGAGGTGCCATGTTGAACTTCCAGTGATCAGTATGAGAAATTAAGAGCGATAACACCAAATGTAACACACCTGCTCCCCATTCACACCTGAGACCTTGTAACACTAATGAGTCACATGACACCGGGGAGGGAAAATGGCTAATTTGGACATTTTCACTCAGGGGTGTACTCACACTTGTTGCCAGCGATTTAGACAATAATGGCTGTGTTGAGTTATTTTGGAGGGGACAGCAAAATTACACTGTTATACAAGCTGCACACACACTACTTTACATTATAGCAAAGTGTCATTCCTTCAGTGTTGTCACATGAAAAGATATAATAAAATATTTACAAAAATGTGAGGCGTGTACTCACATTTGTGAGATACTGTATGTAGCACCCCCCTAGTATAGGTGCGTTTTTTAGCAGGGTTTTGGCTAGGAGAGGTAGATTTGGTCAGACCTGACTGTAATGTGCAGGCCTGAATGTTTTGATCTGGGCTGGGAGGAGAAGCTCAGGGAGGATCGGGTGGACTTAACAAATGAGGCCACCAGAATCTCCCACTTCTTTTTAGAAACCTGGAGAAGGTTTTCTGGTCAGAAGGCTGGGAGGTGGGTGGAGCCATCTGGAGTGTTCTAAGGAGCTCTGACCAATCCCCAAGCAGGGTTGGTAGGGGGCAGGCCTCCTTAAATACTCAGTCCAATCTGGGGGTAGTAGTGTCGGATGGAAGTCTAGATGTAGCAGAGGCGCTGTGGTGCAGGCCCTTACCCGGGAGGTCGCCCCCAGTCTGGGGAGAGTGACCTTAGGGCCTGGGAGTTTGGGTTCAGCCAGGAGGGAGAGTGATTCCTGGAGCGGCACAAGAGGAACAGGAGAACGGAGGTGCTAGGAGAGGAGTGAGAGACTTTCAAGTATCCACCAGTGTGCTGAGTGATGGTCCCTGGGACTGGAGGAGAAAGTGCTGGAGCAGGCTGGGAGAGGCATGTTGGACAGTCTGTGGGAGCCTTGGGAGTCAGTCAAGGGAAAGGAGAGTCACTACCAGAGAGCAGGTCGACAGGACCTGGAGAAGATGGACTGGGAGTTGTAATCCGTCAAAGGCCCGGTTAGCACTAAAGTACTTGTGCTGCACATTCAGGGGCCCGTGTTCCCTGGCCTATAATGGGCGTTCCTGAGGTCCTGCTGAAAAAGGGTAGGCCTCACCACGTGCTACCTGCGGTGAGGAGAAAGGTATAGAGAAGCCTCATAAATTTCCCTTCAGGCTGGAAACGAAGTTCTGAGCTGGAGAGAAGCAAAGGAGCGTAAAGTGGAGAGTTCTGTGTAGTGAGAGAACTGTAAGAGTAACGTTCAGCAAGTGAAGTGCTGGAGAGTTGAGATGAGCAATAGTCTGCAGAGGGAGAGTCTGCAGTGAAGAGTGCATATACAAGCTTGTATATGGGATGTTTGTACCATAATTCTTAGGCATCCCACAGTCATCCCTTATCCCCATCCAAGTTATTTCCCCAAATAAAACTACAAAAACAAGAACCGGCCTGGTCAGTGTCTCCGGATGTGTGATATATGGTGCAATTGAGGTCAGCTATCAGGTGAACCATTACTACAAGCCTCTCTCAAGGGAGCACATGGCTACATGTATATACAGTATATATATGTGTGTGTGTGTGTGTGTGTGTGTATATAAATATATATATATATATATATTTTATGGGAGATTAGCTCGTGGGGATCACCTTTCGAGAGTAAAAGAGTCAGCGTGCAGGCAACTTTCTTTAAAATCTGGCAGCTTGCTAGGTTTATTATCAAAGGTTTGCAGGTTATCAAACAAAAACAGAAAACAAAAACCTAAAAAACTAAACAATAGTGTTTCCTCGCTATACGGCATGGAGCTAGCCCCTGACACCCATAAAACATAAGCAAAAAGCAAACTTTTCTTTACAGTCCAAATATCCCACAGAGCTCACTCAGATTCTCTTCTGAGTTCCAGGTCAGAGCCAAAATTAGATCTTTTCCTGGTCATTAAATGCAGCTGAAGAGGGATTTGGGTGGACCAGAGACTCCGGGCCGAAACCAGCTCTGCCATGGTGGCTGGCAAATACCGGGTCGGACTCTCACTAGTCCACTCCAGGTGAACGCACGCGAGGCAACAAATATCGCCTGTCCATTATCGCGGCTCGCATAACGTCATATATCCCCCCCTCTGCTCAAGCCCCTGCGGCTGAGCAACTGTCACACCCATATAGTGGACCCGGGAAAGGGCATCCACAATATTTTGCAGCTTTCCCGCCTTATGTTCTACTGTAAACCTGTAGGGCTGTAGGGCCAAAAACCACCTTGTCACCCAACTATTTTTTTCCTTGTTGTCACACATCCACTTCAGGGGGGCATGGTCGGTGACCAGTCTAAACGGCCAGCCCGATAAATCTTAGTTTAGGGATTCCAAGGCCCATTTAATGGCGAGACATAACTTCTCGACCATGGCATAATTCATCTCATGCTGGTTTAGTTTCTGGCTTAGGTATACAACCGGGTGCTCCTCCCTGTCCCTGATCTGGGACAGTCCAGCCCCAAGACCCACATCAGAGGCATCGGTCTGCACCACAAAGTCCTTGGTGAAGTCCGGGGTCACCAGCACCGGTTGTACACAGAGGACTTGTTTCAGCTTCTGAAACACCTTCTCGGCTTCGTTTCTTGGATTCCATTTAACCATGCTCGATCCTCAATCCTTCGTCACATCTGTCAGAGGGACGGCAATGGTGGCAAAATCGGGTATGAACTGCCTGCAATACCCTGTAATCCCCAGGAAGGCACAAACCTGTTTTTTATTCACTGGTTAGGGCCATTTTTGAATTCCTTCAAATTGATTCATGCGCATTTACTCCACGGATATGTGAGTGTAACTTTTTATTCAATAAGGTCACACTATGCCGGCTTGTATTGTCATCGTGGGTTCTATCAAGCTCATTTCTGTTTTCAAGCGCACATTTTATTTAGTTTTTACCATTTTTGAATTGCCTCAATCTTGTTGGTCTGGGGTTTGATCAGTCCCCGACCAATAACATACCCAAGGTATTTGGCTTCCTCCAGGCCTATGGCACACTTATTTGGGTTGGCTGTTAGACCTGCTACCCTAATCTACCACTGCTTGTACTCGGGGTAGATGCGATTCCCAATCTGGGTTGTGGATGACCACATCATCCAAATAGGCAGCTGCATAGGGGCGATGTGGCCTCAAGGTTTTGTTCTTCATTCTCTGGAAGAATGTAGGGGCCCCATGCAGACCAAACGGCATTCGCTTGCACTGGAAGGAACCCTCGGGGGTAGAAAAGGCTGATTTTTTTCCTTTGCCGACTCCGTTAGGGGGATATGCCAGTAGCCCTTAGTTACGTCTAGGGTTGTTATGTACCGGGCACCTCCCAACCTGTCCACAAATTCATCAGCCCACAGCATCGGGTATGCGTCAAACTTAGACACGTTATTCAGTTTCCTGAAATCATTACAGAACCTGATAGTGCCACCTGGCTTTGGGACCAGCGCTATGGGGTTCAACCAGGCCCTCTGGGACTCCTCTATCATGTCCAACTCCAACATGGTCTTTATTTCCTTTGCCACTGCCTCCCGTCTAGCCTCAGGTATCCGGTAGGGTTTTCATTTACCCGGACCCCTGGTTCCGTAATTATGTCATGTTGTAGTATGGTGGTCAGTCCGGGTATAGGAGAGAAAAAGTCTCTATTTTTACTTATAAATTCCTTAACGCCATTTTGTTGCATCCGTGGCAAGGACTCAGTTATGGGGACTTCGGGGGTCATGGATAGCCTGTCCTTTTGAGGAGTGGGGACTGCCAATAACCTTCCACAGTTTTAAGAGATTAACATGGTAAATTTGCACGGGTTTCCTTTTCCCTGGCTGGTAAAATTTGTAGTTCACTTCCCCTACTCTTTCCCTAATCTCAAAGGGACTCTGCCATTTTGCTAGGAACTTATTTTCAACCGTGGGGACTAGCACCAGCACTCTGTCTCCGGGGTTGAAAGTCCAGGTTTTGGCTCCCCGATTATAAACCCTTCTTTGGGCTCACTCCATATGCTCTTGCACAAGGGACAGTACAGCTGCGATTCGATCTTGCATCAGGGAGATATGCTCTATGACGCTTCTATATGGGGTGGCCTCTTCCGTGTCTCTTTTGTCAGAGGATAAATAGAAAGGAGCACCCAAAACGTTGAGGTAAAATTAGATTCAGTTTTGACTTTATTTGGTTAAAAAGCAATAAGATAAAGCCAACGCGTTTCGGGGGTCCAACAAACTCCCCCTTCAGGGCTACTAGAGACAGAGACAAAAGATTTTACATATAAAATATTGTCACAAGATATCCCATTTCTATAAAGGTAAAAACTGTATATAAAAAAATTTACAGAATGATTGGAAACTTTCAAGTAATGGTAAAATTGATGATTCATTTAAGAAAATAAGCACCTATATAAAAAAAATAAAAAAAAAAAAATATATATATATATATATATATATATATATATATAGTAAAATAATAATAAAAGAAAAAAAAAAACTTAGGTACAAGCTCTCTAAAGACGAATGTTTTTTGTCATAAATTGCTAGAGTGTTTAGGAAAATTTGTCAAAATATCCTCATCAGGCAGAAATCATTATCTTTAAAAAATGTCATTAAAAAATGTCAAAATGGTAGTGCTGGTATTAAATTCCTTACTGACCTGCTGATACTTATTTCTTTGAATTCTCGCCCGTTAGGAAGTTAAAATCTGCAAGGGAAAAAGGACCTAAGTGCTCAAGAAAAACTGAGAGGGATTGGAATGGGAGGGAGGTTGGGCTAGATGGGATGGGGATCACCGCCATGCACCTGGAGTGGCGGGCCAGCCTGCTGGCGTGCTCCCGCTCCCAGTGTGATCGGCACATGCCGGAATGCAGCCCGAGAAGAGAGGTCGGGATGCATGGGGACTGGGCGCCGACTGGCCAGGGGCAGTGCGGGCGGTCAGCCGGGAAAAGAAGTGGTGCGAACGTCTGCATCTAGACAGCGCGCCTGCTTCATACCGAGTGGGAAGGAGGAGGGGGGAGATGGGGAGGGGAGGACCCGCCATGTGGAAGTCCGAGGATCGATAGGGCCTGGATGGCTGGAGCAACGGAGGGACCTGTGAGGGGAGGAAATGGGGAGGGAAGGGGGTAGAAAAGAGGAGCGACTGATCTGCTGAAATTTCGATGTGGCATCCTTGAGAACGGATGCTCGTGGAGCCAAATATATTTTGATTTGTGATGGGTGGGCTGAGCCGTGGGGGTGGATGGGAGGGGCTATACGGGGACGGACCAGAGTGCATCGGCTAGAATGCAAACTGTAGGGAGTTACCTAGGATCGGAGGTGAATCTCCAATCAGTGGAAGTGTCCCAACCATTAGATGGAATATGGATGGCCCTAAACAGTGGGAATCCACACCGTTAAGTGGAGGAACTGGAAATAATCGTAACTAGGCGACTATATATCACTAGACCCTATGATTCCCTTCATGAGTGTCAGAGGGAAAGGAAATGGGTGCCTGGAAATAAAGGTGCCCATTGGACCCGCATTCAGATGGAAAGATGGTGGGACAGGGGTTGCAGGGAGGGGTAAATTGGAAGAAGCCGGACCAGACCTGCTGGTTGGAGAGCCTAGTGGGAAAATAATGAACTGACATCATGTAGGTAATTATTATGTGTGCCGATAAAGGGGAATGTGACTTCCCTTGTGGGCTGTGCAGGGGGGGGCACCTAGGGATAAGGTGGAACTGAACTATACGGTGTAGGGGTAGGTGGACTGGAATGGTGGGGAGGGGGGGGACAAAGTTTGCGGCTCCCCTAGGGGGCCTCAAGGGAGAGGGGAAAGGGGATGCGAAGCGGATGATTGGACGTGCAATAGGAAAAGTGTAGGAGAAGGGGGGCTAGCTAGAAGATGTATGGAGGCGTGGGAAGGGGGAAAGGGAATGAGGGAAGGGGAAGGAGGACATGTCAACCAGGAATAGTGTCCCTACGCATCCCTAAAGTCCTGAGTGGGAAGCAATCTGAAAAAAAAATTAAATAAAGAATATATCCAATTCAATTATACTTATATTGGTTCCTAATAAGATTCAATTGTCTCATTGAGTCCATTTGGATTTAGAGTATTTAACTGGTGGATCCAATACGATTCTCTCTGACATAATCTGATAAACCGGTTATAGTTGGTGGATTCTGGAACCTGTTCGATAATTGTGGCTGTGATCAACTGTGGGTTGCGATCATGAAATAGAGAGAAATGGCGAGACACGCTGTGTTCACGGAAACCACTCTTGATGTTGAACCTATGTTTATTGAATCTTTGTCGAAAGGTTTGAATCGTTCTTCCAACATATTGGAGATTACAAGGACAGGTTAATAGATAGATTACATGATCGGAGGAGCAGTCCAGATGGGAGGTAATTGGCCAAGTTTTCGTGTGGCTCTTGGATTGGAAGATCTTGTTCCAATTGGGGATAATATAGAGCAGGAAAGGCACCTAGAGTGCCTACTTCTAAAACAGCCTGCATCTTTTGGGGGCAGTGGGTCAGGCCTATTTGACAGTAATCTGCTAGGAGCCAGATGATTCTTAATGGTTTTGGCTCTCCGAAAGATGAGTCTAGGTTGGGAGGGCAAGGTTGATCTGAGAAGCGGGTCTGACTGTAAAATATGCCAGTGCTTTGTGAGAATTTTCTTGATCTGATGGTGATCTGTGTTATATTTCGTGATAAAATTACTTTGTATAGATGAATTACCCAGGTCTTTCACAGAGGACGGTTTCAAGCATTCGTCTCGTGACATGTTTAAAGCTCTCTTATATGCTCCTTCGATCAACTCCTCAGGATAACCTTTGGCCTTAAACCTTGCTTTGAAGATTTGTGACTGGTCAAGGAAGTCTTTATTAGTCGTACAGTTTCTTCTTAGCCTTTTGAATTGGCCAAAAGGTATATTTTTAGCCATGGTTTATGATGGCAGCTTTTGAAATCAAGGTAGCTGTTGCTATCTACTTTTTTGAAAAAGTTGGTGGTGGTGATTCTACCGTCTGGATTTCAATTGATAGAGATGTCAAGGTAGTCAATAGTGAACGGATGTGTTTGATAGGTGAAAGTAAGGTCCCATTTGTTCCGGTTGAGATAGTTGACAAAATCCAGAATCTTATCCGGATCGCCACTCCAGATTAGTATTAGATCATCTATATACCTTTTGAAAAAGTGGATATGATGGGTATATGGATTAGGTGACAAAATGTATTCTTGTTCAAACTGGCCCATGTACAAGTTTGCATAACTGGGTGCAAACCTAGTCCCCATCGCTGTCCCTTTTATTTGTAAATAGAAATCGTCTAGATGAGTAAAATAATTATGGGTAAGGATGAACCGAATAGCATCTAAGAGAAAGGAGGTTTGCTGTTCGGGCATCAGTGGATCCGAAAACAGGTATTGTCTTGTGGCTTTGATCCCATTGGAATGTGGGATGTTGGAGTAGAGAGAGGCCACGTCTAACGTAAGCCAATGTAAATCAGGGGTCCAAGTGTAATCCTTGAAGTAGGAAAGCAGGTCTGTTGTATCTCTGAGATAAGATGGTAATTTTTTTACAAATTTCTGCAGATGATGATCTATAAACTGAGAAAGGTTTGATGTGAGGGAATTGATATCTGATATAATGGGTCTCCCCGGGGGATTTGTCAGGGACTTATGGATCTTGGGGAGGTGATAAAAAAAGGGAATATTAGGGTTGTCTATAGTTAGAAATTCTTTATCATTTTCTGTCAAGAGACTCTCGGTATACGCCTTTAGGATCAGATGTTGGTATTCTGTTGCGAATATTTCCGTAGGGTCCCCTGTTAGCGGCATATAATATTCTTCATCACCCAAGATTCTTTTTGCTTCAGCAATGTAGGTTCCTCTATCCTGGATGATTATCCCCCCCCCCCCTTTATCAGCACTTTTGATCACGTTCTGATTATTTTCTTTCAAACTTTTAATTGCTTTTTGTTCGAATTTGTTCAGATTTTCACTGTTAAGACCTCGATTACTCACTAGATTGTTGAAGTCTATCGTCGCTAGGGATTGGAACGTAGAGATAAAATTACCTTTATACTGTACCGGATTGGCTCTGGATTTAGCTCTAAACTTTGTAGTGATACATTTGGCAAGTATATCTTCTGAGGAGGGGAGATGATCCAATAACACTGGAATTTTCTCTTCGGAGTTCTTCAGTTGTTTCAGTTTTCTAGATGCATGATATCTTTGGAGTGTTTTCTTATGTAGCTCTGTAAGTCTACAAATAACTCAAATAGGTTGGGTTTGCTTGATGGGCAGAAATGTAGGCCTTTCCTCAAAAGTGATTCCTCTGCTCGAGAGAGTTGATATGTCGAGAGATTGAATATTTTTACTGTATTTTGTGTTTCTTGTTGTAATTTCCTTCTTCTGGTTCCTCCTCTGCATCCTCTTCTCCGGCGTCTGTATGCTGTTGTTTGGATCTTAGGGGAGTGAAGAACTGAGGTATAAACTTCGGTCTGGGGCTCTGTATTTGGGGATGTATTCTGATGATTGTGGAGTTGGTGGGGAGATCTAAAAAATCTATCGGGGTGATGGTCGTGGATGGAGATGGGTGAATTGCAGATATGGGTTCCTCTAGGGTCGTTGGATCCCCCGGAGTTTCCCAAGCCTAGGTGGAAGGCTCATCTTGTCTACCCCCAGTCTCCAAATATGTAGCCCGTGCTTCTTGTCTTTGGTGAGGGTGGAAGTCTTCCTTCCGATTGTAGACCATAGTCGGTTTCGATCTGAAATCCTTTGGATGGGGATGATGGTGGGGAAGTTGGCTATTGATAAATGTTCTAGATTTATTTCCTCCTTTTTTCTGCGTCTGATTCTCTCTTGGTCTAGAATTCCTGATTGTAGTCTGATGTCCGATTTTCATGGGGGGAGGTCAACGTGACAGACTGGTGGTGCATCTAGAGTCCAACACCGTAGTAGATTGCGTGGATAGATTAGCTGGAGCTGGTTTTTTTTTGTATTCCCAGGGTCTTGTTTCGTCATTCTCATAGTCCTGCTCATCTCTATATGTCTTTTTGAGCTTTTTTTTTTAATTTTCTTCCTCTAGTCTCAACAGCTTGGTGCTGATGCTTTCATTCAGTTTTTTGAATGTAGGTGTATCCTGATATGGGAGAAGTTTTTCCCTAAGGGAAGATATTTCAATGTTCAATTTTGTTGTTAAGCTTCTCCTCTTTGCAATGATTATGTCCATTGCCTCTAGTGATTTCTCATCCCAAAATTTATACCAGATCATGCAGTATGCTTTATCGTCTGCAAAAGCTGGTGGTATTGTCACTCTGTCCTCTGGGTACACGTTTGTCCTTCTGGTACTTTTTTAGAAATTCTATGTCTATATGATGTCTAATTTCCTCACTTGTGAGGTTTTCAAGTTTGTAAAAGAGATCTGTGATCTCTTCATATTCTGATTCTTCCGGTTGGTTGGGTGGTTCTGTTGATTGATACAGATTCGCCCTCCAAGAATCTCTATTCTGATGGTAATCCATCTCAGGATCCTTAGTAGAGTGTTCCGCTGCAGGTCAGTGTGAACCCCTCGGGGGGTATTGGATGAGATTAAAAAAAATATATATAGAGAGGACCGCGCTGAACAAAATCCCTTGTATGGGGTATTGTCTATAGGAAAATGCGGGTAGATACCTGACTCCCAATGCCTCTGATAGGTAGGATGTGGAGACTCTGATGGTGGGCCCTCTTGCAGGGCCAGGGCTGCTACCCCTGGAAACAACTGGAAACGTTTCACATATGTGGTCAGAGGATAAATAGAAAGGAGCGCCCAAAACGTTGAGGTAAAAATAGATTCAGTTTTGATATTATTTGGTTAAAAAGCAATAAGATAAAGCCAACGTGTTTCGGGAGTCCAACAAACTCCCCCTTCTTCAGGGCTACTAGAGACAGAAACAAAAGATTGTACATATAAAATATTGTCACAAGATATCCCATTTCTATAAAGGTAAAAACTGTATATAAAAAAATTTACAGAATGATTGGAAACTTTCAGGTAATGGTAAAATTGATAATTCATTTAAGAAAATAAGCACCCATATATAAATATATATATATATATATATATATATATATATAATAATAATAATTAAAAAAAAAAACAAAAAAACTTAGGTACAATCTCTCTAAATACGAATGGTTTTTGTCATAAATTGCTAGAGTGTTTAGGAAAATTCGTCAAAATATCCTCATCAGGCGGAAATCATTATCTTTAAAAAATGTAATTGAAAAATGTCAAAATGGTAGTGCTGGTATTAAATTCCTTACTGACCTGCTGATACTTATTTCTTCGAATTCTCGTCTGTTAGGAAGTTAAAATAAATCTGCAAGGGAAAAAGGCCCTAAGTGCTCAAGAAAAACTTAGAGGGATTGGAATGGGAGGGAGGTTGGGCTAGATGGGATGGGGATCACCGCAATGCACCTGGAGTGGCGGGGCAGCCTGCTGGCGTGCTCCCACTCAAATTGCGATCAGCGCCCGCCGGAATGCAGCCCAAGAAGAGAGGTCGGGATGCATGGGAACCGGGTGCCGACTGGCCCGGGGCAGTGCGGGCGGTCGGCCGGGACTGATGCCACATCGAAATTTCAGCAGGTCAGTCTCTCCTCTTTTCTACCCCTTCCCTTCCCATTTCATCCCCTCACAGGTCCCTCTCAGTTTTTCTTGAGCACTTAGGTCCTTTTTCCCTTGCAGATTTTAACTTCCTAACGGACGAGAATTCAAAGAAAAAAGTATCAGCAGGTCAGTAAGGAATTTAATACCAGCACTACCATTTTAACATTTTTTAATGACATTTTTTAAAGATAATGATTTGGATATTTTGACAAATTTTCCTAAACACTCTAGCAATTTATGACAAAAAACATTCGTCTTTAGAGAGCTTGTACCTAAGTTTTTTTTTTAATTATTATTTTATTATATATATATATATATATATATATATATATATATATATATATATATATATATTATATGGGTGCTTATTTTCTTAAATGAATTATCAATTTTACCATTACCTGAAAGTTTCCAATCATTCTGTAAATTTTTTTATATACAGTTTTTACCTTTATAGAAATGGGATATCTTGTGACAATATTTTATATTTACAATCTTTTGTCTCTGTCTCTAGTAGCCCTGAAGAAGGGGGAGTTTGTTGGACCCCCGAAACGCATTGGCTTTATCTTATCGCTTTTTAACCAAATAAAATCAAAACTGAATCTATTTTTACCTCAACGTTTTGGGCACTCCTTTCTATTCATCCTCTGACCACATATGTGAAACGACGTTTCCAGTCGTTTCCAGGGGTAGCAGCCCTGGCCCCGCAAGAAGGCCCACTATCAGAGTCTCCACATCCTGCCTATCAGAGGCATTGGGAGTCGGGTACCTACCCGCATTTTCCTATAGACCATACCCCCATACAAGGGATTTTGTTCAGCGCGGTCCTCTATATATATTTTTTGATGTCTCTTTTGTGACATCCAGCAGCCCCCTGGGATGTCTACCATACAAGATACCCATAGACGCCTGTGGAACCACTCGTATGGAAAACATTAGGTACAGCAACAAAAAAATCCCAATTCTCTCATCTTTATCCACCACCTTTTTTAACATACTCTTTAGGGTCTTGTAAAATCTTTCCACCAGACCGTCAGTTTGGGGGTGGTAAACAGAGGTACAGAGATGGGAGATTTTGTACAACTTGCACAATTATTTGGTCACTCTGGACATACATGGGGTGCCCTGATCTGTCAAGATCTCCTTAGGGGTCCCCACCCGACTAAACACTTGGACCAACTCCTTGGCGATAGTCTTAGTGGAGGTTTTCCTCAAGGGTATGGCTTCAGGATAGCGGGTCGCATAGTCCAGGATCACCAGGATGTGCTGGTGTCCCTGGGCAAATTTTACTACTGGACCCACGAGGTCCATGCCAATTCGCTCAAACGGCACTTCAATTATGGGAAGTGGGACAAGAGGACTGTGAAAATGGGGTGATGGGACTGCCATTTGACACTCAGGGCATGATTCACAGACATTTGGATATAACCCAGGCCAGAAGAATCTCTGGGTTATTCTTTCCCTGGTCTTCTCCATACCCAGATGCCCCCCTGTTACATGACCATGGGCCAGATCTAGCACAATCCTGTGAAAAGGTTTTGGAACCACTAGCTGTTCTACTTCGTCCTCCCCGCGTTTTACCACCTGATACAACTAATCCTTTTTAAGAGCCAAGTAGGGAAAAGACACCCCCAATTAGGGTCCACAGGTTCCCCATCCATCACCTTCATGTTTTCTCTGGCCCTAATGAGAGTGACATCCCGTAGTTGTTCTGTGGAAAAATCCTCTCTCCTGCCCTCTGACAATCCATCCACTCTCATTATGGGAGTCAGAGATGTCTTCTGGGTCATTGACTTCCAGCTGGGGGCTAGCTTCCAGCTCCTCCTGATTCCCAGCCATTACCAGCATAGGAAGAGGGTCGTCTCCTTCCTCAGTCATACCACCAGTTCCCCCTTCCATTTGGCCAAAAGGGTCTGGTGAGAGTTCCTGTGCTTCCCCAGCAGAGGGAGCTCTATCTACCAGACATCCACTACTTTCCCATAGCTGCCAGAAATGGGGAAAGTCTCTCCCCACTAGGGCTTCATGAAGCAACGAGGGTACCACCCCCCACTGAATGTGTTACCCTGCCCCAGGGTGTGTTAATCTCAATCACTGCCGTCTGGTAGTCCCAGGTGTCACCATGAATGCAAACAACCCCAATAGTGCTGGGGTGCAGTTTAGCAGGATTTATACAACAACTTTTGACTAGTGACACCACGCTACCAGAATCAAGCAGGGCAGTGACTGGTTTCCCATCCACAGAAATCACACACATTTGTCTTTCCATGTGACCTGGAGATAATGCTGTACATGCAAACTGTGCAAAAAGAGAAAGGCATGTATTCACATAAGTATAATCGCATTGCATGGGTTCATCATTCAATGGACAATTGGCAGCAATATGGCCCAAAGCATGGCATCGGTAGCACTGTATGTGGTCTATACCCAGTCCTCTTATGGGTCACAAAGACCTTCCTGGCTTCTTTGGCCAGTCTCCAGGTCTAGGGTCCAGAGTCTCTTTAGTTAATACAGCAGTTTTATCGGTTTTCCCCAAGTCCTTGAGCACTGGGACAGTCTTACTGGATCCGCTGGAGAGCCTTTCACCCCTGGACACACTGAAGTGGGGCACAGATGGGTTCAGCAAGTCCTCCGCAGCCGAGTATCTTTCTACAAGATCCACCAGTTGGCTTGCAGTTTTGGGGTCTCCATGGTTGACCTACTTCCTCAAAGCAGCAGGGAGCACACAGAGATACCAGTCCATGACTATACGTTCCAAGATCTGGGGGTCTCTGGCTGCAACCACTTCTTCGTAAGATGGACCAGGTCAAACATTTGGGAGCGGGGTGGCTTGTCTGTGTGGTAGGTCCACTGATGCACCTGTTGGGCCTGGACGGACATGGTCACACCCAGGCGTGCGAGTACCTCCACTTTTAAAGTCTCATAATCCTGGGCCTTGTCTGGTTCCAGATCAAAATAGGCCTTTTGGGGCTCACCTTTCAAAAATGGGGGCAACAGCCCCGCCCACTGCTCCTTCAGCCACCCTTTGTGGTCGGCGACTCTCGAAAGTCATTAGGTATGCCTCTAAGTCATCTGCCGGTGCCGTCTTCTGTAGATGGTAACTGGCACGCACACCAGCTTCTGTTCTACTGGCGCAGGAAGTGCAGACCCCTTTTTTAACTCGGCCAGCGCCTCCACTAGCTGGTGGTTGATTTCCTGCTGGGCTTCATACTGTTGGCGACTTTCCTCCCGCTGTGCTGCAGCGACTTGGCGACTTTCCTCCCGCTGTGCTGCAGCGACTTTCCTCCCGCTGTGCTGCGGCAGCTTGTGCGACTTGGGGGTTGGTTTCCCGCTGGGCTGCAGTCAACTGTAGCAAGGCCTTCAAGATCTCTTCCATGCTGGAAAGATGCCTGCTGAATCCTCCACGTGTGGGAGATTAGCTCATGGCAAAGGTGCAACGCTGTATATAAGTCTTTATTGAGAACACCCAAAGTGCCGCAGTGCAATCTCTTTCTGAAATAGTGCTGTGGTGTCACTCCACCTCCACCGTAAACTCTAGCCTCTCACCTTTCCAGGTAGGCTCTTATCACAGGAGCCAAAGTAAGCCTTGTTTATAACTTTTGGTAGGGAGAAGTCGCTCACTCCAATATTCAAATAGACATCTCCGGTGGTCACCATGAACAAGATCCTCCAGTCCACGTCAGCACACCATCACATAAGAGATCTGTTGGAGTTCTGCAGGCATTTATGCAGCTCTGAAGTCACAGCTTGTCCAGCCTCCGTGTACACAATGACAGATCGGCTCCTTTATTCCACTACAGCCACCGAGCGTACACCATGCACTCCTCCTCTACATGAAACACAATCCACAAATCCGGCTGTGTGATACACAGTATATATGTATGGTGGTATTAACGTGGTTAAGCAAACCATCAATTGGACATCCATAACATTGTTTTCTTTGTTCAGTTTGTATTATGTTCTGGCAGAAATAATAATTTTTTAACCACTTCAGCCCCGGAAGAATTTCCCATGTTAGGACCAGAGCACTTTTTGCGATTCGGCACTGCGTCGCTTTAACTGACAATTGCGCGGTCGTGCGACGTTGTACCCAAACAAAATTTGCATCCTTTTTTTCCCGCAAATAGAGCTTTCTTTTGGTGGTATTTGATCACCGCTGTGTTATTTATGATCACCGCTATAAACAAAAAGAGAGACAATTTTGCAAAAAAAAACAATATTTCTTACTTTTTGCTAAAATTAAAATCCAAAAAAAATAAATAAAAAAAACATTTTTTCATCAGTTTTGGCCGATTTATATTCTTCCTCATATTTTTGGTAAAAAAAATCGTAATTGGCGTTTATTGATTGGTTTGCGTAAAAATGGCCGTGTTCATTTCTGGGGTTTTTATCTTTTCTTTATTTTTTACTAGTAATGGCGGCGATCTGCGATTTTTAGCGGTACTGCGATATTGAGGCGGACATGCCGGACATTTTTGACACTTTTTTGGGACCAATGACATTTATACAGCGATCAGAAATTTAAATGTCCACTGATTACTGTATAAATGTCATTGGCAGTGAAGGGGTTAACCTGCAGGGGTAGATCTAGGGGTTAACAGTGTTCCCTGGGCGTGTTCTAACTGTGGGGGGGCTGGGCTAACATGGACATAGGAGATCTAACTGATCCCAGTGACAGGGATCAGTAGATCTCCTATGTCCCCATTGAAAGAGCTGGGAACCGCTGTGTTTACATCGGCGGTTCCCCGCTCTTTGGCTGTAGCAGCTCATCGCGGCTCGCCGGCGGACATCGGGCCCGCCCGAGCTGCGGTCACACTCCTCCGGAGTGTGTCGGGTACGAGAGCGCACCGCCGGTGGTGCGCGATCGCCCCCTAACTGCGCCTTCGCGAATCGCCACCTTTTTACAGCGATTCACGCTCAGCGTCCACACCGCTGCCGTAAATATTAAGCGTGCGGTGTGGAACCGGTTAAGCAGTGTCTCCCAACCATGTTCAGTCTACATGAAAAAATCTGTGTCGGTGTAGACCAGGTAAACACGCAAAGCTGTTTCTTTGTGTACTTTTAACCACTTCAATACCAGGCACTTACCCCCCTTCCCGCCCAGACCAATTTTCAGCTGTCAGTGCTGTCACATTTTAAATGACAATTGCACAGTCATGCTACACTGTACCCAAACAAAATTTTTATCATTTTGTTCCCACAAACAGAGCTTTCTTTTTTGGCATTTGATCACCTCTGTGTTTTTTATTTTTTTGCGCTACAAATAAAAAAAGACAGAGTAGAGGAAAAGTCGATATATGGCTCCTCCTGTTTACACTGTGACCAGCCGTGATTGGTCACGGCTGTTCACGTGGTAAAGAGCTCTTTACCGAGATCGGTAATACGGTGGGTCAGACTTACCCACCACACCACCGATCAATGCGATGCGCGCCCCTGTGGGCATGCGATCGTGGGTTATCCTGAAAGACGTCAATGGACATCCAGTCAGGATCATTTGTCTATAGGCCGGGCGGGAAGTGGTTAAAAAGAAACCTGTGAGGAGTGTTACTTGTTTTCAAAAGAGAAAGTTCCAGGGCTGTCACGCTTATGCTTCTTTTACTACTGTGTGAGTCAATGGCCTAAAATAAGCGTGTAGATATCAGTTAAAGGAGTTGGAAATCCTCAAGGTTTTTCACCTTATTGCATTCTATGCCGGCGGGGGACCCCAGAAAAGGAGGATCAGGCCGCTCCGTGCAAAACCCTTGCACACAGCAGGTAAGTAAGTATAACATGTTTGTTATTTATGTAGTCATGTGCTCCCTTGAGAGTGGCTGGTAGTAGTGGTTCGCCTTATAGCTGCCTTCAATTGCACCATTTTTCACACATCGGTGGACACTGACCAGGCTGGCTCTTGTTTTTATTGTTTTATTTAGGGGAAATAACTTGGATGGGGATAAGAGATGACTGTGGGATGCCCAAAGAATTATATTACATGAAGTCCATATAAACTCCTGTATATGTGCAATTCCCTGCAGACCGTCCCTTTGCAGACGGCGGTGTAATAAAACTGTAAAAAAAAAAAAAATTTTTGTATAAACCATATCTATGAATGGAAATAACGTTGTGTTATGAACTTTATGGTAACCACTAGATGATGTATGCATATCCAGGCTTTACCGTCTTTCTCACCGATGTTAATTGTTCAATTGTTTAATTGTTTTATTGTTTGATTGATTAATTGATTAATGTTTGTGTTTGTATAACTATATACAGTATATGCATTGTACACATAACTTGGTCATGCTATGAGAAAGCGCCTACTATAAGGTGCGAAACGCGTCAGCTGGACCATTGTTCGTTGTCTGTATCACCCCTTTTTGCTCAATAAAGCATGTCTTGGAACTGGGATTGTTTGAGTGCGGCTACATCCAACCTCCTTGGCTCATGTCGTCTAGATACTTCATTAGCCTGCACCTGCCCTGTGTAGCAGCAGACCAGATCCACAATGAGGCTATCATTGCCCTAGAGCGGTGAGTTCGTGCTATATGAATGGTTGGACAAGAAGTTGTTTCACCTGCTCTGGCCTTTTTGCCTCAATATCTGGTCTTTTTTTTCCATTGCTGCCTGCTTTCAATTGCATACTAGCTGATCACGCCAGTTCCTAAAATGACCAATGGTGATGCGACTTTGCCCGATACGGGAACGAACTTTAGCAGGACTTTAACCGCATTATCTGATAACCCATGGAAATTGGGTCAACAGAGCAGCACTCCGGGCGGCACACAGGACAGTGATGTTTCCATTAAAGTATTGTTTCGCCGCCTGGAGATTGCCATAGCCAAAGAGATACGTGTGTTTTGGGAGGTTAAGACTTTATCGGAATATATTAACCACTTCAGCCCCGGAAGGATTTCCAGCTTAAGGACCGGAGCCCTTTTTGCGATTCGGCGCTGCTTTGCTTTAACTGACAATTGCGCGGTCGTGCGACGTTGTACCCAAACGAAATTTGCGTCCTTTTTTTCCCACAAATAGAGCTTTCCTTTGGTGGTATTTTATCACCTCTGCGTCATTTCTGATCGCCGCTATAAACAAAAGAAGAGCAACAATTTTGCAAAAAAACCCAAATTTCTTACTTTTTCCTAAAATACAAATCCAAAAAAAAAAAATAAAAAAACATTTTTTTTCACCTTTTTTGGCCGATTTATATTCTTCCTCATATTTGCGATAAAAAAAATTGCAATCAGCGTTTATTGATTGGTTTGCGCAAAAGTGGTCGCGTTTACGGATGATGAGAATTCATTTTTGGGGTTTTTATTATTTTTTTTTTTTTACTAATAATGGCGGCGATCTGCGATTTTTTGCGGTACTGCGATATTTCAGCGGACATGTCGGACCATTTTGACACTTTTTTGGGACCATTGGCATTTATACAGCAATCAGTGCTATAAAAATGCACTGATTACTGTGTAAATGCCATTGGCAGTGAAGGGGTTAACCTGCAGGGGGCGCTCTAAGGGTTAACTATGTTCCCTGGGCGTGTTCTAACTGTATGGGGACTGCCCTAACAGGGGAAGGGAAGTGGTCACAGCCTTCACGTACAGGAAGGCTGTGATCACAGCCCTTCCCCCTCACACAGAGCGGAGGTCCGTGTTTACATACACGGACCTCCGCTCCTTCGCTCCGGGGGGGCCATCGCGGGTAGCCGGCGGCAATCGAAGCCGCCGCACCCACTCCCTGGCCCTCCCCGAACACAGTGAGCGTGCGGGCGCACCTCCGGCGGCACGCGCGCGCTCACTAAACTCATTCCCGCAGCCGCCGTCGTATGATGGCGATTTGCGGGAACGAGCCACTTTGCCGCCGTCAGATGCCGATCGGCGGTCGGCAAGTGGTTAACTTGGACCGAATCCCTCGAGGTCTCCGCATAAAAAAGTTTCCTACGTTTGAGCTCAACAATGAGGTTTTTAAAAAATCATGGACTGACACATTGTCCTCATGTTCACTAAAACTTATGCAGATCATAGTGGACTCACGGACGGAGGAACTCAAACTACAAGCAGAGATTGCTGATCTACAAAAAGATTTGTTACCATTGCAATCGCATAAGGATTTTGCCATTTTGGATTCTCGTTTGAGTAAATCCCTAGACAAGTTGGAGAAAGATGTCATTTCAACTAAAAGTGACAAAACAGCCAGATATCGCATGGATTATGAAAGTGGCGAGGTCTACAATTGGAGAAGACCGGGGTTCACAGGAAACCGACGTAGATCGCTGGGTAAGAAAAGGGTCAGTTTTTCTGACTCTGAACTCCCTCCCTTTAATTCAACTTTGGCTACCTCCACCTCTGGCTCCTCTCCGGGATCTTTCACCAGACATCCTGGAGGTCTGCCTGCCCAGGATTTAAACCAGGATGGCAGGGCCCCCAAACAAAGAAGAAAAAGAAAAAACATCCAAGAAAACAAGGAGAGGAGGTGTCAGACACAAACGGAACAACGGGCGATCGGTATCCATTGAGGGACCGGACACGGAAGTAGCACTAAATGTCCTCAATGTCTCAAGCAAGTCTTTGGACTCCTCAGAAATGAGCTTATTATCTGAAGGTTTGAATTTTTGCCCTGACAGTTTGATTTATTTGGTACTATTTTAGATGTCAATAAGTTTGTTCGTTCTTTGACTTGATGATGTGGATCGGGCACCTTCTAAATATATGGGTAATGTGGAGGATGGGGAACATTCGGAGAAGTCAGATTCTGTGGAGGTCGTGGTCAATTTCGCTGATTTATGTGCGGAGTGTGACCTCCAGGATTTGGCTGCCGAGTCTTGCCTTCCCCCCAGGGAGCTTCTCGTGAACCATTCGGGTATTCCTTTCCGTTTAAAGTCTGATTTTTACCCGGTTGGCTCCAGAGGAAAAGATATGGATCTATACCAGCGTTTGGTTGAGCGCGATCTGACGAGATTGGCTCGTCGCTCTCGTATATCACCCAAAATGTCTAACCTTACCCCCTTTGAAAAGATGGCTTTAGATAAATTAAGGAATGATCATACAATTGTCATCAAGAATTCAGATAAAGGGGGGTCTGTGGTTGTGATGGATGCTGATATGTATGGAAGTGAAGCAAAACGCCAGCTTAGCGATTCTTCCACATATGTTCCTTTGAAGAGAGATCCTACTAAGAGCTTCAGAAATGAGCTGAACCTTTTATTGGGTAGTGTGGTTTCCACTGGTTTTTTCTCTAAAGAGGAGAAGGAGATGCTCATTCCTGAATGCCCGATCGTCCCAATTTTCCACCACTTGCCTAAGATCCATAAGGGACTTAACCCCTTAGTGGGGAGACCAATTGTGGCAGGAATAGGCTCCCTTAACGAACGACTAGGCCAATGGGTGGACCACCAACTTCAACCTTTGGTTAAATCTCTCCCTGGATATCTTAGGGACACCAAACAACTATTATTGGATTTAAATGAGTTCACGTGGCACCCAGATTTTGTGTGGATTACGTGCGATGTGGCTAGTCTATATTCCTCGATCCCACATTCTCTGGGTCTACAAGCTGTCTCTTACTATCTACAACACCCTAGTGACTACTCTTTAATACACCAGGAGACCATTTTACTTTGTTTACAGTTTCTCCTCACTTATAATTATTTTATGTTTGATGGGGAATTTTCCCCCTCCCTCGCCAACCTCTACATGGGGTGGTGGGAGAGGTCCCGCATTTTTGGTTCTGGAAGTCCCCATCGTTCTTCCATAAGGTTCTTTCGTCGATACATTGACGATTTGATCTTTATTTGTCATAAGGACATTGGAACCCTAGAGAACTGGCTCATTTATCTGAATGATAACTCCCTTAACTTGAGGTTCACGGGCACACTACATCCGTATAATATAGAGTTCTTGGATGTCCTGTTGAGTAGTAATGACACTAATAAAGTCACCATGAAACTTTATAGAAAACCGACCGCGGGCAATTCCATTTTAAGGGCTGACTCAGGTCACCCTAAAAGCTTAATGAGAGGGATACCTGTCAGGCAGTTCCTGTGGTTGAAACGTATCTGCAGTAATGTATCCAACTTCAATATAGAAGCCAGTAAAATGAAACAGAGGTTCTTGGATAGAGGGTATCCGATCAGCTCCATAGACAGGGCTATTCGAATTGCCAGTAAAACAGAAAGGGTTAATCTTTTGCAGAATAAACGTCACAGTAAAAACAAGAAGTATGCAGCAGGAATGATTTTGGGGACTACACCTGTCTTTTCTACACATTTTAGTTTACAGTTCAACTCCATTAGGAACATAGTCCAGAAATGCATCCCTGTTCTCCTTAATGACTCCACATACTCTTTGATTTTAGCTGGGGGTTTAAAATCGGTTGCACGGAGGGCTCCCACGATTGGGATGTCCCTTTCCCCAAGTTTATTTTCTAGCGTACATTCCAAGCCTCATTGGTTGCAGTTTAAGGGCCACTTTAGGTGTGGCAGTAACCAATGCCCTTGTTGCCCTCACATTAGGAAGGGTAATACCTTCTTTTCTATTACATCTAATAGGGAATTTAGGAATGCATCCTTCATTAACTGTAATACCAAACACGTAATCTATGTCATCACCTGCGAATCATGTCGCGTACAATATGTTGGACGCACGATTCACAGGTTAAGAGATAGACTTCATGATCATCTCTACGATATTTCGACATATAAGTCCACTAACGTGGCGAAACATTGGAATATTCATCATAATAAAAATGTTTCTTCTCTTCGCATTGAGGGTATAGAAAAGGTAGTGGTCCCTAGGAGAGGTGGTGATAGATTTAGATTGTTATGTAAAAGAGAGGTGTTCTGGATATTCATGATGAATACCAGGCAGCCTCTCGGACTCAGTTATGAATGGGACGTATCCCACTTCTATGAATGAAGCGCTACTCCCCTCTTTATCCTTCACTTACCCTTTACAGGGTTTTTGTGTTTTGGCTAGTTACTGTTACTCTTTTATTGTCCTCCTCCTTGTTTTCAGATAAGCTCATGCGGTTATGAGTCCTGTTGTACTTCAACGATCCCTACGTTTATGGAAGTCGGCTTTATTTACTCATATTATAATTTTGATCTAGCTTTTTGGCCTTCTCCGAGTGTTCTTTCCTTTTTTTTTTTATATGCAGCTTGTTGCACATATTTTTTGTACATGTTCATACATTTTTGTAGCATATACATTCTTACACGTGTTCTGATGATCTTCCATATGCGGATCGCGCAGTGTATGCGTGCACAGCGCGACACTGCAGGATTGGTCACCACGGAATCAATTAATGTACATTTATCATTGAACCTTGTGTTTGTCAGTTCTGCATTCGATGTTAGGCTACTGTCTATTTCCACACGTGTCCTGGCGACCTTCCTGATGCAGATCGCGCCGTGTATGTTTATACGTGCATGGCGCGACACTGCGGGTGTGGTCGCCATGGATACACGGGTTTGGTTAATGTGCATTGATTATGAAACCTTGTGTCTGTTTAGTATGCAGTAGATGGCCGGCCACAGTTCATTTTCATATGTGTTCTGATGATCTTCCTGATGTAGATCGCGCTGTGTATGTTTATGCACGGTGCGACACTACGGGATTGGTCGCCACGGAAACACGGGTTTAATCGATATACATTGTTTATTAAACCTTGTGTCTGTTAAGTCTACAGTGGGTGGATTCCACTGTTTATTTTTATTTTCATATGTGTTCTGACGATCTTCCTGATACAGATTGCACTGTGTATGTTCGTGTGGACACGGCATGAGATTGCAGTATTGGCCGCCTTGGAAACACAGGTTTAGGCAGTATATATAGACTGCTAAACCCTGTGTCTTTTTCTTGGTCTACAGTGGATAGCCGGCCTCTGTTTTCATCAATCGATTTTGGCTGCGTTTAATATTTTCTTTTATTTTGATGGGTCACCACATACACAGTCTTTTCATATATATTGTTATAGTGACTCTAAGTTGCATCACATACGTGGGTCACCACACTCATGTCTGTTCGGTATGCAACTTTTGTCGGCTTTTGTTTGATCGGCCCTGCACTGACCGTTGGTTCATGATCCTCTCTTCTTTTTTTTTTTTATGTGGATAGCATCGTGTATGATCTCATACACGGTGTGACCCATGGGATCGTTTTTAACACATATGCGATGTTATTAGATAGTTCATATTGATTTTTCTTGTTTTACTTTTTTACTTAATTTCCTTCATCCTAGTTTGGAGTGGGTTTATTTTGAAATGTTCTTTTTCCACTTTTGTCTATCTATGTTTCATCACGTGCAGTTGGGCATATATCGAATACCCAACACATTAATTTGATGTTTTTGCTTTTACTTTTGTCTTGGTTAGATAACGTTATGGAGCGGGTGTGCATGGAGGGGCATGTAATAGTAGCTTTTCCAGCCGATCGCAACCATGTCTTGGATATGCTCACATAAGGTTTTTATATCGTGATTTGGCGGTGTAATAAAACTGTAAGAAAAAAAAAATTTTTTTGTATAAACCATATCTATGAATGGAAATAACTTTGTGTTATGAACTTTATGGTAAGCACTAGATGATGTATGCATATCCAGGCTTTACCGTCTTTCTCACCGATGTTAATTGTTCAATTGTTTAATTGTTTTATTGTTTGATTGATTAATTGATTAATGTTTGTGTTTGTATAACTATATATATATATGCATTGTACACATAACTTGGTCATGCTATGAGTAAGCGCCTACTATAAGGTGTGAAACGCATCAGCTGGACCATTGTTCATTGTCTGTATCACCCCTTATTGCTCAATAAAGCATTTCTTGGAACTGGGATTGTTTGAGTGCGGCTACATCTAACCTCCTTGGCTCATATCGTCTAGATACTTCATTAGCCTGCACCTGCCCTGTGTATCAGCAGACCAGATCACCAATGAGGCTATCATTGCCCTAGAGCGGTGAGTTTGTGCAGTATATTGCAGTGAGTTACTGCATGTTAAATGCAGTATATTTTAGTGTGTTACTGCGTGTTAAATGCAGTGTGTTTCAGTGCGTTAGTACACACTTAACACAGTATATTTCAGTGCGTTAATGCATGTTTGACACAGTATATTTCAGTGCATTATTGCATGCTTGACGCAGTATATTTCAGTGTGTTAATGCACATCTAACGCAGTATATTTTAGTGCGTTACTGCACGTTTAACCACTTCAGCCCTTTTTGCGATTCGGCGCTGCGTCTCTTTAACTGACAATTGTGAGGTCGTGCGACGTTGTACCAAAACGAAATTTGCGTCCTTTTTTTCCCACAAATAGAGCTTTCTTTTGGTGGTATTTGATCACCGCTGCGTCCTTTCTGATCGCAGCTATAAACAAAAGAAGAGCCACAATTTTGCAAAAAAACCCAAATTTCTTACTTTTTGCTAAAATACAAAAAAAATATAAAAAAAACATTTTTTTCAACGGTTTTGGCCGATTTTATATTCTTCCTCATATTTGTGATTTTAAAAATCGCAATCAGTGTTTATTGATTGGTTTGTGCAAAAGTTGCCGCGTTTACGGATGATGAGAATTGATTTTTGGGGTTTTTATTTTTATTTTTTTTTTTACAAGTAATGGCGGCGATCTGCGATTTTTAGTGGTACTGCGATATTGGGACATGTCGGACCATTTTAACACTTTTCTTGGACCATTGGCATTTATACAGCGATCAGTGCTATAAAAATGCACTGATTACTGTGTAAATGCCATTGGCAGTGAAGGGGTTAACCTGCAGGGGGCGCTCTAAGGGTTAACTGTGTTCACTGGGCGTGTTCTAACTGTGTGTGGGCTGCCCTAGCTGGGGAAGAGAAGTGATCACAGCTTCCATGTAGAGGAAGGCTGTGATCACAGCCCTTCCCCCCTCACAGAACGGAGATCCGTGTTTACATTCACAGACCTCCGTTCTTTCACTCTGGGGGGGCATCGCGGGTAGCCGGCGGAGATCGAGTCCGCCGCACCCACACCCTGGCCCCCCCCGGACACAGTGAGCGTGCAAGCGCACATCCGGCGGCGCGTGCGCACTCACAGTGCTCGATCTCGCAGCCAGTTTTGCGATATCGAACCACTTTGTCACCGTCAACCTGCGGTTGGCAAGTGGTTAATGCAGTATATTTTGGTGCGATACTGCACATTTAACGCAGTAGATTTCACTGCATTACTGCATGTTTAACACAGTATTTCAGTGCATTACTACACGTTTAACACAGTATATTGCAGTGCATTAGTGCACATTTAATGCAGTATATTTCAGTACATTAGTGCATGTGTAATGCAGTATATTTCAGTGTGTTACTGTACGTTTGACACAGTATATTTCAGTGCCTTACTGCACGTTTAACACAGTATATTTCAGTGTGTTACTGCACATTTAATGTAGTATATTTCAGTGTGTTACTGCATGTATAACACAGTATATTTCAGTGCGTTAGTGCACAATTAAAGCAGTATATTTCAGTGCGTTAGTGCACCTTTAATGCAGTATATTTCAGTGCATTAGTGCATGTGTAATGCAGTATATTTCAGTGAGTTACTGCACATTTGATGCAATATATTTCAGTGTGTTACTGCACTTTTAACACAGTATATTTCAGTGGTTCACCACACGTTTAATACAGTATATTTTACCGCGTTACTGCACGTTTAATGTAGTATATTGCAGTGCAGTACTGCACATTTAACGCAGTATATTTCAGGGCGTTACTGCACTTTTAATGCAGTATATTTCAGCGTGTTAGTGCACATTTAATGCAGTATATTTCAGTGTGTTAGTGCAAGTTTAACTGCAGTATATTGCAGTGTTTTAGTGCACATTTAACGTAGTACATTTCAGTGCATAGGTGCATGTTTAACAGTATATATTTTTTTTAATGCAAACAAAGTTGTTTATTGAGCATAAGTATATAGGAGAAGTGACATTATTCAAAGGGAACATGCAACATGCACTACAAGAAGGATACAAAGGTGGTTGACAAGTACACAGCAATTACTAATAAGCTATCCACACTGCACACATAAGGAGGTGGTGTCACATCAGGCATATCAAACAGTGGCCATCTCATCACAAGTGGCGGAGTCCCCAAGCCACCTGTCCCAGATCTTATTATACTTGCCTGGGCAGCCCCTGTGTGCATATAATACATTTTTGAAAGGGAGGACATCATTTATCACTTTAATCCACTGCTGTAGTGTAGGAGGAACCCCCCTTAACCATGTTCTGGCGATCTGCATTCTCGAGGTAAACAGTGATTCTTGCAAGAATATATTGAGGTATTTCTCTTAAGGATACGACAGGGCGTAATGTACGATCTGTGCAGTATAAACAGATAGGTGAGGCGATCCGAGAAAGAGAAGGCAAGCGCGCCTCTAAGTGTAAACCATTGAGTCTTTATTAACAAAAAGTGCAAAGGTGCTCACAAAGGTAGTAGTTAGGATCGCATTGCAGTGTAAGCCACTGCGGGCTAAGTGTCCATAATGTCCGTGACTGCCAGAAGAGGGGGAAGTGGTCACTGTTTCCAGAAGATGCAGAGGAGAACACCAGTGGCTGCTGGTGCTTCCTGGTTCCGTGGAGTAGCGTGTCGTCACTTTGTGTACGGCGACGCGTTGTCGGGGTCTCCGCCCCTTCCTCAGGCCGTGTTTGCCCCATAGATAGTGTGGGCAAATTTATGGGCAGATTCACAGGTGACGTGTAACTTCCTGAACTCCATAACAGATCTCATGGTACCTCTCTGCACACCACTCCCAAAGACTTTGCACTTTTTGTTAATAAAGACTCAATGGGTTACACTTAGAGGCGCGCTTGCCTTCTCTTTCTTGTCTCCCTAGAAGTCCATTCTACTTCTGGCTCAGAGCTGCCTCAGTGTGAACCTACCAGGACCTGCTCATCACAAACTGGTTGCGTTTACTGGATGAGTACCAAGTGTTACATTTCTATGTTATATTTCTACGTGTGTATTTTTTTATATGATATTCTCTGCATTCATCTCATCTGCATTTTCAGTCTGCATGGTTATTGTACATTTCTGGTTGATACCACACACTTGCGCTGACAATTGATTATTTGGGTGAGGTGAACCGAAAGTCTGGGGGACGCCAACCTACAAGTAGCAAGTGCCTCGTCCCAGTCATCATCATCAATGTCACCGAGGTCCACCGCCCAGCGGGTCCACAGCTGGTCCGACTGGGCCACAAGGTAGTTGTAGAATTGGGTTATGAGTTTTTTAGGGTCTTGGCCAAGCATAACGTCCACCATATGCAGCACTTTGAGATCAGGGACAGTTCCATTAAATTGCGAGCTGAGAGCATGGCGAAGCTGCAGGTAGCAAAACAACATGTGGCTGGTGAGTAGGTATTGCTCCTTCAGAAATTGAAAGGTCTTAATTGAGTCGGCCGCCACAACTTGAGAAAGGAATATAATTCCCCTAACGATCCAAAGGCAGCTGCCCCGGACAGAGGATACCTCGGGTAGGTGTGGGTTATTCCATAGGGGGGTGTGCAAGTGGAACCTAGGAGCTCCGCTGAACCTCGGGGCAAGCTGCCATATTCTGCAATAATGAGTAGTCACAGGGCCCATGACGTGAGTGTGAGGCGCCTCCCCAGGCCCCCGGAACAGGACCTGGAATGGGTGTGCGGTTGGAGTAGGTGTGCGCATGCATTCAAGCGTGGTGTATCTACCCCTGTCCTCATGGTTGAGGTGATGGAAGTGGGATATTAAAATATGGTGCAGCGCTCAAACAATGGTTTCGGATCCTGGATTTTTAGTCCTGGATAAATGTAAATCCTAAGCTGTGATATTATAAAAAGAACCGATATCCACAACCGTTATTGCTGTCTCTTACCGACTAAAAATGACCCCTATCACAGAGGTCAAAAAGGCCTTCTCAGATCCCAAAAACAACAGCCGGATATAGGTGATCCTCCAAGGGACCAGACGTTACTAAAGCTCCAAACGTTGATCATAGAAGAGAGGAAAAAAACTTTTCATGGTATAGTATTTAGGTGTTCATAGGGGATATATTCAGAAAGTAGACCTCACCCCCACCAAAGCAAGGATAGGGACCACCACCTAGCACCACACTCAGTGACCCTTACCGGAAATAAATAAACCAAAATAAACTAAGCAAAGATCCGCCAAATGTGGAGGTAAACCACCTTCAAGGGGATAAAAAGAACCACCACCGACACCCAAAATTACTGGTCCTTACCAGAAGCAATTGACCCCCATTACAAAGGTCTAAACCAGCTTAACGGCCATAGATGATGAAGGTCTCAGAGAAATCCCCAAATCGGTCATGTGTCATCTGAACCTCCTGGATCCAGCATATATTCTCCGAAAGCAATAACCACCCAGTTGTCACATACAAGATGAAACAAAAGACAACCTCACGGTGCAGTATGAACTCAGTTTCATAGGTAAAATCTAAAATACACTCACATGCAATGTGATGACATGTACCTTTCAAAGAATGGTCATATGTGGCTACCAGCGCTCCCTACGACCATATGATGGCTGCCTCGTCTCCACATCCACTCCCACTTCCCGTACAAGGCTCCTCCTACGCGTTTCGTCTAGAAACAGACGTCATCAGTGATGTAGCCTGAAAGGGGACGTGTGTAAATGTCTTTATATAGTGGCTAATGCCAAAATTCTGTTAGTTGCCGAAACCAGAAACTACATCCGGCAGGCAGAAATGGAGCGGCGGTCGCACCGGAAGTGACGCACCACCAAAGCAAAGGAAGTAGTTTAATGGCTGGGGGAATGACCAACCTACAGCTATTCTAAAAGAATAAATTAAGCAACCTAAAAAAAGATCAGCCAAAAGGGAAAGAGAAATCAGTGCCTGTCCATTTGCGATCAAATTACTATTAAACTCCGGACCGGAAGTAATGACCGGACCGGAAGTTATGTCCAACCGGAAATACAATCACAACAGGACAAAAACAAACCTATACTGGTAGGTGTCAGCAGAGTATGTCCAAATATCACTACCAATGAAACGTGGGATTAGTATGTGGAGATGGCGCCCCCCAATGGAAAATACATACAATTATACAAAAAACAAACAATTATACATGTATATCCTTAGGTTAGTATATATCGAACGGCAAGTTAAGTAACATCCCCATTCAACCCATGAATGGTATACCATAATATACATACATTATAAAACATTGTTAGCACCATAATAATATCAACATAATATAAAATGTAAAATGTATATATGCACACATAATCAAAGCAAAAGAGCAACCGTGACCCGACCTGTCCCGAAACTCCCAGATATAAAATCAGAGCTACCTAATAGTATCACCAAGGGTGCCCACAACCTCAAACGTAATACCCTCAAGCATTATTAATGAATGCGTTAATACCCTATTCAATATTTAAACCCAGTGGACTATAGGTTTGAGCTCTATAAATCCACTGGGTTTCGAGTCAGGATACTTTGCGGACCATATTACTTCCTCTCCAGTTCCCGATATATCGATCGATGCCCAAAAAGACTGTCCCTGATGGGTTACGATCGTGACAGATGGCATAATGCTGGGATAAGCTGTGTTTCGGAAAACCTTTCTTAGTGTTAGCAATATGTTCTCGTAACCTGACTCGCAATTATCGAGTGGTACGACCAATGTGTTCCAACACACATGGAGACCGTATGAGGTATACTACATATCTTGACGTACAAGTAATAAAAGGTTTAATAGAAAAAGACTCGCCAGTTGATTGTGATTGATATACATTGGTCCTCCTGCAACCATTTTTATTGAGTCTACAAGCCAGGCATTTTTACAGGGAAAAAAATCCTTCCATTTGTTGAAAGAATACAGGTCTCTTAGGGGGTTCCACCACATTAGGTGCAATGCGTAGTCTGAAAGGTTGAACTCCCTTATATATCACCACAGGATGTTCCGGAAGGGCAGGGCCCAAAACCCAGTCATTCTTCAGAGCATCCCAATGTTTTTTAAGAATTTTTTTAACAGAAAAATGTTGAGTGGAGTAAGAGGTAAAAAATGCATGTTTGAACCCCTCATCCTGCCTAGACCTCCCAGGAACCAATAATTCATCCCTATTTCTCTTCAATGCCCTTGTACAAGCCTGCTCCAATTCCCATGTTATACCCCTTTTCTTGGAATCTTTGTTTGAGGACTTCTGACTCCTGTAGATATTCATGAGGGTAGGTGCAATTGCGCCTCAAATGTAGGAACTGGCTAGTAGGGACAGAATTGAGCCAGGATGGATGGTGGCAGCTGTCTCTACTTATAAATCCGTTCCTGTCTGTCTCCTTGAAGTAAGTGAAGGTGACCAGATGGTTAAGTTTCACTCGAATGCGTAGATCCAAAAAATGGATCTCATTGGCACTGCTCTCATGTTGGAGCCGAATGCCTCGATCATTGGCATTGAGTTCTTCCATGAATGCATCCAGGGAACCTTGATCACCATCCCAAATGAGGAGGACGTCGTCTATGTACCTCTTCCAAAGGACTAGCCTAGGTTGAGGTCCCACAAAGACGACGTCCTTCTCCCATTTAGCCATGAATAGGCGCGCCCATGGCTACAACTCTATTTTGCAGATAGTAAGTCCCTTGAAACCAAAAATAATTATGGTCCATGGCATATTCCAGAAGGGACAATAAAAAGTCCCTCTGAGAGCCTATCAAATCCTCACACTGCAAAAAATGCTCAACAGCCTCTAATCCATGGGTATGTGACATGATGGTATACAGGGATGAAACATCGGCTGTTGCCAGGACGTATCCCTCTTTCCAGTGAAAATCCTTTAATAGGTTAATAACTTGAGTGGAATACCTTAAAAAGGAAGGAGTGCTATTTACTAATGGCTGCAAGAAATGATCTATATATTTGCCCACCCTGGAAGTAACCGAATCAATGCCACTAATAATCGGCCACCCAGGGGGGTGCAACGGATCTTTATGCACCTTGGGCAAGTATTAAATTACTGGAACCCGAGGGGCAGCCGGAACCAAAAAAGATTCCTCCTTTTTGTTAACTAAACCCTTCCTATAACCCTCTTTAACCATGCCAAGGAGCTGCTTTTTAAATTTCCTTGTAGGGTCACTTCCCAAAGGTATATACGTGTCTCTATCCGACAGTAATCGAATAATTTCCTGATTATACATTTCAACATCTAAAATCACTATACCCCGCCTTTATCAGCAGGTCGTATAACAATATCAGTTCTTTGTTCCAACCTTTTTAGGTCCAAGCTAAATATACGATTCAACCTACTCTTACGAACGTTCAGCTTATCTAAAGCACAAGGTCCCTAAAAACTGACAAAGAAGGGGCCAATGTACCCGGGGGATTAAACACTGATGCGTTGCTCAACAATGTGTTTCTAATCCCATTGTTCTCATCACTCATGGGCTTAGGGTAGTTGGTAATAAAATACCATTTGATGTTCATCCTTCGCACAAACTTATGTACATCTATGAATGTCTCAAATTTATTAAGAGCACATGGAGGGGCAAACTTGAGACCTTGATTAAGCATATATTTCTCCTCTGTGGTGATAACCTTGGTGCTCAGGTTAAACAGACCCCCCATCCTTTAAACCTGCTTTCTTTTTCGAGCGGATCCTCCACCCCCCTCTAGTGCCTCTCTTCCGTCTAAAGTTCTTTTGTAATTTTGCGGGCCCCTGGGAAAAGAATAACTCCCCCTGTTATTTAATCGATAACCATAGGGGTCTCTATCCCTGGCCTCCCTCTGGGGTCCATTATAATTCCCTGGATACTCATATTGTTACCACTGTTTTTCTATTAAACCTTTTATTACTTGTACGTCAAGATATGTAGTATACCTCATACGGTGCCCATGTGGGTTAGAATACATTGGTCGTACCACACGAGAATTGCGAGTCAGGTTACGAGAACATATTGCTAACATTAAGAAAGGTTTTCCGAAACACAGCTTATCCCAGCATTATGCCATCTGTCACGATCGTAACCCAACAGGGACAGTCTTTTTGGGCATCGATCGATATATTGGGAACTGGAGAGGAAGTAATATGGTCTGCAAAGTATCCAGACTCGAAACCCAGTGGATTTATAGAGCTCAAACCTATAGTCCACTGGGTTTAAATGTTGAATGGGATATTAACGCATTCATTAATAATGCTTGAGGGTATTACGTTTGAGGTTGTGGGCACCCTTGGTGATACTATTAGGTAGCTCTGATTTTATATCTGGGAGTTACGTGACAGGTCGGGTCACGGTTGCTCTTTTGCTTTGATTATGTGCGCATATATACATTTTACATTTTATATTATGTTGATATTATTATGGTGCTAACAATGTTTTATAATGTATGTACATTATGGTATACCGTTTATGGGTTGAATGGGGATGTTACTTAACTTGCCGTTCGATATATACTAACCTAAGGATATACATGTATAATTGTTCGTTTTTTGTATAATTGTATGTATTTTCCATTGGGGGCGCCATCTCCACATACTAATTCCACGTTTTATTGGTAGTGATAATTGGACATACTCTGCTGACACCTACCAGTATAGGTTTGTGTTTGTTTTGTTGTGATTGTATTTCCGGTTGGACATAACTTCCAGTCCGGACGTTACTTCCGGTCCGGAGTTTAATAGTAATTTGATTGCAAATGGACAGGTACTGATTTCTCTTTCCCTTTTGGCTGATCTTTTTTAGGTTGCTTAATTTATTCTTTTAGAATAGCTGTAGGTTGGTCATTCCCCCAGCCATTAAACGACTTCCTTTGCTTTGGTGGTGCGTCACTTCCATTGTGACCACTGTTCCATTTCCCCCTGCCGGACGTCGTTTCCGGTTTCGGCAAATAACCGAATTTTGGCATTAGCCACTATATAAAGACATTTGCACACGTCCCCTTTCAGGCTATATCCCTGATGATATCTGTTTCTAGACGAACCGCGTAGGAGGAGCCTTGTACGGGATGTGGGAGTGGATGTGGAGACGAGGCAGCCATCATATGGTTGTAGGGAGCGCTGGTAGCCACATATGACCATTCTTTTAAAGGCGCATGTCATCACATTGCATGTGGGTGTATTTTAGATTTTACCTATTAAACTGTGAGTTCATACTGCACCATGAGGTTGTCTTTTGTTTCATCGTGTATGTGACAACTGGGTGGTTATTGCTTACAAAGAATATATGCTGGATCCAGGAGGTTCAGATGACACATGACTAGAGTTGATCGAGCCTCTGGATGTCCGGGTTCGGCAGGTTCGGCTGAATTTACGGACAAAGTCCGGGTTCGGGTCCGTACTTGACCCGAACTTTGACCCGGACCCTGAAACCCATTGAAATCAATGGGGACCCGAACTTTTAGGCACAAAAATGGCTGTAACAAAGTCCTGGCAAGTGCCCTACAAAGAAATGGGGAAAGGGAAATAACTTAAAATAATTTTTAACCTAAAATCACATAAAAAAATCAAAAATGGAGGTGGATGTGGAGTTGGAGGTTGAGGAGGCTGTGAAAGTGGCGGTGAAGGAGGAGAAGGTAGCCCACACTGTTTCGTTTTTTTTTTTGGATTTTTTTTTTTTTTTTTTAAACCAGCAATGTAGATGCACTTTTTAATTTTGTGCAAGAAACAATAATCTGTCCCTTTAATCAACAGTAGGAACCTCTCCCTATAGAACTAAACTTAGATTCTAAAATCATCTCCAAGTTTTACAGGGAAAGGCTCCAGCTGTTACTTTGAGGGAAAAATCATCTCCAAAGTGTATAGGGTAAGTGTATTGCAGCCGCATAGAACCATATTACTGTTCTAAAATCATCTCCAAAGTGTATAGGAAAAGTGTATTGCAGCCGCAAAGAGCCATATTACTGTTCTAAAATCATCTCCAAAGTGTATAGGAAAAGTGTATTGCAGCTGCAAAGAGCCATATTAAAGTTCTAAAATCATCTCCAAAGTGTATAGGAAAAGTGTATTGCAGCCGCATAGAGCCATATTACTGTTCTTCCAGCCGCATAGAGAGCCATATAATTGTTCTAAATTTTAGAACAATAATATGGCTCTATGCGGCTGCAATACACTTTTCCTATACACTTTGGAGATGATTTTAGAACAGTAATATGGCTCTATGCGGCTGCAATACACTTTTCCTATACACTTTGGAGATGATTTTAGAACAGTAATATGGCTCTATGCGGCTGCAATACAATTTTCCTATACACTTTGGAGATGATTTTAGAACAGTAATATGGCTCTATGCGGCTGCAATACACTTTTCCTATACACTTTGGAGTTGATTTTAGAACAATAATCTTTCCCTTAAAGCAACAGCTGGAACCTTTCCCTGTACAACTTGATGATGATTTTAGAACAATAATCTTTCCCTTAAAGCAACAGACTCTCCCTAGTCCAGTCAGATTGTTCTGTGCAGCAGGATGAGGTCTGCAATCTGTCCCTCAAAGCAGCAGTACTAGTATCTCTCCTTAGTCCACAATCAGATTGTTCAGTAATGCAGGATGAGATGTTCTATAATATCTGCAATCTGTCCCTCACAGAGCCAGCAGCATCCTCTCCCTACACTATACTGAGAGCATATGACATGCAGCACGGTGACTCCAGCCCCATATAGAGGCTGGGTCACATTGTGCACTGGCCAATCACAGCCATGCCATTAGTAGGCATGGCTGTGATGGCTTCTAAGGGAAAACCAGTGAAACACTTGTTGATTGGCTGCCCTCGGCAGCTATTCAACACGTGGAATAAAATACCAGAACCCCGGACCCGAACCCAGACTTTTTTTGAAAAGTTCGGGTTCAGGTCCGGGTCCCGGACACCCCAAAGTTCGGTACGGACCCGAACTTTACAGTCCGAGTTTGATCAACTCTACACATGACCAATTTGGGGATTTCTCGGAGACCTTCATCATCTATGGCCCTTAAGCTGGTTTAGACCTTTGTAATGGGGGTCAATTGCTTCTGGTAAGGACCAGTAATTTCGGGTGTCGGTGGTGGTTCTCCTCTTTATCCCCTTGAAGGTGGTTTACCTCCACGTTTGGCGGATCTTTGCTTAGTTTATTTTGGTTTATTTATTTCCGGTAAGGGTCACTGAGTGTGGTGCTAGATGGTGGTCCCTATCCTTCCTTTGGTGGGGGTGAGGTCTACTTTCTGAATATATCCCCTATGAACACCTAAATACTACACCATGAAAAGTTTTTTTCCTCTCTTCTATGATCAACGTTTGGAGCTTTAGGAACGTCTGGTCCCTTAGAGGATCACCTATATCCGGCTGTTGTTTTTGGGATCTGAGAAGGCCTTTTTGACCTCTGTGACGGGGGTCATTTTTAGTCGGTAAGAGACAGCAATAACGGTTGTGGATATCGGTTCTTTTTATAATATCACAGCTTAGGATTTACATTTATCCAGGACTAAAAATCCAGGATCCGAAACCATTGCACCATATTTTAATATTTTTAGAGGATGTGTAGTTCAACATTTTTGTGCTAGCTGCTTCTTCAACTAAATTTATGTTCTAAGCACAACACCCTTCTATACATTGATGGAAGTGGGATAATTGGGAGGCTATGCAATAGAATAGGATATCTGGGACAGCCGCTTCACCCAAAGCAGCCAGGAGCTTAAGAGCCCACCAGGGCAGCTTATGGGGAAAGGAGCCCCAGATAAAGGTGTTAATAATGGATTCCATAGCTTTTAGAGAATTTATCGGCATGGAGTAGGGAGTGTGCCAGAAGATGTATAGGAGTTTGGAGAGAAGGACCATTTTTACCAGGCTAATGCGTCCCATCACCCCAAGGGAGAGACCTGACCAGGTTTGCGTCTTAGTTTTAAGGACACTATACAAGGGCTCAAGATTGAGGTCAATATAGTCCGATAGAGAGCAGGTGACCTGTACGCCAAGGTATTTGATCGTACTGGCCCTGACCAGGGGTAGAGCCACCTGGTCGGCAGTAGGGACATCGGTGTCTATGGGGAGAATTTGAGACTTGGACCAGTTGATCTGTAGCCCAGAGAAGGTGCCAAAGTGTTGGATGAGTTGCAGGGCTGCCCGCAAAGAGGGACACAAATCAGCCAGATAGAGGAGCATGTCATCAGCGTACAGGCTGTCGACTTCCATGATCCCACCGCAGCGTAGGCCCCTGATATTGGGATGCGCCCTGATGGCGGCAGCCAAAGGCTCCACCGCCAGGGCAAACAGGAGTGGGAAAATGGGGCAGCCTTGCCGTGTACCACACGAAAGAGCAAACGAGTCGGATATCCTGCCGTTCATCTGAACACAAGCGGTGGGGCCTGAAACAGGAGCCGTATCTATTTGATGAAGCGGGGACCGAATCCGAATCTATGCATACAATCCCAGAGATAGTCCCACTCCACAGAATCAAAAGCCTTGGCGACATCAAGGCTAACAATCACCCTGGAACCCACCTCGTCATGTTGAGACTGGAGATTGAGGAATAATCATCTGAGATTGTAGGCAGTGTTTTTATTGGGCATAAACCCAGTTTGGTCTGGGTGAATTAAACTAAGGATTGCTTTGATAAGTCATAAGGCAAGAATTTTGGCGAGTAGTTTGACGTCTAATTGTGGTAGAGAGATGGGGCAGTAGGACTCGGGATATAGGGGGTCTCTGCCGGGTTTGGGGATAAGTACTATGAGGGCTTCACTCATGGAGGCTGGGAGAGAGGAAGACTCTAATATATGGTCGTAGAGTTTACGAAGCAGGGCGATGAGCAGTTCCCCAAATTGCCTGTAGAACTCGAGGGGCAGGCCGTCTGAACCAGGTGCCTTGGCTGAGGGAAGGCTCGCCAAGGCCTCCTCTATACATTCGGTGGTGATGGGTGCCTCCAGTTGAGCGACCTAAGATGGGGTCCGCCCGGGGAGCTCCACACTCTGAAGTAGTCGGACTAGGTCCGCCTGGGAGTAGTTGGCCCTGGAGGTATACAAGTCGGAGTAGAAGGTCCGAAACTCTGCAGCCACCAACTCAGGGTTGGAGACCACTGTCCCAGAGGAACGGAGCTCCACTGCGACTGGGGGTTTGTGATCTAAGTGGGCCATGTACGCTAGGAGTTTACCCGCACGCTCGCCATGCTCAAACACCCGCTGCCTGGCAAAAAAGATTCCCTGCTTGGCCTTCTCGGAGTGTAGCTGGTTAGTCAGTCTGGACTGTGTAAGTATTAAAGAAGCATTAGCGAGGGAGGGATCATCGGTGAAGGCTTGCTCACAAGCAGGCAGATGTACCTCCGCCTGCTGCAGCAGTAGTTTAGAGGATACTTTATGCCTACGTATTCGTGCGGAGAGGAACATGCGGGCATGTGATTTAAAGGTCTCCCATGCGGTGCCAACCGGGGCCAACTTGGTATTGGTACGAAAAAAGCGTGCCCATTCCTTCTGAACCGTATCCAGATCTGGAAGGACCGAGATCCAAAATGGGTTCAGCCGCCAGATCCTCACCCTGGGGGAAGAGGTGACCCTTAGGGTGACCCAGTACGGGGCATGGTCTGAGAGTACCCTAGCACCAAAACCCACATCTAGGACATCTGAGAGGAGAGGGGGTGACATAAGGATGAGGTCTATGCGTGACATAGCAGAGTGGGAGGGGGTGAAGCAGGAGTATTGGGTTCGGGCAGGGTATTTATGCCTCCAGGTATCCTTTAGCGAGAACTCCTCGATGAATCCGCCAAATCTAGTGAGTCGAGGTGGTGAGGCTGTGGGGGCAGTGGGGCTCAGTCTGTCCATACTTTGGTCAATGACCATATTAAAATCCCCAAGCCAGATTGCAGGCACTGTGGGATGCTGGGCCATGAATGCCACTCTCTGTTGTAGGGGACCAAACCAAAAGGGGGGGATGTAGTATGCCAGTAGGAGGGCCTCGACCCCATTAATAGAAGCATGTAAAAATAGAAAACAAGCCTGGGGGTCCGACCGCAGGCCCTGCAGCTGGAATTGTGTGGATTTGGAAATCAAGATAGCAGCTTCTCGAGAGTTGGAAGAGAAGGGGGCCTGTTACAGCCATCCTACCCAGCGTTTTTTGAGGGCCATCTGTGCCTGGCCTACAAGATGGGTTTCAACCAGCACTGAAACATCTGCTCGGAGAGACTTGAGATGAGACATGACTGCGTTTCTCTTAGGCTTAGCACCCATCCCCCTGACATTCCAGGTTACAAATTTTAGGGGCACCTTAGTAATTGAGGGTAGGCAACATGGCATGCGGTCCGACCCGGCCGGGGAGCCCCCGACCACAACACAGCACAGGAATATACAGTACAACCATACAGTGCAGGTAGATTTGAGGAGACAAAGAGTTAATGGTTCTACATTCATGGCCCAATAGTAGACATAAGTATGGTCTGTCTACCTCCCAAACACACCCAGCGTGGAACACAGCGCCGACCATAGAACGCATCCGGGGGGCAGACATCCTTGAGAGCAGCCATCTGCGACTTGTCAGAAATAAATGCAATACCACTAAAACAAGCAAGAAACAAACATTAATAACTCTGAACCAACATGTCAGTCACAGCCGGCCGATGGCCACCAGCAGCAGTAAGAAAAAGCACAAAACTTGACGTGCAATTAGGCCTGCAGGTGACTCGGCCGCAGGGGACCGGGGAGTGACCATATACCGCGGCAGTGCAAATTGGCACAGTTCCAGATGATGGCACAATTCCATATTGCAGATGAGCTGCTCATCCACAAGGATCATGCGGGGCATATAGTGTAATAGTTTCCAGAGGAGTGAGGGAACCAGGAGTGGGATGGAAAAACATGTGGGGAAAACAGTCAGTCCAGATGACAATAGGCCTAAGGGCAATAAGTTGGAGCAGGGTAGAGTACTCACGGTTGGGTGGTAGTGACAGTGATCGGGAGTCCCACAGCCAGGTGACAGGTGCAGCGCAGGCAACAGCTGTTTGGTTTTATAGGCAGGAGCTGGGCCGGCGGCGTCAAGTTGCTCCAGCCATGGCAGGACAGCATCCGGGTCTTCAAAGAACTGCACCTTGCCGTCAGCTACCACCCGAAGCCTTGCAGGGAAGAGCATGGAATAGGCAAGATGACGTGCCCGCAGTCGTCTCTTCGCCTCCATGAAGCGAGCCCGATTCTTCTGGATCTCGGTGGAGAAATCCGGAAACCCCGCAATGTGCCCACCATTGAATGGAATGTTGCCCTTCTCATGGGTGAGGCGCAGGACTGTATCCTGATCATGGTAATTAAGTAGCTTGGCGATGAAGGTTCTAGGTGGAGCACCAGCAGGTGGAGGCCGGGCTGCCAGCCGGTGGGCCCGCTCCACCACGAATGATGATGAAAAGGCCTCGCGCCCATAGGTTTAGACCAGGAGATTCTCCAAGAATGTTGGGGGGGTCCGAGCCCTCCGCGCGCTCAGGAAGACCCACAAAATGAAGGTTACATCGGCGGAGCCTGTTCTCCATATCGTCTTGTTTAAAGAGAACGGCGTTGAGCTGATGCTGTAGCCTCTCGGTGGTCACCTGCAATGGTGGCAGGTCATCCTCCATGTGGCCAATCCAGCGCTCCGTCTCCGTGACCCACTCGGGTAGTTTGTAGGCATCTTGGAGGATAAGAGAGATATCAATTTTAATCTCCTCAATCTGTGCCATCAGGGTCAACTGGCAGGTGGAGATGGCATCCAGGACCCTGGCGGTGTCAGCCGGCAACGGTTCCTCAGACTGTGGGGAGGGGGAGACGCCATCTTCCTCCGGCTGTTCCCGCTCACCATGCCTGTATTTGTCCAGCTTGGTGATGGCCTCCGACGCCCATTTAGTTGGAGACATGCTAGGATAGGGTGCAATAAACAAAGGGCCTGAAAGAGGTATATTGGCCTCGAGGATGATAAAGAAGGATATCGGATGAGCGTAGCTCTCATGCGGTGCGTCTTACTCCAATGCGTCTCCGGACCACGCCCCCTTTAACAGTATATTTTAGTGCAGTATATTTCAGTGCGTTACTGTACGTTTGACACAGTATATTTTAGTGCCTTACTGCACGTTTAACACAGTATATTTCAGTGCCTTACTGCACATTTAATGTAGTGTATTTCAATGTGCTACTGCATGTATAACGCAGTATATTTCAGTGCGTTTGTGCACGATTAACGCAGTATATTTCAGTGCGTTAGTCAATGTTTAACGCAGTATATTTCAGTGCATTAGTGCATGTGTAATGCAGTACATTTCAGTGCGTTACTGCACATTTGACGCAATATATTTTAGTGTGTTACTGCACTTTTAACGCAGTATATTTCAGTGGTTTACTACACATTTAATGCAGTATATTTTACCACGTTACTGTGCGTTTAATGTAGCATATTGCAGTGCATTACTGCACGTTTAACACAGTATATTGCAGTGCGTTACTGCACATTTAACGCAGTATATTTCAGGACGTTATTGCACGTTTAATGCAGTATATTTCAGTGCATTACTGCACATTTAACGCAGTACATTTCAATGCGTAGGTGCATGTTTAATAGTATATTTTAGTGCAGTACATTTCAGGGCATTAGTGCACGTTTACCACAGTATATTGCAGTGTGTCAGTGCAGTCTTACTGCTGTATATGGTAGTGTGTCAGTGGAGTGTGTCTGTGTAGTTAGTACTCAAGTTAAAGTGCATCAAACACCACTTTCCATTGATTAAAATGCATCCATGTACACATTTCCACATCTTCATTAAATGTTGTTAATATTCACCACCCCCATCATGTTTGGGAGGCCAACAAGGAGATGCAGAAGTTCTCATGGCACTGTGAGGGGACCAGCAGCGTATGTGTCAACAGGCAAAGGTGGACTTGGTCCGTCCTCAGGCAGGGTATCATTTCCTCTGTTTAGTATTGTTGCCCATGCTATCCAGCCATAGCATGCAGAGGAGGTGATGGACTGGCTTGCTAAACCATCTCACCACCCGCCTCATCCTCCGTCACCCAAGCAGAGACTAGTGCACAGTCCACTGCAGCTGCCAGAGTGGCTTATTCTGCCCCCTTGTCCACACCTACTCTGGCCATAGCCCCAACATCAGGCATGGAGGAGTCAGCTGAGTTATTTGAACACAGCATCAGCCACTTGCTCCTTGCCATTACTTGATTCAGATCTTGGTTCTGAGGTTAAGGAAGGTAGGAACAGGAGCCTACAGAGAGGGGAGAACACTGGTAAACAATAAATTGGCAGTCATATTCCCCCAGCCGCAGTGTATTGCCAAGTTGTTTCCAGTGATAATGAGGAGGGAAGGGATGATGACGATGAGGTCACTGACCCGACTTGGATGCCGGATAGAGCAGAAGAGGAAAGTGAGGGTGAGGCACAACCCCAAAGAGGCAGCCATCATGGAAGAGTAGAGAGCAGCCACCTGATTCTACCAGATTGTGTAGCTGTTATCTCCCGGCCCTCTTCCCACAGTTCAGCTGTTCAAACTTTGCCTCAAGCACATCAAGCATGGCAAAAACATCAGCAATTTGGTTACCACATGCTTGACAAGGCATTTAACCTCCCACCACTCAGCCTGTTGGCAAAAGCACCTGAAAGCCACACAAAAGGGATGCAATTCTGCTCCTCCTCCTGATTCACCTCAGTCTGCCCTCGCTATACCTCATGACCTCTCAGCAGCCTCCACTGATAGGGATGATGGTATGGCGCAGGGTGTCCTGGGTCCTTGCAGCACATCTGCCAGTAGCACACCACTAGCTGTAGACTATAGCAGGCAAAGTTCTCTGCTGCAGCAAAAAAGAAAAATACAGTCACTGCCACTCACATGCCCAGCATCTAAAATCAAGCTGGCCAAAGCAATTGATTTTACAACTTCTGCCTTTCTGTCTGGTGGATTCTGCCCTCTTCCGTGAATTTGCAAAATGTGGCGGACCACAATGGCAGGTTCCCAGTCACTATTTCTTTTCAGGTAAGGCCATTTCAGCTCTCTACCATCACGTGGAAGGCAATGTTGTGGCACCATTGGTCAAAGCAGTCCGCCACAAGGTCCACAATACTGCTGACACGTGGTCTAGCAAGCATGGTCAGGGACGATATATTTTGTTCACAGCACACTGGGTAACTCTGCTTGCAACTTGGAATGATTTAGGACAGGGCTCAGTGCTGCAGCTTGTTATGCTGTCATGTCTCCATACAGATAGTGGTGATTATGTAATATTTGTCAGCTCCACCCCCTCCTCCTCCTCCATGCCCTCCTCTGCTGAATTGTCATATGAACTACAAGTACCCCCTAAGCGTTCAAGGGCAAGTCAATGAGTCAGGCTGAAAGGTGCCATGCAGTACTTCAGCTAATCTTTTTAGGGGACAGAAGCCACACAGGAGCAGAGATTCTTGCAGCTCTGCAGGGGCAGGCCCAGAGGTGGTTCATGCCACACCAGCTGGAGCCAGGAATGGTGGTGTGCGATAATGGCACAAATCTCCTGTCCGCCCTTAGAGAGGGAAAGTTGACACATGTGCCATGCCTGGCACATTTCCTTATTTTGGTGGTGCAGCATTTCTTAAATAGGTACCCAGTGTGGGAAGATCTGCTTAAGCAGGCCAGAAGAGTCTGTAGCATTTCAGGAGGTCATACACAACCAGTGCCCGGTTGGCTGAGATTCAGTGGAAATTCCACCTGCCCGTAAACCGCCTGATTTGTGACATGCCCACCAGGTGGAACTCGACCTTGGCACTGCTGCAGAAGCTGCACATGCAGCAGAGGGCCTTCAACGAGTACCTGTGTGAGTATGGCACAACTATAGGCTCAAACAACTTGGCCTTTTTTCCCCCACGCAAATGGCTGCTGATAAAGGATGCGTGCACTGTACTGTCACCATTTGAGGAAGCCACAAGGATGGTGAACCGTGACAATGCATGCATCAGTGAAACAATCCCTGCTGTGTTCCTGCTGGAGCAGACTGTGTGAAATTAGACAGGGCACATGAGGTAGAGCATTTGGAAGAAGAGGATGACTTTCTTTCCTCTAAAGGCCCGCTTAATGCAGACACCATTCTTGCCACGCCACAGAAGACACAAGAGGAGAGGGAGGAGGAAGAGGATTCTGGCAGTTTTGGGATCATTGAAGCAGAGCAAGACATATGTCAACCCTTAACAGATGGTTTTCCATCCCCAGAACCCTTGGGAGTAGTATGTGGCTGGAAGGAGGCAGCTACAGATACTGTAATCCTCAGTGACCAAGAGGAGTCTGCTTCTAATGCCTCCGCAAACTTGTGGTGCATGGTCTCCTTCATTCTTTAAAGCCTGCAAAAGGACCTGAGAATACGTGGCATCAAGGAGAAGAATCACTATTGGCTGGCAACCCTCCTTGACCACCGTTACAAGGGGAAGGTCTCGGAACTCATCTCATCCCCACAGAGGGAGCAGAAGATGAAATCTCTTGAGGACACCTTAAAGGGGAGTTTATGTAACACCTTTCCCAACTCTGGTAGGTTACAGTCTGGTGGAAAATGTGGTTTTGAGGCTTCTGTTGATCAAGAGAGGAGCGGTGGAGAAGTAGGCCCCCTCAGTGATGCATTTTTAGTCCTCGGTGCCCAGGGCTGTCAGCTTCCACATCCCATCAGCAGTGTCTGCATCATATGGTGGGAGATTATCCAGGGGCGAAAACAAAGATAGAGAGCTTTCCAGTTGACGATCCACTGGGTTACTGGGTCATGAAAATAGACCACTGGCCAGAACTTGCCCAGTATGCAATTGAGCTGCTGGACTTCCCTGCATCCAGTGTGCTTTCTGAATGGGCATTTAGTGCTGCTGGATGTTTTGTAACAATTAGAGAGCATGTCTGTCCACAGACCCCGTGGACCGGCTGACATTTATCAAAATTAATCATTCCTGGATTAGCAGCAGCTATCAAGCCCCTGATGGCAATGTCACTGATGAACCACCAGAGGGATTTTACCCCCTTAATGACCAGGTCATTTTTTGCGATACGGCACTGCATTACTTTAACTGACAATTGGGTGGTTGGCGACATTGTACCCAAACAAAATTGATGTCCTATTTTTCCCACAAATAGAGCTTTCTTTTGGTGGCATTTGATCACCTCTGCGGTTTTTAATTTTTGCGCTATAAACAAAAATAGACCGATAATTAAAAAAACAAATTTATTCATCAGTTTAGGCCAATCAATAAGCATAAATTGATTGGTTTGCACAGAAGTCCCAGCGTCTACAAAATAGGGGATCGATTTATGGCATTTTTATTATTATAATTTTTTTTTACTAGTAATGGCGGGGATCAGTGATTTTTAGCGGGACTGCGACATTGCTGCGGACAGATTGAACACCTAACTGACGTTTTTGACACTTTTTTGGGAACCAGTGACATTATTACAGTAATCAGTGCTACAAATATGCACTGACATTGTACTAATGACACTGGCAGGGAAGGGGTTAATATCAGGGGCGATCAAATGGTTAATTGTGTTCCCAGTTTGTGATTACTAACTGTATGGGGGACTGGTGAAACACACAGATCTGTCTTCCTGCTTAGCAGGAAGGCAGATCTGAGTGTCATTCCCTGACAGAATGGAGATCTGCCTTGTTCCTTGTTTACACAGGCAGATCTCCTTTCTGTCACTGCGGGGAGCCATCGTGCGTGCCCAGCGGACATCGAGTCTGCCGGACCCGCTGATTGGCTCCCCTGCTAGCCAATTGGAGCGTGTGCCCATGAATGCTAGTGCATGAATCACTGTACCAGTACGGTGATTTGTGCAGCCAAGCCACCTTGCTGCAGTACATCTGTGGCGGGTGGTCAGCAAGAGGTTAAGTGCTTTCTAGATCTTGAAAATCTGAAAGACTGTCTAGGCTGTCTAGCTTTGTGGGTGTTGATTTCATCTGGAAGAAATGTTTTGGTGCAGGTTTCATGGGCACAATTAACACCCAAGAACCAATTTTTCCACACCTGTTTGATAGGTGATCTCAAAGCGAGTGTGAAAGAGGACCTATTTGATAGAGAGTGTGATGATTCTGAAGCATTATGGGTAGATCTGTATATGGGTGTGCACACTACAAAGGTTATCATTGGAGTTTGTTATAGACCTCCGAGTGTTAAAGAAGAGGTGGGGACTCAGCTCCTTGCACAGATGGAAAGGGCTGCAAGGGCTCGGACAGTGATAATAATGGGGGATTTTAACTACCCGGAAATTAACTGGAGTAATGGCACTGCTGGGACAGTTAGAGTGCAAAAAATTATAAACCTATTACAGGACAATTTTATGGTCCAGTTTATTGAGGCCCCAACTAGGAATGACGCTTTGCTGGACCTGATAATTTCAAACCATGCAGAGCTTATTACCAATATGCATATAAAAGAACATCTGGGTAGCAGTGACTATAACATGTTTTCTTTTAATCTAAGCTGCAAGCAACAAACACATACGGGAAGGATAAAAACACTTAACTTTAAGAGAGCAAATTTTACAAGAGTGAGGGCTGCTCTCCAGGACTTAGAATATTGGGATCGATGAACACAGAACAGAAAAGGGAATTTTTAAAAAGACTATGTGAACTCACTGCAAAGTATATTCCCATGGGCAATACGTTTAAAAGACTAAAAATAAAACCTATGTGGCTCACTGCCAAAGTTAAAAAAGTTATAAATGATAAGAAAAGAGCAGTTAAAAAATATAAAAATGAAGGAACACTATCATCTTTTAAATGTTACAAATAATATAACAAAATATTTAAAAAGGAAATCAATGACGCAAAAATTCAAAACGAACGACAGATTGCAAAAGATAGTAGGACAAACCCCAAAAATTCTTCAAGTATATTAATAGTAAAAAGGTCAGGTCGGAGCATGTAGGCCCTTTACAAAATAATCTTGAGTGCGCGACTGGGGACAAAGAGAAGGAAAACATATTAAATACTTTCTTCAGCTCAGTGTATACAAACGAGCATGAGGGATCTCATATCCATAGTGGGGGTGGTAGTGACACAACCCCAAATGATCCACAATGGCTCAAAAGCCATTGTGGATCATTTGAGAAATGGTCCAGAAGTATTTAGACAGAATAAAGGTGGATGAAGCACCTGAACCAAATTCTAAAAGAATTGAGCTTGGTCATTTCAAAGCCATTGTATCACATTTTTAGGGACTCCTTAATGACTAGGGCCAATGTGGTGCCCATATTTAAAAAGGGATCAAAGTCTTTACCAAGTAAGTATAGACCTGTTAGTTTAACTTTTGTAGCTGGGAATATACTGGAGAGTTTAATAAAAGACCACATAGATGAATTCTTGTTGGAAAAAAATGTTTTAAGCAATAAACAGCATGGATTCATGAAAGACAGAAGTTGTCAAACAAACCTGATTTCTTTTTATGAGGAGTTAAGGAAATCAGAGGGGTGGCTGTGGACGTGGTATACTTGGATTTTGCTAAAGCGTTTGACACAGTTCCCCACAAAAGGCTAATGTGTAAGGTAAAGTCTACAGGCTTGGAAAGATTAGATTGTAAATGGATATAAAACTGGCTAAAAGAGTAGTGGTTAATGATTCTTACTCTGAATGGTCTAGAGTTGTCAGTGGTGTACCCCAAGGTTCAGTGTTGGGGCCCTTACTTTCCAATATATTTACAAATGATATAGGGTCTGGGATTAAAAGTACAATTTCAGTGTTTGCAGATGACACCAAGCTATGCAATGGAATAACGTCCTTATAGGATGTCTCCAACTTACAAGCAGACCTCAATGCACTGTTTAATTGGGCGACTATGTGGCAAATGAGGTTTAATGTAATTAAATGTAAAGTTATGCACTTGGGGGCTAAGAATATGCATGCATCATACAAACTAAGGGGAGTACAACTGGGAGAATCCATAGTGGAGAAGGATCTGGGGGTTTTGGTAGAACATAAACTTAATAATGGCATGCAATGCCAAGCAGCGGTTTCCAAAGCGAGCAAATTCTTTTCTTGTGATACGAGAGGTATGGACTCCAGAGAGAGGGATATCATTTAGGCCCTGTACAAATCATTAGTGATACCTCATCTGGAATATGCAGTTCAGTTTTGGGCACCAGTTCTTAAAAAGGATATCAGGGAACTGGAGAAAGTGCAGAGAAGGGCAAACAAACTAATAAGAGGCATGAAGGAACTCAGCTATGAGGAAAGATTAGAGGAACTGAATTTATTCTCTCTTGAGAAGAGGAGATAAAGGGGGGATATGATCAACATGTACAAATACATTAATGGTCCACATACTGAACTTGGTGTTGAGTTATTCACTTTTAGGTCATCACAAAGGACAAGGGGGCACTCTACGTCTAGAGGAAAATAGATTTCATCTCCAAATAAGGAAAGGTTTTCTCACAGTAAGAGCTGTGAAAATGTGGAATAGACTCCCTCCAGAGGTGGTTCTAGCCAGCACAGTAGATTGCTTTAAAAAAGGCCTGGATTCTTTCCTTAAAGTACATAACATAACTGGCTACTATCATTTATGGGTAAAGTTAATCAAGGGAATATCCGATTGCCTCTCGGGAGATCAGGAAGGATTTTGTTCCCCCGCTATAGCAAATTGGATAATGCTTTGTTGGGGTTTTTTTGCCTTCCTCTGGATCAACTGTGGGTGAAGGATTGTGTATATATGTATATACAGTATCTCACAAATGTGAGCACACCCCTCACATTTTTGTTAATATTTTATTATATCTATTCATGTGGCAACACTGAAGAAATTACACTTTGTAAAGTAGTGAGTGTACAGATTGTATAACAGTGTAAATTTGCTGTCACCTCAAAATAACTCAACACACAGCCATTAATGTCTAAAACGCTGGCAACAGAAGTGAGTACACCCCTAAGTGAAAATGTCCAAAGTGTCAATATTTTGTGTGGCCACCATTATTTTCCAGCACTTCCTTAACCCTCTTGGGCATGGAGTTCACTAGAGCTTCACAGGTTGCTACTAGAGTCCTCTTCCACTCCTTCATGATGACATCACAGAGCTGGTGGACGTTAGAGACCTTGCGCTCCTCCACCTTCTGTTTGAGGATGCCCCACAGATGCTCAATAGGGTTTAGGTCTGGAGACATGCTTGGCCAATCCATCACCTTTACCCTCAGCTTCTTTAGCAAGGCAGTGGTCATCTTGAAGGTGTGTTTGGGGTCATTATCATGTTGGAATACTGCCTTGAGGTCCAGTCTCCAAAGGGAGGAGATCATGCTCTGCTTCAGTATGTCACAGTACATGTTGACATTCATGGTTCCCTCAATGAACTGTAGCTCCCCAGTGTCGGCAGCACTCATGCAACCCCAGATCATGACACTCCCATCACCATGTTTCACTGTATGCAAGACAAACTTGTCTTTGTACTCCTCACCTGGTTGCCGCCACACATGCTTGACACCATCTGAACCAAATAAGTATATCTTGAGCTCATCAGACCACAGGACATGGTTCCAATAATCCATGTCCTTAGTCTGCTTGTCTTCAGAAAACTGTTTGCAGGCTTTCTTCTGCATCATCTTTAGAAGAGTCTTCCTTTTGGGAAGACAGCCATGTAGACCAATTTGATGCAGTGTGCAGTGTATGGTCTGAGCACTGACAACCTGACCCCTCGCCCCTTCAACTTCTGCAGCAATGCTGGCAGCACACATACATCTATTTCCCAAAGACAACCTCTGGATATGACGCTGAGGACGTGCACTCAACTTCTTTTGTCCACTATGGCGAGGTTGTGTTCTGAGTGGAACCTGTCCTGTTAAATTGCTGTATGGTCATGGCCACCGTGCTGCAGCTCAGTTTCAGGGTCTTGGCAATCTTCTTATAGCCTAGGCCATCTTTATGTAGAGCAACAATTCTTTTTTTCAGATCCTCAGAGAGTTCTTTGCCATGAGGTGCCATGTTCAACTTCCAGTAACCGGTATGAGAGAGTGAGAGCGATAACACCAAATTTAACACACCTGCTCCCCATTCACACCTGAGACCTTTTATCACTAATGAGTCACATGACACCGGGGAGGGAAAATGGCTAATTGGGCCCAATTTGGACATTTTCACTTAGGGGTGTACTCACTTTTGTTGCCAGTGTTTTAGACATTAATGGCTGTGGGTTATACAGCAAATGTACACTGTTATACAAGATGTACACTCACTACTTTACATTGTAGCAAAGTGTAATTTCTTCAGTGTTGTCACATGAAAAGATATAATAAAATGTTTACAAAAATGTGAGAGGTGTACTCAATTTTGTGGGATACTGTATACAGGTGCTGGTCATATAATTAGAATATCATCAAAAAGTTGATTTATTTCACTAATTCCATTCAAAAAGTGAAACTTGTATATTATAATAATAATATAATCTTAGCCAACTGAAAAGTATGAACATGAAAAGTATGAGCATGTACAGCACTCAATACTTGCCTCCTTTTGCCTGAATTACTGCAGCAATGTGGCGTGGCATGGAGTCGATCAGTCTGTGGCACTGCTCAGGTGTTATGAGAGCCCAGGTTGCTCTGATAGTGGCCTTCAGCTCTTCTGCATTGTTAGGTCTGACATATCGCAACTTCCTCTTCACAATATCCCATAGATTTTCTATGGGGTTAAGGTCAGGCGAGTTTGCTGGCCAATTAAGAACAGGGATACCATGGTCCTTAACCACTTCAGATCCGCGCTATTGCCGAAGTACGGCTCCAGCGCGGATCTGAAATGCCCGGACGACGTCCATGGACGTCGTCCACTGTGCATGCTCCTGGCGCGCCCCTGGCGGCAGTGGCGGCGCGCGCGAGCGTGCCCGTGGGTCGGGCGGACTCGATGTCCGCCCGAGACCCGCCGATCTCTTTTAGGAGCCTCAGAACGGGGAACCGCCGTTGTAAACACGGCGGTTCTCCGTTCTGTGACAGGGGACATAGCAGATCTACTGATCCCTGTCACTGGGATCAGTTAGATCTGTTATGTTCCGACCAGCCCTGCCCTCCACAGTTAGAACACACCCAGGGAACATTTGCTAACCCCTTCACTGCCCCCTGCTGGTTAACCCCTTCACTGCCAATGACATTTACACAGTAACCAGTGGACATTTAAATTTCTGATCGCTGTATAAATGTCATTGGTCCCAAAAATGTGAAAAAAATTACCGACATTTCTGCAGCAATATCGCAGTCCCGCTAAAAATCGCAGATCGCCGCCATTACTAGTAAAAAAAAAAATAATAAAAACGCCATAAATCAATTCCCAGTTTGTAGACGTGATAACTTTTGCGCAAACCAATCAATATACGCCGATTGTGTTTTTTTTTTACCAAAAATATGTAGAAGAATAAATATCGGCCAAAACTGATGAATATTTTTTTTAATGGATTTGTACTTTAGCAAAAAGTAAAAAATATTGTTCCTTTTTGCAAAGTTGTCACTCATTTTTTGTTTATAGCGGCGATCAGAAATGACACAGAGGGGATCAAATATCACCAAAAGAAAGCTCTATTTGTGGGAAAAAAAGGACGCAAATTTTATTTGGGTACAACGTAGCACGACCGCGCAATTGTCATTCAAAATGCGACAGCGCTGAAAGCCAAAAATTGGTCTGGGCAGGAGGGGGGTTTAAGTGCCCGGTAAGGAAGGGGTTAAACCAGGTACTGGTCAGTGCCACAGACTGATCGACTCCATGCCACGCTGCATTACTGCAGTAATTCAGGCAAAAGGAGGCAACTAAGTATTGAGTGCTGTACATGCTCATACTTTTCGTGTTCATACTTTTCAGTTAGCCAAGATTTCTAAAAATCCTTTTTTTGTATTGGTCTAAAGTAATATTCTAATTTTCTGAGATACTGAATTTGGGATTTTCCTTAGTTGTCAGTTATAATCATCAAAATTAAAAGAAATAAACATTTGAAATATATCCGTCTGTGTGTAATGAATGAATATAATATACAAGTTTCACTTTTTGAATTGAATTAGTGAAATAAATCAACTTTTTGATGATATTCTAATTATATGACCAGCACCTGTATACAGTATCCCACAAAATTGAGTACACCTCTCACATTTTGTGTATATATATATATATATATATATATATATATATATTTTTTTCTTTGATTGGTTAAACTAAATGGACTTGTGTCTTTTTTCAACCTGGCTAACTATTTAACTATGTAGCCCATCAGAGTACCCGAGTACCTGTCACCAGCCCATCAGAGTACCCGAGTACCTGTCACCAGCCCATCAGAGTACCCGAGTACCTGTCACCAGCTCATCAGAGTACCCGATTACCTGTCACCAGCATATCAGAGTACCTGAGTACCTGTGAGCAGCACATCACTCATAGAATATACTTTGGGGTGTTTGCTTTTTAAAATGGGATCATTTTGTGGATATTTCCCTTGTCCTTGTGCTCCAGGACCTTCAAAAGCATGATAGGTTGTCAGGAAACTAAATGTGTAATTTATGATCCTAGAATGCCTGATGGTGCTCCCTGCATGTTGGGCCTCTCTGTTTGGCCTGCCTGTGGAAAAGTCTCACACATGTGGTATCGCCATACTCAGGATGCGTAGCAGAATATATTTTGGGGAGTAATTTTTTCTGTGTTAGAAAAATCTTATCAATTGACAATTTTGTGCAAAAAAAATCTTTCCACATTTTCCAAAAACTTTAGCTAAAAAATAACATTTTCAAAAGACTCGTTATGTCTCATAGAATATACCTTGGGGTGTTTGCTTTCCAAAACAAGATCATTTTGTGGCAGGGATATGCAGTCAGGGGAGGCAGGTGAGGCAGAGCCATGAAAAAAAAAAACAAAAAAAAAGATTGTGTTCGAGGGGCTTAGCTCGGTGACCTGGGGTCAGCTCACTGTGCCTCTCACTTTTTGTCAGAGGCACTTAGCTCAATGGATAGCTTGAAGCCTTGGACTAATGATAAAGCACCATTGGCCCAAGCTGTTTATTATATATCTAATTACTATGAAATTACTGGTTTGAAGTTATAACTTCAAAATTCAGTAATTTGTCCATTAAGCCACCTGCTTGAATACAGTTTTTGAAAATATAGTAAATTACCTTAAAAAAATCTATAATGATTATTTGTATATTACTTACTTATGGTAATTAACTCCTTGCCACCCAGGCCAATTCTGACACTTCTCTCCTACATGTAAAAATCATTTTTTTGCTAGAAAATTACGCAGAACCCCCATACATTATATATATTGTTTTAGCAGGCACCCTAGAGAATACAATTACATCATTGCAACTTTTTATGTCACACAGTATTTGCACAGTCATTTTTCAAACACGATTTAAATAAAAAAACTTTCATAAATAAAAAAACCCAAAACAGTAAAGTTAGCCCATCTTTTTGTTTAATGTGACAGATGATGTTACACCGAGTAAATAGATACCTCACATGTCACACTTTAAAATTTCACACACTCGTGGTATGGCGCCAAACTTCGGTACTTAACCACTTGCCGACCGCCTCGCGTACTTTTACTGCTGCAGAGTGGCGCTGTAGCGCAAATCGCCATCTATAAATGGCGGCTCACTCGTGTGCGGCTAGCCAGCAGGAGCGCGCTCTTGTGCCCACCGCACTCTGCAGTAGTGTGGCCGCGGGTCCGCCGCACTTGATGTCCACCGGCTACTCGCGATTGCCTGGCAGAGAAGAATAACGGGAAACCGCCGTTGTAAACACGGCGGTTCCCCGTTCTGTCAGGCGGCATGTAAGAGATCTACTGATCCCTGTCACTGGGATCAGTTTGATCTCTTATGCCCCTGGCAGCCCAGCCCCCTCACAGTTAGAACATGCCTAGGGAACACACTTTTTTTTTTAACAGAAAAGTTTTTGTTTTCCAAATGAGAAATTCAAACATAGGTAGCATACAGGTGACAATCACTTAACTAACTTTACAGTTACATATACTTTTCAGATCGTAGGCATACAGGACAGTTATAGTTTATACATGGACGATTTAACAGGTGTGTTAGGCATAGCCAGATTATCATCCAGAGTATCTGGATCAATCAGAGTTGCGACCCCTGCCCTCCATCTGTTTTTTAGGAGATCTTTCCAGGTAAATATGAAAGGGAGGGGGGAAGGGGGGGAGGACTGCCATACGGCACCAGCCCCACCGTTTCAGGTCATGCGCCGGGTAGTTATGGCAGAATCATCAAGTTTTCACCCATTCTCCCCAGATTTTATCAAATTTTTTAGGGCACTTCCTGTTCATATATGTGAGCTTATATAGTGGGAGGACTGCATCAATTATTGCCCTCCACTGAGTTACTGTAGGGGGGGGCGCCTCTTTCCATTTAAGCAGTATGGTTTTTCTGGCATAGAATGCAGCGTAAAAGATGAATCATTTTTTGTAGATATTTTTGGTCACTATGTCTGCGACTCCCAATAAGAGAACTACCGGGTCTAAGCCAAGAGAGGTACCAGCCACTGAGTTGATTACCTGGGTCACCTCCAGCCAGAATTGTTGTATCACAGGGCAAGACCATGTGACATGTATGAAGGTGCCCACTTCCCCAATGCACTTAGGGCACCTATCCGACCTAGAGGGGAATATCCTTGCCAACCTTTGAGGGGTGTAGTAGGCCCTGTGCAGGAATTTAAGTTGAATATATCTATCTCTTGCTGCTACCATAAGGGGAATATATTGCTGGATCCCCTCTTGCCAGTCTTCATCCGCAAGGCAAGGAATATCTGATTTCCATTTGTCAAACAGTTTAGACCCCTGCCAGAGTCTATAGAAGTGATTCTGAGAGTGAGGAGAGCACTCTATCTACGTCACGTGAAATAAGGAATCTTTCCACTCTGTGAGAATCTAGCGTCAGTCTGCCTGGGAACTGAGCCTGCACTGCGTGTCATAGCTGGAAAATTGGAAGAACATTGTTGTGGGGAGCTGGAAAGCCTCTCGCAGCTGATTAAAGGTTAACAATGATCCCTTAGGCATAATATGTTGAAGTAATATACAGCAAAAAGAACCGGCACACTGAAGTACGATATCCAATGAATTTATTCCATGCCCATAAAAATACAGCACACGCTGACGCGTTTCGGCTTGTAGCCTTGTTCACAGCATTTTTGCTGTATATTATTTGGACTATCGGATGAGGAGGAACATCCTGAACCTGAGCACCTGACACAGGTGTGCATACTTTTACAATGAACTGAATTTCTTTGTGTTCTGGGTTCTGAGCGGTGCACCTTTGTGGTTTGCATAATATGTTGAAGTGTTTTAACTTCAAATCTAGCCCATAAGGCCGGATCTGGGACAGAGGGGGGTATATGGCGACATTGTTCCCGGTTTTGTGAGGTTTGCGGACACTTGTTCCCACACTTTTACCGTGGTGCGCATAGACACTGTCATGTTTGGATGGGCCTTGGGACCTCTAAATACCAAGTTACTTAAGGTTGCATAGGATCCAAAGATGGCCGCCTCTAGGTTTACTACCGGGTTGGAGGGGGTCTGCGTAAACCACCAGGGAACCGTGGCTGTTACTGCTGCCCAGTAATGCTTACGAAAGTTAGGGAGTGCCAGTCCTCCTAATGAGAGGGGCATGTATAACGTGTCTTTTGCCACCCTGGGAAGGGAACCCGACCATATGAAGGAATTTACTGTTTGGTCTAATTTCTTAAAAAAGCTAGAGGGGATGGGAACAGGGGTATTACGGAAGACATAAAGGAATTTGGGGAGGAAAGTCATTTTGATTAGGTTAATTCTACCGACTGGAGAAAGGGGCAAAGTTTGCCAAGCATGGCATTTATTAATAAAGTGTCGTAGCACTGGGTAGACATTGTCAGTTAAGTATTTCCCTGGGTCCCTCTGAATTTCTATCCCCAAATATTTAAATTTGGTAACTGGGGTGAGAAGAGTAGGAGCTGTGGGATCCACTGACGATGGGGAAAGGGGGAAGAGTAAAGATTTTGCCCAATTAATTTTTATCCCTGAAAAGGAACCATAGTGGTCGATGATTTTGAGGGTCGCTTCAAGGGGTGAGGATGCGCTGGAGAGGTAGAGGAGGGCATCATCCGCATATAGGGAGACTTTTTCCGTCAGTGGCGCTATCTCTATTCCTGTAACCTCCTCAGAGGATATGAGCAGAATGGCCAGGGGCTCCATCACAAGGGCAAAGAGGCCCGGCGATAAGGGGCATCCCTGCCTGGTACCCCTGCCCAGAGGGAAGGGCGGCGACAGTAACCCATTAGTTCTGACCCTGGCCGAGGGGCTAACATAGAGTTACCTAATCCAAGATATAAATTTAGGGCCAAACCCAAATTTTGCAAGGACCCGCCAGAGGAACTCCCATTCCACAGAGTCAAAGGCCTTCTCGGCGTCTAACGAGGCCACGACTCCGGAGGCTGTATTTATCACTGCGTGGGATATATTGGTGTAAAGTCTACGTAGATTGTCAGTCCCCTTCCCTGGCATAAAACCGAGTTGAACCTGGTTGCCAGGACCTTTGCTAGTATCTTGGCATCTACGTTTAAGAGCGATATTGGACGGTAGGAGGCACATAACTCAGGGCTCTTTCCAGCCTTGGGGACCAACACTATGACAGCTTCTGACATAGAAGGTGGGAGAGTTCCTTCCTCCAACATTTTAATCAGATGGAGATGAAACTGTGGGGCAATCTGCTCTGCGTGTGTTTTATAAAATTCCACTGAGGCCTGGCGTTTTACCTGTTTGGAGTGAGGCAATAGCTGTGCGTACTTCTTTCAGAGTTATGGGGCTATCTAGTCTAGATTTGGCAGAATCTGTTAATTGTGGAAACTCAATGCCATCCAGGAAGTCATGTAAATCTTCGACTGGGTAATTTGATTATAAGGGGGTCTGATTGTAACACTGCATTCTCATCATGAATACTGGCTATATGTGTAGTAGTTGCTGTGTCCCTGGTTAACCACGCCAGAAGTCTACCCGTCTTTTCTCCTAGCTCAAAAATCCTTTGAGACTGCAAAAGGAGCACCTTCTTACTAGCAGCAGCCCTTAGCATAGATATTTCCCTGTATAGGGTGAGCATGTTGCTATAGGTCACTCCATCCTTGTTAGTCACATATTCTGACTCCAACTTCTGGACCTTCCGCTCCGCTTCCGACAGTGCCAGTCCTGTATCCTTACGCACCTTATTAATTACCCTCTAGTAGTGGCCTCTGATACATACTTTAAAAGCCTCCCACGTGCTTTGAGGGGACCCCCTGGTTATGTGACCAATACACCCCAATCTCTGTTACCAGCTCTGGGGACACCCTGTCATCTGTAATCCAGTAGCCCAACAGACGCTACAACGCTGCCCCCCTCGGGCCATCTAGTCTAAGTGCGAGCGTGTCAGGGGCATGGTCTGAGATTCCCCTAGGGAGAATTTCTATCTCGTGTATTCTGGAGAGCAGGGATGCACTAATGTACATGAGGTCTATTCTGGAGAAGGAGGCATACGTCTCTGAGTGACACGTAAATTGAGCTCTAGCCGGGTGCATCCATCTCCGCACATCATACAAACCGCACGTCTCGGCCCATCTCGACAGCTGGGAATCAACCGCCGGGTCTGGATTAGATTTATCCAGACTGGGGTTAGGTACCATGTTGTAGTCTCCTGCTAGTATGATCCCCGCTGTGGGATATGACACCAGTGTGAGCATAATTTTGTCTAGAATAGCCAGGTTGGCCGGAGGGGGGACATAGATACCCACTATCACCAGTTCGAGTCTGTTGAACAAGGCGTGTAGGATTACATATCTACCCTCCGGATCTAAATGTAGGTCTAGGAGGGTAAACTGCAATGACTTATGTAACAGGATGCTGACCCCCCTAGAATAAGTAGAGAACATAGAGTGGTAGTAAGAACCCACCCATGGCTTCTGGAGGGCCAGCACCCTACTCCCAGTCAGGTGCGTCTCCTGAAGGATACAGACCTGAGGGGAGTATTTTTTGAGGTAGTTGAAGACCAGAGAGCGTTTGATCCCAGAATTCATCCCTCGTACATTCCAAGACAATATTGTAAGAGACGCCATCATACATCAGTGTTAGGAAGATATCTCCCCCGAATCAGCAGCATAAAATCAAAACAGTAACACCAGGGCACTGTGTAAAAACTGGCATTAGAAAAGCTCAACATATAACTGTACTGTACTCTACCCCCATCTAGTGGAGGGATAGAATTACTGCACCCTTTACAGCAGTTGGAAAGATCATTCAAAGCTGCATGCACTGAACAAAAAATATAAAAAAAATAAAAGAAGTGAACCAACAGTCTTAGACCAGCACATGTGGGGAACTATGTACTGGAATACACCCCACCCCACCCCGCACCACCCCCGAACAGCCGCCATTAGGGGTTGTGAACGGTAGCACCCCGGAGCGGCACAGTTCACATGCAGCTGTCCCCCTCACATTCATTGAAATGGATTAACGTTCCCTGCAAAATTTTAGTTCTCCTGGGGTTCCCAGGGGCACATTCTTGAACAAAAGGTAAACGAAAATTAGTTGCAAACAACAGCCAAACAGACTCCGGCCTTTCATATTAGAAGCCTGTGGGCAGAGAGATCCGCCTCAGGACAGGTCCCGTTCCTCAAAGAGTGGGCAGACCGGTACATGGCAGCAGTTATAGTCACACAGGGGGCAGTCATATCAAAGCAAGAAAATAGTTTGGCGGTCCCCGTTAAGGGAGTGCCACTAGTCTATCCACCCCTGCCCCCTGTGTGTGCAAACAATCGCTCCCGGCCCAAGAAATATAAGGTAGCTTACTGTGGGTTTCATCCTCTGGGCAGGGATTCTAACCAGTGAGATGCATCCTCCGGCGATGTAAAGAAACGGACCGTTTCTCCATCTTGGACCCTCAGCCGCGCAGGGAAAAGCATACTGTACTTTATTTTCCTGTTGCGGAGATTCATTTTCACATAATCGAAAGACCTCCTGAGCTTCTGGGTTTCAATGGAGTAATCCAGGAATATCATCAGTTTAGCACCCTCATGGCGTAACTCATCCAGCTTCCGGGCCTCACGCAGCACCAGATCTCTGTCCCTAAAGTTCAGCAGTCTGAATATAAAAGTGCGTGGAGGAGCTCCCAGCAGGCATTGTATGTGCCCTCTCCACAACAAAAAAGTCTGAGAACCGGGCTTGAGGCAGGAGGGAGCGCAGCAGCCGCTCCGTGAATGTCAGGGGATCAGCCCCTTCTATTCCTTCAGGGAGGCCCATGATACGGAGGTTATTATATGCTCATGCAATGTGTCTTCAGTGTCCCCCACGCGGCGCTCCGCTTCTGTCAGGCGGGCCCTGAAGCCATCCATATCTGTCCTTATTAAGCCGATATCCATCTGCACGGACTCGAGTCTACTAGTGAGTGCGGTCTGGCAGGTGTTAATAGCCAGCATCAACACATCAAACTTAGATTGTCCTCCCAGTTCCATACTACCCTCCTCAGTCTGGGAAGCCATGTTAGAGCCAGTGGTGGGAGAAGCTCCCGCTCTAACAGGTACTGGGGACGCTGGCGCCGGTTTTGCTTGGGAAGAACGGGTACCGCAGTATCCCCTGGGTTTCCCCTTTGGTCATTCCGCTCTCTGGGGATATCCCCACCTCAGGATCTGATTTTTGTTGGCGTATCTGCAGGGAAACGGGCAAAGGACCGAGGGGTAGCCAGGAGCTCCTCAGCTACACGTCTGCTCCGGTGGCCATCTTGGACACGCCCCCCCTAGGGAACACACTTAACCCCTAGATCTCCCCCTGCAGGTTAACCACTTCACTGCCAATGACATTTACACAGTAATCAGAGGATATTTAAATTTCTAATCGCTGTATAAATGTCATTGGTCCCAAAAAAGTGTCAAAAATTTCCAACATATCCGCTGCAATATCACAGTCCTGATAAAAATTGTAGATCGCCGCCATTACTAGTAAAAAAAAAAAAAAATAGTAAAAACCCCATAAATGAATTCTCATGGTTTGTAAACGCGGCAACTTTTGCGCAAACCAATCAATAAACGCCGATCGTGATTTTTTTTACCACAAATATGAGTAACTATATGTATCGGCCAAAACTGATGAATAAATTTTGTATTTTTTATATATTTTTTGGATATGTATTATAGCAAAAAATAAAAAATATTGCTTTTTTTTTCAAAATTGTCGCACTTTTTTTGTTAATAGCGGTGATCAGAAGTGACACAGAGGGGATCAAATACCACCAAAAGAAAGCTCTATTTGTGGGGAAAAAAGGGCGTCAATTCTTTTTGGGTACAGCGTCGTACGACCGCACAATTGTCAGTTAAAGCGACGCAGTGCCGAATCGCAAAATGTGCTCTGGTCTTAATGTGGAAAATCCTTCTGGTCCTTAAGTGGTTAAATATCTCCATAGGTGACACTTTAAACTTTTTTTGCAGGTTACATGTTTAGACTTACAGAGGAGGCCTTGGGCTAGAATTATTGCTCTTGCTCTAATGTGATACCTCACATGTGTGGTTTGACCGTCGTTTACATATGAGGGCGCGACCTACGTATGCGTTCGCTTCTGCATGCGAGCTTGCGGGGATGGAGGTGCTTTAATTTTCTTTTTTATTGTTTATTTTATTTTACATTTTTTATTTTTACACTTTCCCTTTAAAACATTTTTTTGATCACCTTTATTCCTTTTACATGAAATGTAAACATCCCTTGTAATTGGAATAGTGTGTGACAGGTCCTTTTTATGGAGAGATGTGGGGTCTATAAGACCTCACATCTCTCCTGCAGGCTGGAAAGCCTGAGATGAAAAAAAAATTAGAGATTTCAGGCTTTCCTGCTGTGTCCCTGGCTTTGTTTACTTCTGCCGTCCTAGACGTGACGCCATACCATTGCGCATGGGCCTCCAAGAGTCATAGAGATTGTCGGGGACCATCTGTCCCTCCGTTTTCTCTATGGCTTCCTCCCACCACCGGTAAGAAGGATCAAGCGACTGAACAGCTGCTATGATTGTCCTTATGGTGTAGGGAATCACTGGCTGAAAAAATGGATTTTATTAAAACTTACCGTAAAATCCTTTTCTCCGAGTTCACTGACAGAGGCAGCTTCTTCATGACTTTGTGGGGTTTTATGTTCGTCCTACCAGGAGTTAACTAGGCAGGGAAAAGAATCAGCTGGCCCCTCCCCTGGGGGCCGTCCTCTCTTCCTACATGAAGAATGGCCACCACCCTCCTTCGGTATCTCTTTTGCCTCCCTGTCTACCAGGGGCTGTTAGAGATACTGAGAACCTCCGGGTACGCGTTACCATACCGCAGTGCAGATCCTGCCGTCTTCATTTGTTTCGGTCCCTGTGTCGTCCTTTCGGACTTTAGAGATTAAAAAAAAAGTAGAGTCCGAAAGGTCGGACGTCCTCTCTACACTCCAGAATA
>BLSH010305963.1:5752-19765 GCA_018402905.1 Glandirana rugosa | reverse complement strand
CAGGAGCAGTGGAAAAAATTGCATTTGCGGACTTCGGGCCCTCTTCACTCCCAGTGCGGGGAGGAAGGCAGGGCGCTCACTTACCAGTCCGACGCCACGGTAGCCACCCGGATGCAGACTTTCCACCCTCGGCGGGGGGTACGCTGCAGGCCCAGAGTCACCCTGCCGAACGAATCGGGAGGGGACCAAAATGGGGGATCTCGCCCCGGGCCACCCGCACGGAACGGGGAAGATGCGGCGGGTCCCTGTGTTGGGGCCGGCTTCGCATCATGTTGGCCAGGTCGGGGAAAGTACAGAGCACCAGGACTCTCGATGCCCCGACCGGCTTCTTGATAGCAGATCATCTTGATTGCAGCAAAAAATAAAAATAAAAAATAAAAAAGAAAATGGTCACAATAGGACCGCAGTTCCCTATAGGGAAGCCAGGTCAACTCCTTGCGAACTAGGCATTGAAACTGGAGAGCTATTCTGTGAGGGGGGTTTAATGTAGGAAGAGAGGACGGCCCCCAGGGGAGGGGCCAGCTGATTCTTTTCCCTGCCTAGTTAACTCCTGGTAGGACGAACATAAAACCCCACAAAGTCATGAAGAAGCTGCGTCTGTCAGTGAACGTAGGAGAAAAAATGATATCTGGATGATGCTTGCAGCTGCAGGCATCATTCAGATATCACCACTGAAAGCTGAGGACGTCATGTGACGTTCTGTGGTATGGAAGTGGATAATATAATTTTTTACCAATAAATTATTAGGGTGTTAAGTAGGGATGGGAGAATGGTTCAGCCCAAACATTGGCTGTTTGTCCGTTCGCTGAACAACCAAATTATCAGAGCGTTCGACCTTTTGTTTGGCCCACCGAACAACCACAATGCACTGCGCCGCCGCACAGTTCACTGAAAGCCCTGATTGGCTGAAGCAATGAAAGCTTTGCCCAATCAGGGCACAGAGCACTGTCAGAGCTATGATTGGACGCTGTCATGATGACTCTATCCAATCATGGCTTATTGCTCTGAGTCCTGCCCCACACTATAAAAGTATTCTTTCAATAGCGGCCATTTTTAGTGTGATATTGACATGGAGAGAGATAGAACGGGGCTCTGTTCTGTGCTACTAGACAGTTAGTGTGCTATACTGTGCTATTGTGATTCTATTGTCACTGTGGAATATTAGTTTAGTGTGAATCTAGGGATAGTTCAGTCAGTGTGAGTGTAGAGAGTGACCACCATTCATCTTTACATTAGTGTGAATCTAAGTACAGTTCAGCCAGTGTGAGTGTAGTGACCGTTTAACACAGTATATTTTGTTGCGTTACTGTAAGTTTAACGCCATATATTTCAGTGTGCTACTGCAAGTTTAATGCCGTATATGCCTATGCATTACTTCAAGTTTAATGCCGTATATATTTCTGTGTTACTGCAAGTTTAATGCCCTATATTTCATTGCGTTACTGCAAGTTTAACAACATATACTGTATTTTTCTGCATTAGTGCAAGTTTACCGCCATATATTTCTGTGCGTCACTGCAAGTTTAACTCCGTACATTTCTGTGCATTACTGCAAGTTTAACGCTGTATATTTCATTGCGTTACTGCAAGTTTAACATCATATATTTCTGTGCGTTACTGCAAGTATAACGCTGTATATTTCAGTGCGTTATAGCACGTTGAATGCCATATATTTCTGTGCATTACTGCAAGTTTAATGCCGTATAGTTCATTGTGTTACTGCAAGTTTAACACCATATATTTCTGTGCGTTACTGCAAGTTTAAAGCTGTATACTTCAGTGCGTTACCTTCCGATTAAGGCAGTATAGTTCAGTGCATTACTGCAAGTTTAACGCCTTATATTTCAGCGCATTAGTGCATGTTTAACATAGTATATTTCTGTGCGTTAATCTGTGTTTGACACAGTATATTATAGTGTATGCATGGAGTGCATCTGTGTTTTGAGTATTCAAGTTAAAGTGCACCAAACATTACTTTCCATTGATTAAAGTGCATCCATGTACACATTTACACATCTTTATTACATTTTGTTAATAAGCACCCCCCCCCCATCATGTCTGGGAGGACAACAAGGAGGGGCAGACGTTCCCATGACACTGTAAGGGAGCCAGCAGCGTATGTGTCCACAGGCAAATGTGGACTTGATCAGTCCTCAGGCAGGGCATCATTTCCTCTGTTTAGTGATGTTGCCTGTGCTATCCAGCCACAGAATACAGAGAAGGTGGTGAATTGGCTTACTAAACCATCCTCATCCTGCTCATCCTCTGTCACCCAGGCAGAGACAAGTGCGCAGTCCCCTGTAGCTGCCAGAATGGCTAAACCTGCCTCCTTGTCCACAGCTATTCCTGCCATAGCCCAAGCATCAGGCATGGAGGAGTCAGCTTAGTTATTTGAACACAGCGTCAGGCACTTGCCCCTTGATGATGCACAGCCATTATTCAGATGTTGGTTCTGAGGTTGAGGAAGGCAGGAACATGAGCCTACGGAGAGGAGAGAACACTGGCAAATTGGCATTCATGCTTCCCCAGCCATAGCGTATTGCCAAGTTGTCTCCAGTGCTAATGAGGATGGAGGAGATGATGAGGTCACTGACGCGACTTGGGTGCCAGATAGAGCAGAGGAGGAAAGTGAAGGTGAGGCATCATTGAAGAGCAGAGAGCAGCCACCCTATTCCATCACATTGTGGAGCTGTTATCTCCCAGCCCACTTCCCACAGCTCAGCTGCCTGGGAATTTTTTAGTACATGTGCAGCCGATAGCATTTTTAGTTGCAATTTTCAAACTTTGTCTCAAGCAAATCAAGCGTGGCAAAAACACCAGCCATTTGGGTACCACATGCTTGACAAGGCATTTGACCTCCCACCACTCAGCCCGTTGACAAGAGCACCTAAAAGCCACACAAAAGGGGCACAAATCTGTTCCTCCTCCTTACTCACCTCAAGCCCAACAAGTCCAGCAAGCATGGGCAGGGATGATATATTTAGTTCACAGCACACTGGGTAACTCTGCTTGCAACTCGGAAGGATGCAGGACAGGGCTCAGTATTGCAGCTTGTTGACCCCGGATGAATTTTATATGAACTTGGCAATATAAGTTCAAAAGCCACTGGATCAATCTCACGCTTAATTTCAAATGGGCCGACAAACCTTGGCCCTAACTTCTGGGATGGAGATGGTAGTTTGAGGTTTGTTGAAGACAGCCGCACGTTGTCTCCAACTTTAAAGGCAGGGCTCCCTCTTCTCCTTCAGTCATACTGCTTCTTGTAGTCCTCCTGGGCCTTTTGCATGCTCACCTAAAGTGTTTGGTAGTTTGCTTGAATAAAACTTATCCTGTCTTGGACAGCCGGAACTGAAGCTTCGGGGATGATGTTAGGTAAAAAGGAGGGATGGAACCCATCCTTAGCCCAAAATGGTGACTTTTTAGTAGCAGTGTGCACAGAATTGTTGTATGCCAATTCCATGCAAGGTAAGAGGGAAATCCAATTGTCTTGGGAGAAGGAACAAAAACATTGCAGATACTGTTCTAATGTTTGGTTACTCCTCTCAGTCTGACAGTTACTTTGTGGGTGATAAGCTGAGGACAAACATACTTCAATTGACAATATCTTGCAAAGACTCCAGAATCTAGAAGTGAACTGCACTCGTCTGTCGGAAACTATGCTGTCCGGAACCCCGTGCAACCTGACAATTTCTTTCACAAAGATCTTTGCTGTGTTCATAGCAGAGGGAGTGCCCATCATCTGCAGGAAGTGTGCCATCTTAGATAGCCGGTCTACCACCACTAGGATGGTGGTAAACGCTTCTGAGGGGGGTAAGTCTACTATAAAATCCATGGATATTTTCTTCCAGAGTTGTTCTGGTCCTGCTAATGGTCTCAACAGACCCCAGGATCTGGCATGGGACCCCTTGTTTCACTGGCATGTGATACAAGAGTTCACATATTCTTTGCAGTCTGATTTTAAAGTGGGCCACCACCGTGACCGCTGAACAAGTTTGGTGGTTTTCCGAACCCCAAAGTGGCCAGCAAACATATGGTCATGGAAGGTTTTCAACACTTACAGTCTGACCTGCTGGGGAACAAAGATCTCCTGGTGCCAAAGGAAACCTTCCTGATTCCGAAGAGACAAAGCTTCTGGCTCAGTGCACTGAGTTGATGCCTGCTCAGTTGATGTCCTTAAGTCTGATTGAATCAGAAGAAAGTTCTGAGGAGACAAGATGGTACTGGGTGTGATTTCCTCGAGAGTATCAGGAAACATCCGAGACAAGACATCAGCTTTCCCGTTCTTGGACCCTGGATGATAGGTAATATGGAAATTGGACCTAGAAAAGAAAAAAGCCCACCGGGCCTGTTGGGGCCTCAAACATTTGACAGTGCGAAGATATTCTAGGTCCTTGTGGTCTGTAAAAATTATGATAGGATGGGCGTCCCCTTCCAGCAGATATTTCCATTTCTCCAAGGCAGTTTTAATTGCAAGTAACTCAGGATCCCCAACATCATGATACTTTTCAGGGGGTCATTTTTCATGATGAGAAGGCCAGCATTTTCAGAAGCATCCACCTCCAGGACATAGGGCAGAGCAGGGTCTGGATGCTGTAGAATTGGTGCAGAGGTAAAAAGAGACTTTATTTTGTCAAAAGCGGCTTGTGCCTCAGGAGACCATTGGAATCTGGTATGTTGGTGTGTTACTTGGGTAATGGGCGACATGATGGCAGAAAAGTTCTTAACAAACCTCCAATAGAAGTTTGCGAAGCCCACAAACATCTGCGCGCCTTTCTTGTCTGTTGGAGCAGGCCACTCAAGAATGGCCTTTACTTTTTGTGGATCCATAGCGATTCCATTAGTAGAGATAATGAGCCCCAGGACTTGGATTGACATTTTTTCAAAATCACATTTTTTGACTTTCACATATAGTCCGTACTTTCTCAGAATGCTTAGTACCTTTTTCACATGTGCTCTGTGGTCCAGGGTAGCCGAAAATATAACAATATCATCAAGGTAGACAATGATAACATTGTCCAGGTATTCTCGGAAAATGTCACTTATAAAATGTTGGTATGTGGCTGGGGCATTACACAGTCCAAATGGCATTACTAGATATTCAAAATGTCCGAACCTATTTCTAAATGCTGTCTTCCGCTCGTCCCTTTCTTTGATGCAGATTGTAGGCTCCACGTAGATCCAACTTCGTGAAAATCTGAGCAGTACGAAATCTCTGAAAAAGTTCGGGGACCAGAGGGGGCAGGTAGCAATTCTTAATGGTGACCTTGTTAGGTTCTCTGTAGTCCACACAGGGTCTTAAGGTCTTGTCCTTTTTTCCAAAAAAGAAAATCCCGGCACCGGCAGGAGAGGAGGAGGGCCGAATGTAGATTCTCATCGATATACTGTTGAAGAGTTTCAAGTTATGTCTCTGACAGGGAAAATATGCGACCAAAGGGGATCTCGGACCCCGGAAGCAGCTCAATTGGGCAGTCATAGGGGCTGTGTGGTGAGAGAATATCTGTATATTTCTTATCGAAGATATTTTGGAATTCTAGATAATGTGCCGGTATGTTTGGATCCGCCATGGAAGCTGGTTGGATCGCCATGCAGCTAGAAAAGTCTTTGATTTCTGGGGTAAAGTAATGCTGCTGACAGTATGATGAGGTGAAGAGGACCTCTTTCTTAGACCAGTTAATCTGGGGATCATGTGCCTGAAGCCATGGGATTCCCAAGATGACCAGGAACTTGGTGGCCGGAATCAGTTGAGGAGGTGATAGGTGCTGTTTCCAGTGTAACAGGCCCGGAACTGGTTATGGAGCCATCAGTCAGATGGACTGTCAGTCTTTGTTTCTTGCGACAAAGAGGAATAGCAAGGTTCTTGGCCAAGATTAAGGAAACAGCTGCATGCTCCAGAATCAATTATTGCTGGACTTCCTCTCCCACCACCTGCAATGAGACAGGGAGAATAATATGAGATGGGAAGGACCCAGTGATCTGGAAGAATACCAGGTTACATGTTATTGACTTACTAGATCTAATGGGACCATTGCGTATGAAATGTCCTTTTCCTCCACAATAAAGGCATAAATTCGTCTGTGGGCGATGGAGTCTTTCATCAGGCGTCAGTGCTGGACGGACCATCCCAATCTGCATCGGTTCGACTTCTGGTACAGGTGCCGTGGGAGGCGCAGAAGCTGGTACAGGTGGGGCAGCATCCAGTTAGGCCGGTAAGTTTGGGAGCGTTCGGACCGGCGTTCTCGCAGATGTCTATCCAGCTGTATGACCAGTTGAATGAGACCCTCTAAGGTAGCGGGGGACTCAATTCTGGCCAACTCGTCTTTGAGAGATTCAGATAGTCCTAGCTGGTATTGGTATTTCAGGGCTGCGTCATTCCACCCTGTGTCAGCGGACCATTTATGGAATTCCGCGGTGTAGTCTTCCACCGGACGCCACCCCTGCTGGAGAGTGTGCAGAACAGTTTCGGCAGTAGCCACACCCTGGGGGTCATCCTACAGTTGAGCCATGTTTTCAAAGAATTAGTCCACTGAGTCAATGACCAGGCTCTTTTGCTCCAAAAGTCCATGAACCCAAGCCTGGGGCTCATCAGAAAGTAGCTTCCTCTAACTGGAAGTAGCCTTCCTGGAGTCTTTGTACAGTCTGGGTGAGGGCCGTGACCTGCTGACATAACACTAACAGTGGGGAGCCACCTCCATTGGCCTCTGACATGGCTAGTTTATATGTCACGTACCGGGTAGGAGGCCGAGATGCTGGAAGGGCTCCCCTTGTGGCTGAGTGCAGCACAACCCCTGAAGGTGGTACAGGGAATGCAGTGCCCACAGAAGCAGGGTTTGCCTGGATGCTGGAGACTGGTAGCCAGCAGCAGCTGGAACAGGCTGGATAAGCTGTGAAGCAGCTGCTGGCTATCACCAGAAGTGCCATGCAGTGGAGAAAACAGGAGAGCTGAACCGAGAGCCAGACCGGGAATCAAACACAGGAAGGCAGTCCAGAACAGGTTCAGGAAGAGTAAACTTTGTGCAAGCCGGGTCATACACTGGAGAGCAGGCAGAAGCAGAGTAAGGATACAAGCCAAGGGGTCAAGCCAGAAGATCAGGATATAGCGAAGAGCAGGTCATGGCAAGCCGTGTCAGTAACGGGTAAGCAGATAGCAGGATACAAGATCACAAGGTCACAGGAAGCTGACGATAAACCAGCAGGGCATAGTTCTTAGCAGCAGGCTTAAATAGGTAGTTTGGCGCCAGGACCTGTCACGCTATGCGCATGCCTTCGTGCGCATCGCAATTTTTGACAGCAAGGGCAATTCTTGCTTTCATCAAGAGTACCTCTTATAGGGTTATGGTGTGAAGGCGCCACCGACAACCACAGACCAATTTTTCCGCACCTGTTACTTCTATCCAAAGTCTGTGGAAGAGACACCAGAATTTATCCAAAACATCACTAATCTTCTTCCCAGTGCACTACATTGTGGCCTTATTATACAGACTGCCTCCCCAAGCTGTTGCTTACAAAATAAGAAAAGCAAAAAACAAGAAAGCTTGCAGGGAGCATGGCATTTTTTTGGCTGTATAAATGCAACTATTGCTGCAGCAGCTTCTATACACAGTACAGATGTGCCACTTTACAGGTGGACTAAGGGAACCCCCAGGCACTATATTGACAGGAATTTTTCATTTTTATGCTTTCACTTTAAGCATCAATAAATCACTGCTTATTTAAAAATGCTGTTTTTTTTACAAACTTTTTTTCATTGATACATGTCCCACAGGCCAGTACCCGGACCCCCATGACCATTGTATGCCCAATAATTTGCATATAAGCCTTCAAAATGGGTACTTTTACAGTTCGGGTCCCATAGACTTGAATGGGGTTCGTCATTCGGTTCTTCAGACTTTTGCGATATTTGAAAGTTCTGGTGTGAACCGAACAGGGGGTCATTCGGCCCATCCCTAATGTTAGGGTGTTTTCACTATTTTAGAAGGAATTCCTCAAGTTCAGGTTTACTGTACAGAAGAAGTTTTCCTTGGAATATTCTGCTAAAGTCAAGTAGGCATCCCATAATACCCTTAACCCTATCCAAGTTCAATACCCCTAATAAAATTCAAAAACAAAGCTGCAAGGACCGTTTCTTGACTCGAGTGCTGTGGAAAACTCTGTGTGCCTGGCTGTGTCGGGTGGGGGAACCCTTATTCACCAGCTGCTCCTGCGGGGCGTAGTGCTACTCTAATTATGAGCAAAGTGGATATATACTACCAGTTAATTAAGTCCAGCAGAGATAGAGTTAATGAATTGACTGGCAACTAATTGCACTCAAGGCTGATTTGATCTTAGGTAGGTGTAAATGTACGCCATAGATGATGTAAACTTCTTTCCTGCACAGTAGCGTACCAAAGTGGGGGGTGGGGGGAGGCTGTCCGCCCGGGTGCCACACATTGGGGGGGGGGGTGCCAGCAGGGACTCTGAGGAATCGCCAGCTCTCCCGCACTGGGTGGATCTGCCATCTCAGCAGGAGGACCCAGAGGTAGAGTGGGCGGGGTCCACCAATAAGCTAATCTCCCACTGTACAGATGTTTAAAAAAAAAAACTTCTCCAGGCCCCCTGTGTTTGGTGGGAGCTTGAGGACAGAAAACGGACTATTTCATCACTTTCGTCTTTAGACGGATTAATCTGCAGCAGCGCGCTACACAGTGGAAGGCCAGCCTCTTCTATATACCAAGACCTCCAACTCGCCAAAATCTCCAACCATGTCACTTCCGATGAGAGATTTCAGTAATAATTGGAGATTTGTTTAAAATTTGTCTTTATTTCATTTTCTAGTTTATACAAATACAGACAGAATACATACAAAACGTGAGCACATCCTTGAGCATATATATATATATATATATATATATATATATATAGGGAGTTTTAGCCATCGTGTATACATGTCTATTTTTATACTCGATATACTGTTCCCTATACTATAGGGTCTATCCCCCACATTTTTCTCATTTAGATTTATCTCCTTGCTCGCATTACCTTATTTTAACTTGATACTTTCCCCAGTATGGGAGGGTCTTCGACTTGGGGCCCACCTATCTTCCATACTTAATCTCTTTGAACTCGCGTTTATGCCCACAGAAAACACAACAAAACAAGACACGACTCACAAAACAGCGCAAAACATAGAGAGAGAAAAAGAGCGAGAGAAAAAAAAAAAGGGGAGAGCTCAATATTGTTTCTACAGATATTCTATCTTGTTGCTACAGATATTCCACAAGTCTTGTCGAGGACTTAAACTCCTCCCACTCCTTCCATGTTTTCTTTATTTGTTCTCCAACTCTCACCTCAAACCCTACCGTTTCCTCCATAAGACGCATCTCCGACATCTCACGCAGCCAATCTCCTATGCTTGGTTCTGTGCTTTTCTGCCAGTTCCGAGCTATAACTGTATGAGCCAGCACTAGCATATGTCGCAGGATATTCCTTTTAATACTTTTTATTGATCCGGGAATAATTGACAGTACCGCTGTCTCAATACTAGCTTGTATATTTATTTCCTGGACCTCCTCATGTCAGCCTACTATGGGGTCAGCTCCGCCCCCTCTGACCCCTTCAGGATAACCTCTTTCCAAGCCTATAAGAGGCGGCTGTCTGCCCATATGCAGTGTTCTTTTTTGGTCCTCGCTCCGGACGCCTCTTAAGACAAATATATATTCTTACACACACACACAAGAAGAAGCACGGTAGGAGACTTACTGTGAAACCTTGTAATGTCCATGCGATCCTGCTCAGGTTCATACACTCTCCTGAGTTCAGAAAACCCCCTGTCTGGGCTGTAAATCTTCCCTTGTGGGGTACCCTTGGTGCTGGGTCTCAGTGAAGCAGTATAAATGACTGTGTACACCGGCCTCTAGAGAGCAGTTAAACACTGCTGGGTGGGCTGTGCGGCAAATTGGTGAGACAGCAGGCAGGCAGAGTCTCACTTCAGCAGTATAAAGGACTGCATGTGTACACCAGCCTCTAGGAAGCAGTTAAACACTGCTGGTTGAGCTGTGTGGCGAATTGGTAAGACAGCAAGGACAGAGTCTCAGTTCAGCAGTATAAAGGACTGCATGTGTACACCGGCCTCTAGAAAGCAGTTAAACGCTGCTAGTTTGGGCTGTGTGGCGAATGGGTGAAACAGCAGGCAGGCTGAGGCTTGTAGTCCCACAGGAACTCTCAGGAAGTTGCTGAGAGTGGCCACTTCCTGGTATGATAGGAACGCTCTCACCCTCCCATGCTCGGGTTCCTGCTTCCCTGCTGTGATTACAACACCTGTAGTACCAGCTTGTCTCAAAATCACTGCCTCTGTGCTGAGCGATATGGGATCTCAACAGGGCTGCTGCCTTGAGTTGCTGGATAGATCTCTGGCTGTCTATGTGTTTCCAGGTATCCTGGGTCCTCCTGCCTGTCTCTATAGCACTGAAGAATGCATGGAAAGGTTTTTCTATTTTTAAAGTTTTTTTTTTTTTACTTTTTTTCTATTTTTTAAAGTTTTTTTTTTTGTGTTTTTGAAAGAATGCATTCTTCTTCTCTACACAGAGAGAAGACCAGGATGCGGGATAAACGCCCGCAGGGAAGGACCAAGGAGCTGCATCACCCGCAAAGAAAGAAGCGCTCAGTGCGTGATAAGTCGGGTCAGAGGAGTGGTCGGCGGGGTGGTGGAAATACACCCCTCTCCATTGAAATCTATGGAAAGCTCTTCAAAGTGCCTGAAAAGCTCTTCAAAAGCGCTTAGTATTTTACGCAGCGAAAATATTATCCGGACTTGAAAAGGTCACTCCTGTCCTTCCCATTCATTTGTGTTTTTGAAATACAGGAAATAATGGAAGATGAATGGGCAAAGCCGATAAAAGATTGAACGTCCATCTCAAAGGGTCTCAAAGTTGTATCCTTTTCGCTCTAAAGATGCTAAGATTTGGGATGCCACGCCTAAGGTGGATGCCTCATTACAGAGACTAGCTCGGCACATCACCTTGCCTCTAGATGACTCAGTATCCTTCAAGATCCGATGGATCATAGGATAGACACAGATCTCAAAAGAATGTACACAGTAGCAGGAGCGGCCTGCAGACTGACTATAGCACTTACCTAAGTGACGGCAGCCTTAAAGGTGTGCATTGCGGAGTTGGAGGCCGGTTCTTTGGGTTGAATGATGGGAGACGAAGGTTCCCCCTTGACAGTCCATTAAGATCATGGTGTATTTTCTAGCACAAGCACCCATGGATCAGGTCAGGATGACAATGAAATTGATGGCTCATTCTGCGACGGCACGCAGAGTCCTATGGCTGAAGCATTGGTCAGCGGATAGTGCTTCCAAGCACAGCCTTTGCTCAGTTCCTTTCGGTGGCAATTTTTTTGGCAAGACCTTGGAGTCAGAGGTTCAACAACTGTCTGGAGGGAACTCAGGGCTTATTCCGCAGGAAAGGAAAAGATTTCCTCAGCCGTTCATCCCTTCTGAGAGATATAAATAAAAAAAAATAAAAAAAGGTTTCGGGGAAGCTTCCACGTACCAACCGGGGTTCTTTAGGCAATGGAAGGGGCAGGGTCCAGCCTTTCCCAAAGCAACCAAAGCCAAGGCAAACCAGCCAGCGAAAGCTTCAGACAAGCTCGATGAAAAGGGGCAGACTCGATGGACTACTCAGTCTTTTTCTGCCGTCACTTTTCTATGTTTCTAAGCTCTTCTGAAGGGATCCCCGTCCAGACTTCCCAAGTGGGAGCAGACTGTCTTACTTCGGAGAGGTCTGGGCGGAAGAAGTTTAAGATGCCTTGTCTTGGACATCAATCAAAGAGGATATCGCCTAGAATTCAAGGAAAGACCTCCTATGGGGGGGATACAGAGAAAACACTGAAACGCCATTTTGTCTTCTGGATTCCATTTTAAAATATCCTTTTCTCCTCTGTCTCTTGATGTTCCCCACCCCCCTTCTTCCATTTCAGAATTTACAGTTTGCACGTACAGAGATGATCTCATCTACCATCCCAATTACTAAATTCCATGTACCTGGTACTACCAGCCACAATAATTAGGATTACTTTAGCACAACCCCATAGCTTCAGGGCTCTGGATAAAGACCCCCTCCTTTCTTAAGGAGGAGTTTCATAATTGTTTTTCTTATCTATGATAATTACTAAACCTATAGTCTCATATTATTTGGAATATTATTAACTTTGTATAATTGTTAACCTATAAGGTGATGTGTTGCAGAATATCATTAACTTTGTAACGCCCTTCATAATGACTGTAAAATGTTTGACCCAAACAATACAATTCAGAATAATCTTGGCATCCAAACTGTCTGTCTGTGTGTTTTTCTCATAACGCTAAGATTATTCTCAAACTGGATCCTTAAAAGACACAGGGTCGATCCAAGCCAGTCAGAACAACAGGCCCCACTGGTACCCCAACAAGCTTTGGAGGTCCCACCGAGATTCAGAAGGTCGTCTTCACATCTTCAGACACTCCCGGTAAGGTATATTTTTTATTATTATTGCCTACCGGAATTGTCTGAAGTAGCTGACCAAAATCCGAATAAAAGTGTTTTTAGTATGTATGTGCTTTCTGAAATGGAGAGTACAGTACATTAAAGGGGAAGAGGCGCTGCAGGTAAATTCTAGCCGGCTAGGGGGGATTATTTTATTTTTTGTTGTTGTTTTTTTTTTTTTGCTGTCTCCGGGAGACACTTGTGTTCTGGGTAACACAGTCATAATAATCCCCTATTTTGTGTCCTGAAGGGGCACCAGGTACTTCCGGGAAAGTACAGTTGTGTTCTGATTTTTCTTTCTGGGCAAAGAAATAGGCTTGAATCGACACTGCGTCTAAATTTCTTTTTATTTGTGCTTCTCTTACTATTGCTTAGAGTGATAAGATAATTTGTTTGTATGGTACAAGAGTCCAGGAGGTAAGTGTATGGACCAGTACCATTGTTATTTATCTTCTGTGTATTTCTTTGTGTGATACACAAGACATTCTTCGGTGTTCAATAAGATAAAGGCTTTCCGAGTATAGGAGAGTTGTACTGCTTTGAACACAGGATTTGAGATAAAATGCATGGAAAGATTTTTTTCAGTGTCTAGTGTTTCACATAATTAGAGCACCTTACAATCTTTACGCCTGGTCAACTACTAGAAAAAAAACCCAAGAAAATTTAATGAGCTAAAGTTTTGTTACATAGGCTGTATTGTTATCTATTAAGAGGTTAAATGCATTCCGTTCCATAGTGGAAGTGAGATGATAAATGGGTAATGATAAGTGTAACTGGTTTATATATTTGAATGTTTATGTAAGTTAAATATTGGAAAAGAAAGTTTTGTGACATTGTAAGTAAGCTGATGTGAGAAAAATAGAAGTTTTCTTTTTTCTCTTTGTCAGAAAGTTTTTTGGGAAAGTTTAATTGTAAGAAAGTGATAGTGTGTGTGTTGTATACAGATGAGAAAATGTAAGTGATCCAGAGAGGTAATTGTGTATGTAGATTAAGTGATGAAGTGAAAAGACAGTTGTAAAGGAGTGAGAAAGATAGAAGCTTTTGTCAGAAAGTCTTTGTAAGTTTAGGTGAGAAATATTTGACTACATGTCTGTGTTAGTGGAGGAGAGAGGAGAGAACCAGCTTTGTGTGGAAAACTTTGCTGGAGTTTGTAGTCCCTCTAACACCCTCCTAAGGAATGTGTTCATTGGAGCATGACAGTATTTGCTCGCTTGCAAGCCCCCCCCCCCCTTCTTTCTCCTTTTAACAGATAGATCTTTGCAGCATCTGTCTGTAAAATGTAGAAATGTATTACATTTTTGTCCAGCTGTGAAATAACTAGTATAATATAGGAATTAGATGTATGTGTTAATGGAGAGACCTAGTGAATGTAAAAGAGTAGACATATGTTGTGTGTGTGATAGTGAAAGAATGTTAATTTGAAAGGGTTTTTTGAAAGACTGTTTCTCTTTTTTCTTTTGAAGATAAAAAGAGTGTAGTCGAATGAATGTTACAGTGTTTTGAAAGAAAA
>BLSH010305893.1:124953-145599 GCA_018402905.1 Glandirana rugosa | reverse complement strand
AATTCCCTCACTGGAGCGTGATCGGAAGATGCGTGACTACCAGCGCACGCTGGTAGACGCGTTGCTGAGGGCATTCCCAAATGACACAGTGGGCTCAGTGGAAGAACAAGTCGAAGGCAGAGGAGGAGGAAGAGGTCGCCAACACAGCTGTGGCACCGCCAGCACCTCAGAAGGCAGGGTTAGCATGGCCGAAATGTGGAAAAGCTTTGTCAGCAGCACGCCACAACAAACAGCACCACCAGCTGATAGGCAACATCTTAGCAGGAGGCAGCATTTCAGCAACATGGTGGAACAGTATGTGTGCACACGCCTACACGTACTGACTGATGGATCTGCCCCATTCAACTTCTGGGTCTCCAAATTGGGCACATGGCCTGAGCTTGCCCTTTATGCCTTGGAGGTGCTGGCCTGCCCTTCAGCCAGTGTATTGTCTGAACGTGTGTTTAGCACGACAGGGGGCATTATCACAGACAAGCGCAGCCGCCTGTCCACAGCCAACGTGGACGAGCATTTATTAAAATGAACCAGGCATGGATCCCACAAGACTTGTCTGTGCCTTGTGCAGAATAGACATTTATACCGGCCTCACACAGCCATTGGCCTACATAAGTGAACTTAGTCTTTTTTTTTTTAAATGTCTCAATATTTTGGGGGCTACCCCAATTAGAAAAAACAAACAAACAAAAAAGAGTGTTGGCTCCCTCCTCCTCCTCCTCCACCGCCACTTCCACCACCTACACTGCCTCCTCAACCACCTACTCCACATCCACCTCCTCCTCCATTTTTTATTTTTTTGATGTGATTTTAAGTTATTTCCTTATCCACATTTGTTTGCAGGGCACTTGTCCTGCTCTTACCCCCATTTTGCTTCATTTTGCAGCCCTCTAGCCCTTTCCAGGACTTTTTAGAGCCATTTTTGTGCCCAAAAGTACGGGTCACCATTGACTTCAATGGGGTTCGGGGTCAAGTTCGGGGCCGAACTCGAACTTTTTCGCGAAGTTCGGCCGAACCTGAACATCCAGGTGTCCACTCAACTCTAAGTAGGAAGCATTTTAAATAAGCCCCATTTGAGAGGTGAGTGACAAGGTACAGTCAGCACTGAATCAGTTTAAGTAGGACACATTTTGAAATGGACACACAGCGTGCAACTTTCATCATACAGAACCACATTTAAATGTATATAGGACACAGAAAAAAGAAGAAATATTGTCCGCACTACATAGACAAGATTTTAGCCATTGTGGTAGGCTGCATATTAAATTAGGCACAAAGCATACAGCTGTTCAGGCCAAATATATTGAATATACAATTTTTTCACAATATACAGGTAAAGAATGTTGTGCAGAGTTATAGTATGTGTATATTTAATATTTCTACCATTTATTATGAGCCTTATTTTTAGAACCACATCCCAATTTAGAGATGACGCAACAAAATCAATTTACATTTATTTTTCTGAAGACTGCAATAATAATATTATTATTAATACATAATTATTAATTATGTAATTGAAAAATCCATGTTTAATTCCACACTTTACTTTAGACCAGTAAAGCATAACATCTTGAGGTGCTAAATAGCAATGACCCTGCATAACAAATGTCATAAATTTGATAGCTGAGGAGCAACTGCAGAAACATTTGCTGTGACACCCTGACAGTGCCAAAGAATTAGACTATAGCCGTTGAGGCAGCATGAGATGGTAAGGCTGGCAGTGCAGTGCCAGCAGATGGTAATGGATGGCAAGCCTGCAACAGTGGCAGAAGATGGGTCAGCTGACAAGCTGCTAAAGGTGGCAGGAGATGATAACAGTGGCAGAACAAAAGCAGTGTTTTGAGATAGTAATGCTGTGTGGTATGTGCAGTATCTCACAAAAGTCAGTACACCCCTCACATTTTTGTAAATATTTTATTATATCTTTTCATGTGACAACACTGAAGAAATTACACTTTTATACAATGTAAAGTAGTGAGTGTACAGCTTGTATAACAGTGTGAATTTGCTGTCCTCTCAAAATAACTCAACCCTCAGCCATTAATGTCTAAACAGCTGGCAACAAAAGTGAGTGCACCCCTAAGTGAAAATGTCCAAATTGGGCCCAAAGTGTCAATATTTTGAGGGGCCACTATTATTTTCCAGCACTGCCTTAACCTTCTTGGGCATGGAGTTCACCAGAGCTTTACAGGTTGCCACTGGAGTCCTCTTCCACTCCTCCATGACGACATCATGTAGCTGGTGGATGTTAGAGACCTTGCGCTCCTCCACCTTCCATTTGAGGATGCCCCACAGATGCTCAATAGGATTAAGGTCTGGAGACATGCTTGGCCAGTCCATCACCTTTGCCCTCAGCTTCTGTATACTGTATAATAATGCTTTTGGTATCAGATTCAATTTAAAAATATATCCTTTGCATCACCTGTAGAAATTTGATACTCATTGCTGATCCAGGACTGGCTCATTGTTATAAAGGGGAGCCAGTCAACTGTGTCTAGGAATAAGCAGATTCTTTGCTCTGTCATAAAACCACCCATTGCACATAATGCCTGTTGTGAAAGTACAGTTACCACACGGCAGCCCAGCTGCCTGATTGCATACTGGGCAAGCATGGGCCAATGGTCTAGCCTAGGCACCCGGTAGTGGAGTAGGTTGTCTGATGACAGGGTGTCCACATCCACCTTTGACCCCATAAAAGTATTGATCATATGGGTTCTGTACTGCGAGCATTAAGAAGGACCTGACATCCTTGCTTAGGCAGCCACCACCACCTCTGCTCCTCCTTTCACCTTCATGAATATTCTAAACACATGGGCCATGAAAAGTGATCATGCCACTCTGTGGAAAAGCCTTTAAGATTTTCCTTTGCAGCACCTCTTGCAGGTGGTAGAAGGTTCGTTTTGTTCCAAATTAATATTACGACAAATTTTTCATTATTCAGAGATTTGGATTACATTATAAAAGGAAGTTTACTGAAAGCTCCAATTAAAGAAACCAAATTCATCCGTATTTCCAAAATTCTAATTGAATTATACATCACATCCCATTCGAATTTGAATTGTAAAAACATACTTCTGAAATCAAAGACTTTATAAGTTATTAGAGTAGCATTTTGAAATAATGCTGTTTTAGTTAAGCCAAAAGTGATTTAAAGAGTCATTGTAATCATTTGATGAAGATTTTCTTTTGTTCACTTTGCTGCATTTGAATTGAAAAAATATAACATTTTCATTTCGACCGATTCAAAAAGTTATCGATTTAAAGTTTTGAATCGTAAAAAATCGGTAAATTCAAACAAAATTCGAAAAATTCCGAATACGAATTCCGAATGCGAATTGAACGAATCAACTTAATTTAACTAAACGAAATAACTTGATTAACAAGTCGAAACAAGACTAATTTTTTCATCGTGCACATGTCTAGCAGATGGCACAATTTTGGTTCCCTCTATAATGGCAGGATGAGCTCTGGCATTTTCTTCTTGTAATGTGGGTCTAATAGGTGGCCTTAATGGCCTGAATCCTTGGGCTCTTGCATAGGCACTGCAGTATGAATGAGCCCATCTGCCGCAAATCTCTGGTAGCAGATTAATCAAACTCTTTGATACCATTAAGGTGGCCCCAGCTATCACACCTTCACCACATTTGTCTTCTGGTATTTGTAAAGAGTTAAATGTACCTCTAGAAGCCTGTCCCATGTTTAGATCACTAGAGCCAGTCCTTGTCTCCTATTCACACAAATAGTTATTTTGACCCACTGATAAAAGTGCAGCCACTGAAACATGGCCAAATTCAAGTTACAGAGGTAGGGCACATCTCATTTTAGGTGGCTGATAGGCAAGCAATGTTGCTTCTCTGTTTCAGCCAGCTAAGCAGTGGCTAGGTATGACTGAGTAAATTGGCTGCACACTCTTCTGGCCTGCTGCAGGAGATCATAGTAGCCAGAGTACCTAAGTAGGATGACCAGTTTGAGGGTGTGTACCGGGCAAGACATATATGTGAACTTTTCCTGTCAAAGGATAGACAGCAGGTTGGTGCCATTGTCACACACGTCACAACATGGCCACCTCTATCTGCCCCTAAAAAGATGAAAGAATCTTGTCCCTACTGTAGCTACTGTCCTCCCAGGCATACCAGCAACAAAAAATAGTGGCAGTGTTTTGCATGAGGCTCGTGTAGGCTCTTAGTCACTTGAGTGGACTGATGGCTCTGAAAAATCACAATTGAGGAGGATGAGGTATAGGTTACTGAGTTGTCACCATCACCAAGTTGCATAACATGAGATGGCACCACTAGCTCCAGCAGTGTGCCCCATCCTGCATCTTTCCTGGCTGCTGAAGATGTTACATCCCTGCCAGACCACCAATTTGTGAATTTGTAGACTTTATGTTTATTTTCCAAATGTTAAATGAAAACAGCCTGCTTCAGCTTGGAGAATGTACACAAAACAGTCCATATTTTTGGTGCATAGAAATAATCTCTCTTATTAGGCCTCTTTCACATGGGGCACGTCCATTTTGACGGACTCCGCTTTGCTTAGCAGGGATCGATCCATTTATCCCCGCTGAGCAGGCGGATGACAGGTCCATCTCCGTTCCCCCTGCAGAGACGGACCTGTCAGAGCCCCGCTCTCCTCTATGGGCAGTCTTTTTTCATCTGATCCCATCTGATCCAATCAATGGAAAATAGGACCACGATCCGTCTGGATTTGGTGGACTGTATTGGATCAGATAGCGGCGGATGTCAGCGGACATGTCATCAGTCACTCTGTAGAGGTGATATGAGTGTCCAATCACGTCCGCCTGCAAAACGGACCAGCGGACCTGATAGGACAGCTTGTGTGAAAGGGGCCTTAGGCTCACCACTGTCACATGCTTGTCCCATCACAGGGTTTCTAACATTTCTGCCTACTACTACTTGTGTCTCAGTCACAAGCCCGTCCACACTTCTTTCACAGCTGTGTCCTGCTCCATTCCACCTTACAGACACCTGATGACTGCTTCCTCTTCCTTTTCAGGCATCTCCTGCAGGTAGGTTAACCCTATTAGGGCTACAGTCCTTGTAGTCAGGGTTGGAGGCTCTTTCCCACCTGAAGTATCTCTGAGTCTCTGAATTACGACTCCCATATAAGGACTTACCAACCTTGGGCAAACTGGTAGTCAGTTATTTAACTTTCTAAGTGAAACCCATCACCTGTATGGTTGGGAATAGGGATGGGCTTACTCGAACATCGTTCGTTGAATTGAGAACATTATGGGGCATTCGCAGCAATTTTGCCACCACGGAGCGGCCCATAATGCATTGTGCGCAGACGGTGCGCACAGATCCTCCTCCATGGGAGGGCTCCCGCCGTCTACACGCTGTTTGTTATGACAGTTTATTTATATGGCAGGACGGGGCCACCCGGCGATGTAAGCGAGCGACCCGTCCCTTCTGATGTCATGTGATGTCAGAGGGGGCGGGTCATGTGTGTACGTCACCGAGTGGCCCCGTCCTGCCATATAAATAAGACATCAACACAAAGAGAGCTCAGTCGGCTCCCATGGAGGAGGAGCTGTTGTGTTTTTTTTTTTCAGGTCCGGGTCGGGATTGACGATGGATTACAATGGGGGGCGCTTATTTTTATTTTTTTAATACAAGGCTTGTCCCTAATTGTCTCTTGTGGTTTTTTCTTTTTTTTGACACTTTTGGTGATGTAGTAGGGGTACAATGTACCTGATACTAATTCACATAGGGGGGGGGGCAGAATCTGGGGACCCCCTTATTAAAGGGGGCTTCCAGATTCCAATAAGCCCCGCGCCCTCACACCCCCACAACCACAGCCCAGGGTTGTGGGGAAGAGGCTCTTGTCCCCATCAACATGGGGACACGGTGCTTTGCAGTGGGGGTGCAGAGCCCCCCCTGCCCTAAAGCACCCATACTAGCCTGTATGGTTCAGGAGGGGGGGGGGCGCTCGCTCCCCCCCTATCTTGGCCGGCCAGGTTGCATGCTCGGATAAAGGTCTGGTTTGGATTTTAGGGGGGACCCCACGTCAATTTTTTTTTCATTTTGGCGCAGGGTTCCCCTTAAAATCCAAACCAGACCCAAAGGGCCTGGTATGGACTGGGGGGGTTCCCCACGCAAATTTTTTCAGTGATTTTTTTTGTAAATTCCCGGGAGCCGGCAATACATTACAGCTGCGATAATAAATTACAATTTTTCCTTCACAAATGTTATTTTGCTCTGGCTATGTTCTAAAGGTGCACCCTTTTACAGACAGACTAAGGGGACCCCCCAGGCACATTATTTAAAGGAATATTTCATTTTTATTTCACTTTAACATTATTAAAATCCCTGCTCCTAAAAAAAACGATCAATATAAAAACTTTTTTTTGCATTGATACATTTCCCCTAGGGCATGACCCGGGCCCCATAAACTTTTTAGGGCAATAACTTGCATACAACCTTTAAAATAAGCACTTTTGATTTTTCATGCTCGGGTCCCATAGACTTTAATGGTGTTCGAATGTTCGCACAAATTTTTTGCCTGTTCGCATGTTCTGGTGTGAACTGAATTGGGGGTGTTCGGCCCATCCCTAGTTCAGAATCCCTGAGTGCTCCAAAACTATATTGAAATTGTCTCCCTTAGGGTCCTTTCACACATGCATGTCCGTTTTCACGGATTCCGCTTGCTCAGCAAGGATTGATCCGTTGATCCCCGCTGAGCCGGCAGATAACAGGTTAGTCTCCACTCACTGTGCAGAGATGGACCTGTTAGAGCCCCGCTCTCCTCTATGGGAATTGGATGAAAATGGATCCGCCTGTCCATTTTTATCCGATTCGCCAGATGGATGGAAAATAGGGTTTCCATCCGTCTGCATTTAGCTGAGCAGATCTTACGTCAGTGGACATGTCACCACTGAAATCCGTCACTCCATTGAGGTGCATGGAGCGTCCGTTCAGGTCCGCCTGAAAAACTGACAGTTGGACCTGAATGGTCCACATGTGTGAAAGGACCCTTAAAAGGAACCACAACCCGAATAATAGGGACACGTATATGTTTATTTATGACCCCGTGGTAGGAATATTGTATCGATATAAGATACTTTTTGAATTGTACCCTTTGACCTTTAATGGAATAAAGTTGTATCTGGACGTCTTAGAGCTGGTTCACAAAGGGGCGACTTGCGCTCCGATCTGAGTTGCCCCAAGTCGCTTGACATTTGAAATCCCATTGAAGTGAATGAGAGCCGTCTTAATGTACACTACTGAAGTCGCTCCGACTTCAAAAAAGGTTCCTGTACTACTTCAAGGCAACTTCTATCCAACTTGTGCCCATAGAATTCAATGGATGTTGCCTTCAAGTCGGATCCCTTATTTATATTGAAGCGACTTAACAGGAAAAAGAAAATAATTTACCCAGTGAATTCCCAGGCAACCCCCTTGCCTGTCTCTGATGGGCCACAGGCAACGTCGCCTGACATTAGTCGTGTTGTAAGTCACCCAAAGTTGCGCTGAAGTCGCGTTAAAATCACCTAGCAAAGTCGCGCCTGAAGTTGGATCGCCCCTGTGTGAACTGGCTCTTAGCAATGGTGTGGCACTTCAATTTCTTTTTTTCCAATACAAATTTTATTGAGGATTTAAAGGTGTGAACAATACAGGGTATACGCACATGCTCCATACAAACAGTACAGTAATATAAACTTGTGTAGTACTCCGCAATCCATTATAGGCATGACAGGGAGAGAAAAAGTTAGGTTTCATCCCCGCCCCGGGGCGACAGCAAGCGGGAGCCTACTCCCAAGCCTGGGACAGGGGCCACATCTAGTTGTAGCAGGTGCGTGGATGCAGCCTGCCCTCCTCCCCCGCGCCCCATCTGGGACCAAACTGCGCGGTCCTATTCCCTATCATTCTCCTCCTGTTCTACTCAACCGCGTGTTTACAGGGAGCACACGGAGTGTTATCCTTTAGATCTTACCTATCTTATACACGTTTATGAGGCCCGCCTCTAAGTGACTAAGTGACTGCATGTCTTCATAGGGGTATACTTGGAAGGGATGGCGTTCATCTAGCGCGATGTTGAAGAGATTTATGTTGAATCTGAGGGGTATCTCTGAGCGCTGGGTGTGGATTTCCATGCTGGGGTTGTGTTTATAGATGTGTGTCCGGGGTCTGTCGCGATTATTTTGTGATATGTTGTGATGGTGTCTGGGGAGGCTAAATGAGTAGCCTATGCCAGTGTGATGGGGTTCTAGTTGGCCTACTGGAGAAGTCACCGAAAGGTGGGTCAAAGTGTAGGACCTATCTGCATGGGAGCATGTTCGGGCTAGTGACGTAGATGGGGTCAGGGAGGGGAGGGGTGGGACAGGGGCGAAAGGGAGAGGGGTAGGAGGAGTAAGGGGGATCCTCTTGGTCTCCATCAAGGACTCTTGTGTGACAACATAACCGTCACGTTTGGTTTGTACGGAATGTAAGTGGTGTGTGTTTCTATAGTATCTTGTCTAAAATTCCCACTTTCTGGAGCGGGGCTTCTCTCGGTCAGTTCTCCCTTGGGGGGTGACAGCTTGGTCTAAGCCTGTACATAGTGTACCTGCTTAGCCCGAGTGCCAGGTTTAGCAAAGTCAGGTCAGAACGATAAAGTGTAGGTTTGGTCATCTAGGTAGCTAATCTCTTGTACTCGTCCGTGGTTTGGAAATGGATCGGCACTTCAATTTCAACTCTTTGTACATGCTGGTGGAAGACGGGGATGGCCATCTGGGTGAAAAAATATCTGTTGGGTGCTTTCCACTGTGGTACAGTACAGATCTGGCAGAAGGGGGCAGACTCTACTAGCTGGAACAGTAGCCGCTGTAAAGTCCGCAGTTTTGTCAAGTTTTCATTGGAACATCTGGACAAGGAGATGATCATTTAGTGCATATTTTTTTATTTCGCTCCATTAAGATACCAGCCTGGTCAAATATGTAGCTGGAGATGGAAAGGTGGGGTTAAGAGATTTAGAGCATGGTTGAAGCATATGCTTGGCTCTACTAAGCATGGCCTCATGAGTTTCATCATCTTCAATTATTAATGTGCGATACGTAAGCCTCTCAAACTCCTAGTCAGACATCCATGTCTATCACTTGAGGCCACAGATGTTGCAGCAGATGCAGATTCAGGTAAGTGATCAATGCCAGTTTAGGGATTACAGTGTGATTACTAGGTGAAGAGGAGGACGAAAGGAAGAAGGAAGCTTATTTGCAGCTGATTATTACAATGTGCCAGTTTGGTCTGCACCTGGGAGAGGGAGAAAGATAATGAATGCTTATGTAGCCATTGCCCCCTTGGGGGTTACTGGAAGTAGTGGTTCCACCTGTCACACTGCCCTCAATCACTTTTTTCCACACATCCCAAGTCACAAGTACAGGCCGGTACTTTGTTTTGTTGTTTTATTAGGGGATTAAACTTGGATGGGGAAAGGGGTAATTATGGGATGCCTAAGGATTAACAGTTCTTTCACGAGACCTTCTATATACACTCCAGCATATACATTCCTCTTCTTCCTCCAGCCCAATCTTGCTTCTCAGTTGCTTCCTCTTGCTCTCTCCTGCACAAACTTCTTTGACCTAGCTAGCACATGGTGAGGCCTGCTGTAACTTTAGCACAGACTCAGAACCGCCCATTACAGGCAGGGACCGTGGGCCCCTATGGTGTAGGAAAAACTAGTGCTAGCTAGCCATGATGGACTACTGCTCCCAGCCCATTCTCTTCCAGGCCCTGCCAGCCCTCCTGGTTGCAATGGCCCTCTCACTGCCACAGTGACACCACAGTCCCAACTGGCTCTTGCACCTGTAGGGCCCCCACAGAGATAGGTGCATTTTGTAGTGAGTTTTTGCTAGGAGAGGCAAAATTTAGTCAGGCCTGACTGTAAGTACAGGCCTGAATATTTTGATCTGAACTGGGAAGTGGCTCAGGAAGAAGCTGGAGATAGAAAGAAGGAACACCCCTTGGAGTTTCCTCCCCCTTGAGCACAGAAGATTCTGGAAAGGGGGACGAATGAGGAGGTGTCACTTTCTTGATGTATGACAAGGAGCCCTGACCAATCTACAGTCTGGATTGGCTGGGGGCAGGCCTCATTAAATACAGCCATCTGCCAGCAGGGGGGAGAAGTCAGGGGTGGAAGTTGTAGCAGGGGTAGCTGTGGAGACCTTCACCCGGGAAGGAGACCCCAGTCTGGGGAGGTGACCTTGAGGCCTGGAGGTGCAGCCAGGAATGGAGGTGATTCCTGGAGCAACACAAGGGAGTAGGAGAACAGCAGACGTGCTACTGTGAACACTTTAAAGGATCCACTGCAGTTGGTGAGTGACAGACCCTGGGAGCTGGAAGAGAAAGGCCGGAGCAGTCTGGGAGTGTAATAGTGGACAGTCTGTGAAGCCTTGGGAGCCAGTCAGGGAAAGGAGTGTCACTGTAAGAAAAGCAGGTTGGTGGGACCTGGAAGAGGGATGGGCTGGGAGTTGTAGTCCATCAAGGGCCTGGCTAGCACCAACGTACTAAGCTACACTTTGAGAGGTCCAAGACCCTGGCCTGTAACGGGTGGTTCAGAGGCTCTGCTGACAGTTTGCAGGCCTCACCATGTGCTAGCTGTGGTGAACAGAAAGGAGTTATGTGAGCCTGATATATTTACCTTCAGGTCAGGAACTAAGTAATGTGCTGGAGAGAAGTGAAGGAGCAATAGTCTGCAGAAGAGATGTGCTGGAGGAAGTAAAGTGTATATACAGTCTTGTATATAGGAGGTCCTGTAACCAATTCTTTGGGCATCCCTCAGTCACCCCTTTTCCCCATCCAAGTTAAATCCCCTAAATAAAACAAACAAAAACAAGAGCCGGCCTGTTTAGTGACTTCGGATATGTGAGATATGGTGGGATTGAGGGCAGCTATAAGGTGAACCACAACTATCAGCCACTCCCAAGGGAGCACATGGCTACACACCCTTCATCAGACTGTCTCTCACCCCAATCTTCACCGGTGTACCTCTTCCAGCTTCCCGTGGTGTGTATCACTCACCGACACCTGACACTTGTAGTTCCTTTCCTGAAGATCTCTCTGGCAGTACTCTCTCCCGCTGTCCTTCACCTGCTCTCTCAGTTGTGCCTCTCTTCCAGGATCTCACTCTCCTCCCGGATACACCCGAGCCCCAGGCCAAAGTTACCGCACCCCAGACTGGGGGCACCCTTACGGGCCCGACAAGCTCCATACTAGTCCATCTCCATCTCTTTCACCCGAACTCTCCTCCCCGGCAGGGCTGACCCCCAGTAATTGAGAAGGCCTGCCCCCTGCCAATCCAGGTTGGGGATTGGTCAGGGCTTCCCAAAACACCTCAGGCAGTAACACCCCTCTTCCACACTCTTTCTTCTAGAACCCTCCAGAAGCAAAGGGGAGGTTACTGAGAAGTGTCATCACCCATGAGTCACCAGCCACTCCCTGAGCCACTCCCAGCCCGGAATCAAAACAATCAGGCCTGACTTTCACTCAAGCTTGACTAAATTTGCTCACCTAGCAAAAATCTCTCTCTTGCACCTACCTAAGGTAGAGGGTGCTACACTTAGTTATCCACTCTACCACATGCTCTGGCTGTTTAGCATGCCCAGTGCCAGAAAAAAGTGAGATGCCCTGCCTTTCAAAGGTGCGGCCCAACACCACTTTGGCCTGTGGATTAACAACCTGCTAGTCCACTACACAATACAGTGCATACAAGGGAGTACACTCTACTCTCTGCAGCCCACCATACTGCAGTCACTGTACCGTGGAAATGGCAATATACAGCACTGTACTGTACAGTATATAGCATTATATAACTCTGTAGGTAGTACATTAGCACTGTACAATATCACCAATAGAACTATCATCCCTGAAATCACTGTCAGGTGTCCCTCACTACTTCAACTCCAACACACACTAACATAAGACTGATAGGAGAGCTGACTCATATAAGGAGGGGGCAGGCACATTTTCCAAGTTCCATTCCTGGACATACTCTGCCACCTAACCACAATTCACAGTTCATGCAGTGAACTGTGGAGGATTCACCTTTGGTGCTCAGGTGAACAAACTCATAAGTTAGCTATTCAGGTGAACCACGATAAAGCAAAATTCCCCACAAATCCAATCTAGTAGTGATTCCAAACCTCCTGCCTATACATTGCTTAGTTCATCTTTCGAACTTCTCCTGTTCTTTCAGTAATATGAAATATAACAGGGAAGGAAGGATAGCTGTTGGAGGGAAGGAGAGAAATTTGACCTCTATGTCCCCTTGTACTATTTTGCAATAGAACAATACATTTTGTGAGCACATGTTCTATAGTTGCCACATAGTAATTTGCTACAGTCTTCTAAAACTGTTTTCCATTTTATGTTCTCCTTTAAGAACAGGAAGTGTGTTGGGACCACAGAGCACCCCCTCCCTGTTCATAACACAAGGGGAGCTGCTCTGTAGTCCTAGTCCTAATAACACTGTTTACATAGGACTGAAGTTGAGCTGGTTTCACTATAACCAGATTTCACTACTACCAGATTTTGTAATCAATATGTTTTTGCATCTTGTTGCCACTGCATTGGTTGTAGAACATCTGATTCACTTGTATATCTGATGTATCTACATGAATGTCTTCATTTGGCCGTGGTCCTCATCTAATACAGTGAGGGGCAAATCTGCCAAGATTAGACTTGCCAAGGGTTTGACAAATCTTGTTCAAAATTCCAAAAAAACGAAATTAAAAGCAAATTCCATTGACATCTGTAGGGAATAAATCCTATTGTTAAAGAAGTTGTAAACCTGATTTAAAAAAAAAAAACCTGTAAGACAAAGGCCTAATGAGCTAGTATGCATCGCATACTAGCTCATTATGAAATACTTACCTTAGAACGCAGCCTAGCAGCGGGGCCCGCACACCGTTGACACGGCTGACATCCTCCCCGTGGTTTCTTCTGGGTTTGCGGGCTCCGGCGATGTGATTGGCCTGAGCCACATTGACGTCACTCCCAAGCATGCGTGGGAGCCGCCGGTCATGGCACAGAGTCGCTTCGGAGATATGTGAGCTGGCTCCATAGAGAGCCAGTCACATTCTCCTGCTATTGCAAATTGGATGCGGATCCTCCGCATCCAATTTGCAATGGTGTGAACTCAGCCTCACCGGTAGGTACAATTACAATTACAATGACTTCCTCTTTAAATACTGGTTATTTTTAGGTCTAAGGCTGGCCATACATGTTCGATTTTCTGTCCAATTTTCTGTCCAATTTTATTTAGATTTATCATAAACCATATAATATGAGGTCAAAACTAAACAACACATTATATTTTATCCAATTAGGCAGGTCCTTGTACTACATAGATAAAGGTAAATCTAAAGAAAATTGGACAGAAAATCTAACATGTATGGCCAGCCTAAGAGGCAAACCACTATAAAAAAAAGGCACAGGAAACTAGGTTCTGCCATGGGGGACATATACCAATGCAAAAAAAAAAATCTAAAAAGCAGAGAGAAGGTCTTTTCACTAGGCTTTGAGGGCAACATTGAAAATACACAAATCATTTAAATAACATGTTTGGGGAATGCCAAAAACAACATGGTGTTGCAGTACAGTATGATTTTCAGAGACAATATCAGTGACAGTGTACACTAACAGTGCATAATCGTCTGTGGAATTGTTTTTTTTTTTTCTTTTACAGCTTGGATCACATACAGCAGCAGCACTTTTATCTGTTTCATTTCATTGGGAATGATGATTTTTTTTTTCATTTTGAATGATGAATGAATTTTCTCAGAAAGAAATTGACCTCTAGTTTTCTGTGGTTGTCTCTGAACGATTATACAACACTGTAAAATTGGCCAGTAGCAGGACACTTTTTTATTTTGGGAGAACTGGCAGCATTAGAAAAGAGTACAGACAGGCATTTTACTACAAGAATTAAGAAATTGCAGATGACACATCAATGTAAAATTGGCCAATAGCAGAACACTTTAAAAAAAGTAAGATGGGTCCAAACTTACTAGACACGGAGAGCACAGGCTGGGATTTTACTGGAGGAATGAAAATAATACAGAACATACAGTAGTTTAAAATTGGAAAGGGGCAGGACAGTATCAATTAGAGATAATAAGCCTAAAGCCTAATACATACTGCTAGTTTTTTTCATTCAACCCAGCAGGCTGAACCAAAAAAAGCTGCCAACTCAGGTCGGAGCCTCTGTACTAACAATCCATTGTTAACAGTGATCTCTCCTGCTGTTGTATTGTGTTCTGACAGGGGACAGCCCCCCCCCCTGCAAGAACACGCTGGTCAGCGCTTACAGCCATTGGCTGAGAGCGCTGATCGGGTGTCAATTGGCAGACCTTTTTTGGTCATGCCCCTTTGACAGAAGCCAGCTGAACGGCCGGCTTCTGTCAGACCGGCTGCAGTACACACGGGCCGAATGTTGGCGGGTTTTTTTTTAACCGGCCGATAACGCCAGACATTCGGCGTGTGTGTACGGGGCTTAACTGATGTGTGTCTAATGCCTCGTACACACGGTTCGACCATCGCATACAACAGGTCGTACAAACGACCGTTGTATGCTAATCCGACCGTTAGTATGCGCGATTAGAACAGCCCGACGTACGACGGTCATACAACAGGAGTTGTATGAGCAAACTAGAAAACGTTGGTAGTACCAACAAGCGGTCATACGACCGTTGTATCGTGTGTACAGAGAAGTTGGTACAACAAGTTGTGTTGTGCAAAACACGCATGCTCAGAAGTCAGAAACAGCCAGACACAAATTACATGCACCTGAACTTTCTCTTTATACGTTCATAACATGTCACTACGTTCAGCTTGGTCGTACGATCATGTAGTGCATGTCAGTATGCTAGATACAATAGCCAACATACGATTTGGTCCGTTCGGTCTTACGACCATCGAACCGTGTGTACGAGGCTTAAGACCCCTTTCACACTTGTGCGAGTTGTCCTGCGATTTGGGACTGCAAAGTCCCATGATAAGTCGTTCCCCATTATTTCCAATGAGTACTGTTCATATCTGTACGACTTTCAAGTCGCGCCAACTTCAAAGTAGTCCCTGCATTACTTTGGTCCAACTTTGATGCAACTTGAGATCCATAGACTTCAATGTTAAACTCTCAAAGTATCATGCAAAGTTGCAACAAAGTCAGACCAAAGTCTTACTGATCCCAAATCGCGTCAAAATCGTGGTAAAAACAGGGGAAAATCACAGTAAAATTGCGCAAAAAATCGTGGTAAAAATCAGGTTGCACAGGTGTGAAAGGGGCCTAACTTATTTTATCTATGGGGATACAAAGGTGTGTTAAATGTAAGTGTTATTAATGTGAGGTAGTTTAGGCCCCTTTCACACTTGTGCGACCCAATTTTATCGCAAATTTTGCTGCGATTTTGGCGCGATCAGTACAACTTTGGTCCAACTTTGTCTCAATGAAAACATATTACAAAGTCGTACAGAAGTAGTACAGAAATCGCATCTATATTATTCATGTGTGATTTGCATGAGACTTTGAGGGTTTAACATTGAAGTCTATGGACCTCAAGTTGCATCAAAGTTGGACCAAAGTAATGCAGGGACTACTTTGAAGTTGTACAGATATGAACGGTACTCATTGGAAATAATTTGGGGCTCCCCCTTCATCGGGGCTACAACAAAACATAATACAATGTAAATATAATTGTGACTGATTAAATCATGAGCCTAACAAGCAGAGAACTTGAAGAGGCCAGCAATGTATAAAGCATACCTTGGGACTATACTGAAGTGTGGAACTATCAAGGCCTTTTGTGTTTTTTATTGCCTTATATCATTTAGCACTGATGTGGTACTTCTTTTTCATTCTGGCAAAACAGAGTAAAGTAATATTAAAGGCTCAATATATATCTATAAGGCCCATATATTTGTTATAGATGGTGCCACATCCCAATAACAAAATGTACAAGAGGGAATAGGACAAAAAAATGGACTTTAAATCCCAAAAGTCAAAAAGTTTACACAACCACGGAAGATAAGGCAGGTTTTGAGAAAGCACTAATACAGTGTGAAACGCGTCACCCTATCCTGTCTGTAACTTGTATCGGTGTTGGTTATGATGATCGAATAAACATAAGTTGGAACTTTGGTAGAGTGCAGCCGTTTTACTAAATTTTTTGGATTTCCTGCGGTGGCGAGCTGGGGCTGGCACCCAGCTCCTTGGATCCTCTGATTCATCTCACCTGGAGCAGCGATACCTCTCTTGGCTTCAGATAATGGAGGGCAACTATCAAGATATCCTTAAGGTGCAGTAATAACCCCATCAGATAGGCAATGCACTTCAGGAAATCTAGTGCCTCCTTTCCTCGCTCTCCACCAAAGAAGCCAAAGATATTAAAGGCTTGTTATACTTAGCTGCTCTGTGCAATTGTTTTGCACAGAGCAGCCTCGCTCCGCCTTTTCTCGGGTCCCCTGTTGGCACTCCTGGCCTCTCCTCCTTGCCGAGTGACCCCATAACAATCCGCTTGCTATGGGGGCACTAGTATGTGCTCGCTCCTGAGCTGCCTCTGTGTGTCTTATGTGAATTAGTCCCGCCCCTACTCCCACCTCATTGGCTGTAATTAAGAGCAGCAGGAACAAATGGCCCCCACTGCTATGTCTCAGAAAATGAGGAGGAAGAGACCAGGCACAAACGCTGCTCTGGTGCACATGGCTGGATTGGGATGGGGCTCAGGTAAGTATTAGGAGGGGTCTCGGGGGGGAATTCATGAAGGTAAAAAACCTTCAGCCTTTACAACCACCTTAATCACAACTGTACATTAATTTTTTAAAGAGGTAGGGCTTTGTTTATTAGAGTCTTCCAGGCCATTATGGCTGGAGCATTACATTTCTTCCAGGAAAAAAATAATGTTTTTTCTGGCATAATAGAACAATAAGGTTAGAAGTGTTCAGATCACCTTTGTAGGGGCTAAGGGATCAACCAATCCCAGCAAACAAATCTCCATAGCTGGGGCTTCTTTCTCGAAGTGATTCACTTCAAGCTCTGCACTTCTGCAATTGCACAAAGCGAATGTACATAGCAAACTGCACTGAAAACACCCAACAGGCTGCAAGTGACCCTGTCTCTCTATTCAGCTCTCCTTCCACTTTATAACATGCACCAGGCCCGGACTGGGACAAAAAATAGTAGAGTTGCCACCTCATCCCTTTAAACCCGAACACATATTAATTACACAGGTTCTGAGGCCGATTAAATTGGCAATTAAACTCACTTGGTGCCCTACCTGCATTGAATTAACCTTAGAACCTGTGTAATTCATATGTGTTCGGGTTTAAAGGGATGAGGTGACAACCCTAAAAAATAGGCCCAGGGCATTTTAGACTGAGCAGCGAGCACTGACCGGGGGGGGGGGGGTGTCAGTAGGCATTCGCGAGGGTGGTTTCCGTCCTCCACATAGCAATGTTCAGGGGACACTGTGATATAAAGGAGACTGCACTGTAAAGGGGCACTGTAATGATTACAGTAAGGTGACCAGATTTTGAAATCCAGGGGCATATATTTTTTTTTTATTGGCAAAAAGTAAAGTTTTTAATAAGCACATTATCTTCAAATGATATCTGCAGTGTATGTGGTATGTGTTTATGGAATGATTGTATGATATATATGTTATTTCTCACATTTCCTCAATGAGATAAAAAAATTATACTTCTTAGAATTGTTTGGGCTATGACTACCAAATGTTCTGAAGATAGAGAAAAAACTTCAATGCATATCTCTGTATACTGTATCCCCCTCTCTTTACTGCATCTCCCCCTCTCTATACTGTATCTCCCTCTCTTCATATTGTATCTCCCCCTCTCTATACTGTATCTCTCCTTCTCTATACTGTGTCTCCCTCTCTATATTGTATCTCCCCCTCTCTATACTGCATCGCCCTCTCTATACTCTATCTCCCCCTCTCTATACTATATCTCCCTCTCGCTATACTGTATTTCCATCTCTGTGTATACTTTATCCCCCTTTCTCTCTGTATATACTGTATATCCCCCTCGCTCTGTATATATCCCCCGCTCTCTGTATATATCCCCCTCTCTCTTTGTATATACCCTCTTTCTGTATATATCCTCCTCTCTCTCTCTGTATATACTGTATATCCCCCTCTCTCTGTGTATATCCCCGCTCTCTCTCTGCATATACTATATATCCCCTACCTCTATCTGTTTACTGTAAATCCCCCTCTCTCTCTGTATACTGTATCTCCCCTTCTCTCTCTGCATACTGTTTCTCCCCCCTCTCTCTGTATACTGTATGTCCCTCCATCACTCTGTATACTGTATTTCCTCCCTCTCTCTCTGTATACTGAATCTCCCCTCTCTCTTTATACTGTACCCCCTCTCTGTAAACTGTATCTTCCCCCTCTCTCTGTACACTGTATCTTCCCCCTCTCTCTGTACACTGTATACCCCCTTTCTCTGTATACTGTACACTGTTTCTCCCCCTCTCTCTGTATACTGTATCTCCCCCTCTCTCTCTGTATACTGTATCACCCCCTCTTTCTGTATACTGTATCTCCCTCCCTCTCTTTGTATACTGTACACCCTCTCTGTAAACTGTATCTCCCCCCTCTCTCTGTATACTATATCTCCCCCTCTCTCTCTGTATACTGTATCTCGCCCTCTCTCTGTATACTGTATCTCCCCCTCTTTTTGTATATTGTATCTACCCCTCTCTCTGTATACTGTATCCCCCTGTGACGAATGTGGGTATCAGATCGCTGCCCTCCTCACCGACGGGTGGCCGAGGACCCCCTTGATCTAACACCGCGCTTATCATGAACGTAACAATGCCAATCTCAGCTGCTTTCAGCACAAAGATTTCCCAGTTTGTGGGACCACCGTCTAAATGCCAGCTGCCTGAGAGCGATTGTTACCGGGCTAATTCAAACAATGAACCCTTTCTCTGCCACCACCTCTATTTGGGAGCCAGTGGAGCTCGGAATTTTAGCAATACTAATATTCCAAAATAACCACCTGTAACACACGCTGTCACCGCAGACATGTATATTCAGAGGCATTATTTTAAAAACAGTAGCGCTCTTCAAAGGAACAGATTCGTGATAGTTGCATTAAGGACTTTAGGGACAAGGTTAACACTTTTAAGAATAAGGTTTAATAATGAAAAGGTCAAGTTTTAGGTGCAGTAAAATATTTACAGAAAAAATAAAAAGAAGGTTACAAAGCAATGAGACAAAATTACAGCAGCAAAGAAACAGAATGAAACAATACTTGCTTTTGAAATGTCCGTGACTAATCAGTGTTTCAAAGATGATTCCCTGGTTCTCTGACGTTGGTTCGTTGATGGAAAGTGAGAACTGGAAATTGGTCTTAGCAGTCCCATTTTCTCTGGTTGACAAGAGGTGGGGCCGTATGCCCCTGACCACTCACATGAGTGGGCGGACTTTTAGACTGACTGCCCAGGGCGGGCCGTGGAATACAATCCTCCCCAATTCACAAGCTGTGTATAAAAAAATCATATTTTGTGATTGGGCCTCCCGGCAAATCTCACAGTAAGGAATTCAATCTCAGCACACAGAGGGCTTTTAAATGACTTCACACATGAGGGTTCTGAGACCTTCTGGAACCCTGGGGAGGGAACACACTAGTGTTGCCTCTCCTTATGTTCAAAGGGGGTGACGTTTACACTTGAATAATTCGGTCTGAAATTCTACATTCAAATATGTACATTTTATCGCTCACGTTCCTAACTGAAGTCACGAACTGTATGTCATTTTTCTACTTTTTCATATTGAGTTTAGGGTTACTGAAAGGTTGCAGCTGGCTGCAGAGAATTATAGCCCTCTCCCTTATCTGGACCTCCTGGATTGTTGTTTGAGAGATTAAATTTAGGGGTTTATGATCCAGCTTGCAAAAACATTTCCCCAGACTCCTTGGCGCCTGTTCAAGGGGCCTAGAAATTCCTAAGTTGTTGGGAGGGCGGAATGAGGAGTTTTGTCCTACATTCAAACTGTAATGGTTGACCGTCACAAAATGGCTCCAAGGTTTGTGTGTCTCACACATGATTAGAGTTAAACGAACACCTGGATGTTCGGGTTCGGTGGGTTCAGCCAAACTTCGGGAAAAAGTCTGGGTTCGGTACCGAACTTGACCCGAACTTTACCCCGAACCCCATTGAAGTCAATGGGGACCGAACTTTTCGGCACAAAAATGACTGTAAAAAAGTCCGGGAAAGTGCTAGAGGGCTGAAAAAGGAAGTAAAATGATTTTAGAACAATAATCTGTCCCTTACAGCAACAGCAGGAACCTGACCCTATAGGAGTAGGCGATGATTTTAGAAAAGCCAGGGGTAACTGAAGTTACCCCAAGCCCCATTTCAAGCCCAGTTCAAGCCATGGCTTGGGTCTGAAAAAGGGCTTCAAACCGACTTGGGTGGCTTGGGCTTGTAGGTCCACAAGCAAATTGAGATTAGTACACACTCTGTGTGTTTGGAACCTCGGTAAAACACTGCCAGTTGGTAATGTCAAACTTACATCCTGTTTTGAGGAGTAAGGCGGGAGGGTTGTTGAATCCTTAAAGATCCGGGGAACTTGTCCGCGGTTCCTCAGACCCCTTTACAAAAACGTTCGACCTAGTATTTGGGGATTTAAAT
>BLSH010305893.1:95942-108906 GCA_018402905.1 Glandirana rugosa | reverse complement strand
GAATCACGATTGCAAAATGCACTTACAAAATAGCAGCCTATGCGGACGATGTCCTCTTATTTTTAACAGACCCACTAACCACACTACCCAACCTATTAAAAGACCTTAAATTATTCCAAGTTCTCTCCAATTTACAAATAAACTTCAACAAGTCTAGTGCACTCAATATATCCCTACCACACCACATAGTTGAGAGTTGCACACAGAATTTTCCTTTTAAATGGGAGAAACAAGCCCTGACATACTTGGGGATCAAACTTCCTATCAGACTGAGTCACCTATATGAATTAAACTTCTTACCAATACTCAAAACCCTACAGCAAGATATAAAGAAATGGTCTTCAACTACTTTCTCCTGGTTTGGTAGGGCTGCGACAATTAAAATGAATATTCTTCCCAGACTTCTATACCTACTGCAGGCAATCCCAATTATACTTCCACAGACCTTCTTCTCCACTTACAGGAAGATCTGCACAGACTTCATTTGGGATTCTAAAACGGCCAGACTAAGCTATGACAAACTGACTACTCCTAAACTCAGAGGGGGTCTGGGCATGCCAGATATTCAAAAATATTACTGGGCCTGCCACCTTAACAGAATCGTTGACTGGCACGTCAATTGTAAAACGGAAGCTTGGGTCTCTCTAGAAGAACAATTCTCGGTTGCGCGACTAAGACATTTACCCTGGCTCAGACCTAAAATGTATTCCAAACAGATAATAAATCACCCAACGATTGGCCCAACACTGTCTAGCTGGCAGGCTGCGAATAAAAGACTAAAACTATCCTCCTTCCCAAGACCTCTCACTCCGCTCATACACAACGCAGACTTTATCCCAAACACCGCAGAATCCCTGATTAAAGAAGTTGGGAATTAACTACTTGAAAAAGGTAGTCATTTTTTCACTCGAGGCTCTTTTATCCCTTTTTTGGAGTTGAAAGCTCTGACACCATCCCAGAAACTATCCTGGTTAGGATATCTACAAATCAGACATTATGTCATGTCCACAAAACCAATATTGGATTGGTACAGACCTGTTACCCCCTTTGAAGCCATGTGTAGCAGAAAGGAACCCCAAAGACATATGATCTCTGAAATATACGCTAACATGTTTGCAGACTTTGATCCCAAACAGAATAAGACATCCAGTCAATGGGAGAGAGAATTGTCAATAGACCTATCCGCCCGCGAGTGGGAACAAATATTCACACATATCCATAAGGGCTCAATTAACGTCTCGGCTCAAGAAAATGGTTTCAAAGTATATTCCAAATGGTATCGAACACCTGATAGGCTGCATAAATTTTACCCATCAGTTTCCAAAAACTGTTGGAGATGCAAAGAAGAGGAAGGGACGCTTCTACATATCTGGTGGTCTTGCCGGTTGATTCAGCCTTTCTTTAAAAAAATACACGACTTTATATCTGAAATCACGACGCTCCCTTTAGACTTCTCCCCGGCCCAGAATCTCTTACACCACACCTCAATCCCCCCAAAAAAATACCATAAATCGCTCGCCCTCCACTTAATTAATGCGGCTAAACAGTGCATCCCCTTGCACTGGAGAGATACCAATCCCCCTACAGAGGAGGACTGGATCAAAAAAACTCAAAAAATTGCAGAGATGGAAGATTTAGTACATCAAGCAGGAGACTCCCCCGGAAAATTTTATAAAACGTGGGCCTGTTGGCTAGAATTAATATCAACAAAAAGCAAGAACAGCGAATAACCCACTAAGCCAAGAGTGGGGAAAAATACCCCTTAGGAAACCAAACAGAGATGAGGGAAGGCAGGGGAGAGAGGCTGGAGCTCGCCCTCCCACATAGATCCCACCTTACTTCCCCCCCCCCCTTTTTTTTTTTCCCTCTATTTTCGGTACATGTACATTATCGCGTACCGAGAACAGATAAAGGATCACTGGTTAACATCAACGATCATCCCCAACTCACTAAAGTATGAGATTTAATGAAAGAAGAGGGCGGGGCCCTATGGAGTTGAGCGGCAGCATCCCAGCCGCCCCACAGGTTGTTCCCATTTGGGGTGGGGAGCGGCTAATTGGGAAGTCTGCCCAAAAACCCTAGGACCCTGCCATCCACATGGGAAGAATAAGAAGGGATGGTAAATACCACAAGATCCATACTCAAAAGTTGAAGTAAATGAGCTGTACGGCCCACCTCATTAAATACAAGGCCATACTAGGGCTAGGCTTTCCCTTTAGGCAAATTTATCCACAGAGGTAAGCGAAGCTACGTTTCTTTGTTAAGGCGTTCCTACGCTAAAGTTTGAATCTAGATGTATTTTTGCCTATTTTCTGCTTGACGCACCACAAAATGTTTGTAACCATATGTTTGTTCTAAAGTATAAATTTCAATAAAAAGTGTGAAACAAAAAAAAAATTATCAGGGAGGTTAATATTCAATGCCAGAGTTTTTGTATAGTTCACTTTGAGATCTGAGATTGCCCCAAAATCATATATAACCTTACATATATTTGGTAGTGAGATTACTGGATCTGTAATAAAGAGTAAAATATTATCCGCAAAAAGTGTGCATTTATGGGTTTGAGGTCCACATTGTACCCCGTGTATGTCAGGGTGTTCTCTGATGAAGATTGCCAGGGTCTCAATGACTATGGCAAAAATGATGGGGGAAAGGGGACATCCTTGCTTAGTGCCTTTAAAAATTGGGAATGATTCAGAATAATATCCCTGTAATTTAATCCTCGCTTCTGGGTTGGAATAGAGAGCTCCTATCACATTCAGGAAAGAATTGCCAAAGCCCCAATGTTGTAAAGTCCCAAGAAGGGACCAGGCCACCAAATCAAATGCCTTCATCAGGTCTAGAGAGAGCAAAAGACCCTTTTGAGTAGGTCCCCTGTCCCAACCAGACTGCAGAAGGGAAATAATGTCCATCACCCTCCTGATCTGATCCGGGCCTTGTCTGCCAGGTATGAAGCCCACCTGGTCCTTGTGGACATAAAGGCTAAAGAAGGAGGAGATCCGGTCAGCTAAAATTTTAGTGAGGATTTTGAGGTCTTTGTTTATTAAAGAAATGGGGCAATAATTAGCAGTATTGCTAGGGTCCTTTCCAGGTTTGGGTATAACCGTAATGAATGCTGAATTTAGGGTTTTAGCCTGTACAGAGTTGATCAAAGAAGCGGGCCAAATGGGGAGCTAGGACGTGTGAAAATTGTTTATATTATCCGCTGTACGTGCTTTGCGTAGTCTGGAAGTGATTTGTATGAGTTTTCCTCTAATGGAAGTCTTGTGTGCAGCCCATAAGATGATTGGCGAAATGCCAGCTGTATCATTCAGGAGGAAATACTCCTCTATTTCTTTTTCAATTTCACATACATGGGTGGGGTTGCTAAGAATCAACGCATTCAGCCTCCGATTTTATTCTCTTCGCTGCCCCGTAGATCTGCCCATCACTAGGAATAATAAGGAATGGTCCGACCAGGCAGAGTCTTTTATAAAGGATTTAGATACCAGTTGGATTTGTCTTATCGATATAAAGAAATGGTAAATTCTAGAGAAAGTGCTGTGGGGGCTTGAGAAATGCATGTAGTCCCAAGTTTTTGTGTTAGCCTCTCTCCACACATCAACTCTTCCCTGTTGGTATATTTGTCTGGCAATATTAAGGCTCTGCCTGATGGGACGTATATGGTACTTTCTGTACGGGCAAGTTTTTTCTAATTTGTTATTGAAAGTTATATTAAAGTCTCCTCCATATATGACAGTGCCTTCCACGAGGGGGTCGAGCGTGGAGAAAAGGGTATTGAAGAATGTAGACTGGCCCCTGTTCGGTGCATAATATGACACAAGAGAGTAGAGCTGATTGTCAACGAGGCCCTTGACTAGCAAAAATCTGCCCTCCGGGTCCTTAAATTTGGAGAGGAAGGAGAATTGACAATTGCGAGCAGACCATATGGCTACCCATTTAGTTTTATTGTCAGCATTCGCTGGTAGAATGTAGGGAATTTAGGGTGAATGAAGGAAGGGGTGTATGTTTTAGAGAAATGTGTTTCTTGTAGAAACAGTATGCCAATTTTCTGGTCATGATAGTATTGAAAGATTTTTTTGGCGTTTAACAGGTGAATTAAGTCCCTGAACGTTGTGTGATACAGTCTGTAAGGATTGTCGTGGAGATATAGTGTAAGCCATGGAGCAGTTTTGGGTGGCATGCCAATGAACCCTGGCCACTTACCTCAGATCCGGTGGGAAGCCCCAGGATCGGGGATGAGGGCCATGATGTAGTAGTGTCGTCCAGGAGTCTGCAGAGTCGTGAGACATGGAAAGTCACTAAATAGAGTAAAGGTTAGTATCATGTTGAAATTCAAGGAAAGATGAAGAGAAGTGAAAGAGAGTGCAAAAACCCAAAGAGATATAGTAGAAAAAATACACTACACCCTGAACTATAAGAATGGTTCCTCCCAGCCTGGGGAGGAGATCCTGTCCAGGAGAGGGGGAAGTCCACATCTCCGAGTACAGGGGAGAGTGCATGTGTACCATTCTCTCCACAGCACTCCCTATTTAACCAACCTGTAATCCTAGTGAACATAGAGGCATCAACTACGGCAACAATAATAAAAAAATAAACACACAAAAAGAGAAAGAAAAGAAAAGAAAAAAAAGGGGGAAAAACAGTCTAGACATGGGAGAAATACAAGTATTGAAGATATGGGTAAGTGGTCGGTAGTAGGGCATCCAATAGGATTAGAATTGCATCTGAGAGGAGTGCAAAGGGAGACTAGAATCTGGGGGAAGTATAGAGCAGACATTTGAGGAAGGACCTGGGATGATAGCCAGGTAAACCCACCATCGACCAGGCCATTTGGATGTAGCTTAAAATTGACAGTGTTAGGGATAGTGCTCACAGGTTAAAGTCATTGCATATGGTATTGTTCAATAACCAGGACAAAGAGGGACAGGCAGAATAATAATCCACAGGGACCTAGGGTTGTGTAGGACGGAAGTCTTTTCCGACTGAGTAGGCCAAGTCTCGTTGGTCCAAAGTCTGTTGGGTTCCAGGATAGACCTTGTTCATAAAGTAGAGGATGAAGGGATGTAGGAGTAGGGGGGAAGCCCCCTTCTTAGGCGAGACCCCAAGGGGGGCCCTGCCTAGAATAACTTCATGTATCCCTTGGAGAAGGGGGGTCAAATATTCATAGGTGTAGAAGACAAGTGGCACGAATATCAGGTGGGCCTTGGGGGCCTATGTCCCGAAATGGGGAGTATAAAATAATGAAAGAGCAGCAGATCCATCTCAGGGAGTGAGTCCTTTTTTAGCCATCTTCATTTTGGGCTTCTGCAAGAGAGAAGGAAGTGGGCTAGATGGTGGAGGTTGTTTGGATAGGCCTGAGGATAAAGATTGCATCGGTGAGGGTGGATCCCTAGAGATGATGCCCAGCCTTTGCAGAAGGTTTTCTCCTTCCTGGAAGGTGGAGAATTTGTATGTTTTATTGTGGAACTCAAATTTTAGGCTGAATGGGAAGAGCCACCAATACTTAATGTTCTGTTGTGTCAAAGCCGCGAGGAGGGGTTTGAGCTCCCTTCTTCTCTGGATTGTGTAAGGAGAGATGTTGGCATAAATTTGGACAGTGTGACACATAATCTGGATATTTGGTGTGGTGTGGGCCCCTTTCATAACTTCTTCTTTTAAATTGTAGAATAGGGGCTTAACCACTATGTCACGAGGAAGTCCGTCAGGGCGGGGGCGGGTCCCAAAGTCCTGTGGGCCCTATCCAGTTCCAGTCTGTGGGCACGAATATCTGGAATAAGTGAGGGAGCTCACAGCTTCCGGTATGTCTTTAAAGGTCACAGGAAGGCCCCTAATTCTGAAGTTAAGTCTTCTTGATCTATTTTCTAGATAATCAATTTTAGCCATGGCCCCCTCCAGCTGATTGCGGAGGTCCTGAATGTGGTCTGTGATCTGATTGACCCGGAGTATAGTACCATCTACTTTAGTTTCAATCCCTTCTATGCGGGAACCCAATGCTTGGAGATCTGATTTTATGTCTGAAGTTATTCTGTTTGCAGTCTGAGCCAAGCCTCTGTCCAGTAATTCTGCAAATTTAGAGAACATAAAAGAAATGTCTGGTGGCCGTGCAGTGTTTAGTCCCAAATCCTGGGGGAGTATATTAGGCCTAGGTGATGCTGCAGCAGAGGCGGACATCAGCATGTCATCTAATGTCTGGTTGATCAGAGACACTGTGGATGCCAGGGATGATGGCCCTCCGTGTGGTGTGAATGAGGGTGTCCCTCCACATACCTGCTGTGGGTCCCGCCAAGGCAGGGAGCCAGGGAATCCCTGTTCCGCCACCATCTTGGCTTCCCTTAGATAGTTGGGAAAACTGCGCTTCTAGGCTCCTTTTCACCTGCACCGCCACCGTAAGTCAGTTCCTGCCGGTTTCCCAATGGTCCTGGTCCTGCTACTGAGGCCGTAAGACAATGCCTCTTGGTGCTGGGAGTGCCATCTTACAGAGCCCCGTGCATACTCTCAAGTTGGAATCCTTCTAGCCCCATGCAGCACCTATCAGGTACTTCACCCACTCCCTCTCTGACACTCTCCTCTTTTTAAGCACATTGCATTTGTCTATTTTCTCCTATTCCTCTAAGAATTGCTTCTCGACCTTTAACACTCTACTCTGTCCTCCACTGCCTCCACCCTCTAATTCACGCACTGCCCAGGAGATTGCCAATCACTTTAAAACTAAGATTGATAACATTCGCGAGGAGATCTCCAATGCACAGAAACCACCCCCACTCAACACCCCATATCCACAGATACAATCACTACTTTCCACATTCAACCCTGCTAGTATTAGTGAGGTTGCTAAACTTTTATTGAACACCTATCTAACCACCTGCCTCCTGGATCCTGCTCCCTCGCAAATGCTACGCTCACCCTCTGACTCGATTCTACACTTTCTAACTCACATTTTCAACCTTTCCCTCTCTTCTGGCATCTTCCCAAACTCTCTAAAACATTCACTAGTCACCCATATCCTTAAAAAGCCCTTACTAGACCCCGCCAATTTAACAACCTACTCCTTACTCCCCTTCTCCTCTAAACTCCTCAAAAGACTGGTCTATAGAGTTGAGCGAATACCTGGATGTTCGGGTCAATGGGGACCCAAACTTTTCGGCACAAAAATGACTGTAAAAAAGTCCTGGAAAGTGCTAGAGGGCTGCAAAAGGAAGAAAAATTGGAGATGTTATTAGATCTGCAATCTGTCCCTCAATGCAGTAGTAATCTCTACCTAGTCCAGTATCAGATCGTTCTGTAATCAGATCATTCTGTAATGCAGGAGAAGATATCATTCTGTAATCAGATCATTCTGTAATGCAGGATGAGATGTTAAAGATCTACAATCTGTCCCTCAAAGCAGTAGTAGTAATCTCTACCTAGTTATTATCACTGCAATCTGTCCCTCACAGCAGTAGTAGTAATTTCTACCTAGTTATTAGATCTGCAATCTGTCCCTCACAATCTGTCCCTCACAGCACCGGCAGCATCCTCTCCCTACACTAACCTGAGAGCATGTGACATGCAGCAATGTGACTCCAACCTCATATAGAGGCTGGGTCACATGATGCACTGGCAAATCACAGCCATGCCATTAGTAGGCATGGCTGTGATGGCTTCTAGGGAAAACCAATGAAACGCTTGTTGATTGGCTGCCCTGCAGCTATTCAACATGCATGATAAAATACCAGAACCCAGAACCCGAACGTTGTTCTCAAACGTTCGGGTTCGGTACATGGACACCCGAAAGTTCGGTACGGACCTGAACTTTACAGTTCAGGTTTGCTCAACTCTACTGGTCTACAACCAACCAACCGAGTGACCATCTGACCATGAACAAACTTCTTGATCCCCTTCAGTCCAGATTTTGCCCTCAGCACTCCACGGAAACTGCTCTCCTTAAACTCACAAATGACCTACTAACTTCTAAAACCAATGGACACTATTCTGTGCTACTACTCCTGGACCTCTCTGCTGCCTTTGACACAGTGGATCACCCCTTCCTCCTGAAAAAACTCCACTCCTTTGGTCTCCCTGACTGTACTCTTCACTGGTTCTCATCCTACCTATCCCACCGCTCCTTCAGTGTCACTTACAACTCTACTTCCTCCCCTCCTCTTCCTTTCTCTGTCGGTGTCCCCCAAGGTTTTGTTCTTGGACCTCTCCTTTTCTCAATCTACACCGCCTCTCTGGGTCAGTTGATTGCCTCCCACGGCTTTCAGTATCATCTCTATGCTGATGACACACAAATCTATCTCTCCACCCCCCAACTCTCTCCATCCATGCGTCTCCTCCCGCATCACCAACTTACTAACAGACATATCAGCCTGGATGTCACATCACTTCCTCAAACTCAACCTATCCAAAACCGAGCTTATGATATTTCCTCCCCCTCCTGCCACTTCCCCAGTTTTCTCTGTCAAAATCAATGGCTCAACTATCAACCTGTCCCCCCACGCTAATGTCCTAGGTGTAATCCTGGACTCCGAACTAACCTTTCGGCCCCACATCCAATTGCTATCCAAAATTTTCTACCTCAACCTCTGCAACATCTCCAAGATACTCCCCTTCCTAACCAATGACACCACAAAGCTTCTAATCTACTCCCTGGTCATCTCTCGTCTCGACTACTGCAACTCCCTCCTCACTGGCTTACCTCTAAATAGGCTATCCCCATTTCAGTCCACTATGAATGCTTCTGCCAGGCTCATCTACCTTAAAAACCGCTCAGCGTCTGCCACACCCCTATGTCAATCCCTCCATTGGCTGCCACTCAACCAACAAATTAAATTCAAGATACTAACAATAACCTATAAAGCCATCTGCAACCTGGCCCCCAGCTACATCACTAACCTGGTCTCAAAATACCAACCAAATCGATCTTTTCGCTCCTCCCAAGACCTCCTGCTCTCTAGCTCCCTTGTCACCTCATCCCATGATCGCCTCAGGACTTCGCCAGAGCCTCTCCAATCCTCTGGAATGCTCTACCCCAATCTGTCCGACTTTCTCCTACTTTGTTCACCTTCAGACGATCCCTGAAAACTCATCTCTTCAGAGAAGCCTATCTGGCTCCCATCTAACAACTGTACATGTATCTTCTCCATCAGCACATTCCCCACAGTTATTATCTCTTGTTTCTCTTTACCTTCCCTCTTAGATTGTAAGTAGTGTTGAGCGAACCCGGACTGTAACGTTCAGGTCTGTACCGAACTTTGGAGTGTCCGGGACCTGGACCCAAACACGGACGTTTCAAAAAACGTACGGGTTCGGGTTCTGGGTTCTGGTAGTTGATCACGCATGTTGAATAGCTGCAGGGCAGCCAATCAACAAGCGTTTCACTGGTTTGCCCTTAGAAGTCATCACAGCCATGCCTACTAATGGCATGGCTGTGATTGGCCAGTGCATCATGTGACCCAGCCTCTATATGAGGCTGGAGTCACAGTGCTGCATGTCACATGCTTTTGGGTTAGTGTAGGGAGAGGAAGCTGACGGCGTTTTTGTGAGGGACAGATTGCAGACATTTTAACATCTGCTCCTGCATCCTGAGATTACTACTACTGTTGCTCTGAGGGACAGATTGCAGAAATTTGAGATTTCACATACTGCTGCTTTGAGTGACAGATTGCAGATAAAACTCTGCATAACACAACAATCGCTACGATCATACACAATGATCAGATTGTGGGATCGTACACAACGATCAGATTGTGGGAGTAATTTGAAATTTCACATACTGCTGCTTTGAGCGATCTGACTGCACTAGGTAGATGCTTCTGCTTAGAGGGACAGATTATTGTTCAAAAATCATCTCCTAGTTCTAAAGGGAGAGGTTCTAGCTGCAGCTGTAAGTGACACAATATTGTTCAAAAACCATCTCCTAGTTTATTTGATTTTAATTTATTTTCCCTATCCCCATTTTTTTGTAGGGCACTTGCCCCACTCTTACCCCCCATTTTACTTCCTTTTGCAGCCCTCTAGCACTTGCCAGGACTTTGTTACAGCCATTTTTGTGCCTAAAAGTTCGGGTCCCCATTGACTTCAATGGGGTTAACGTTCGGGCAACGTTCGGAGGCGAACCCGGACTTTTTCCCAAAGTTTGTTCGGACCCGCAGAACCCGAACGTCCAGGTGTTCGCTCAACTCCAATTGTAAGCTCTAATAAGCAGGGCCCTCTAATTCCTACAGTATTTAATTGTATTTGTACTGTCTACCCTCAAGTTGTAAAGTGCTGCGTAAACTGTTGGTGCTATATAAATCCTGTATAATAATAATAATAATATTTAATGTCATGACAGAATGCACACATTGTACTACACTGAGCCAGAATTGTTGTATTTCTGTACAATCCCAAAATATATGGATGAAATCTGCATGGGAGGAATCACATCGCCAATAACTAGGTGACTGAGAAGGAAATATTTTAGCCAATCTAGCAGGAGTTAAATAAACTCTGTGCAAGTATTTATATTGGATAAGGTGGTCTCTTGCAGACGCCAGTCTAGTGAATGAGGAGTCCTAAATATTGTCCTAGAACCAATCATCCCCATTCATACTAGGGAAATTAGCCAACCAAGCATTACGACAGGATAGAAGAAACCTTGCAGTATCTATAAACAGTTGCTTATATATATGGATGATAGCTCCTTTTTAAGGGTGTCATTCCTTAGTAAGGCTTCTGTATGTCCCCCCACACGCACTACTAAACCTGAGGAGCCAAACTGAGTCTGAAAAGTGTGTCTGAACTGCAGGTAACTGTACCTGAATTTGATTTTTTTAAATAAATACAGTATGTCCAGTGATGAGGTTGATCTACCCCATTTCCAAAGAAAAGCAGTAAGGGAGGTGTCTTTCCCTTCTAGATGGAAACCATAAACTGCGTTTTTCATGTAAATATTTAAAACAATGGATGAGTACACAAATAATAATAATAGTAATAATAATAATAATAAACTTTAAATGCCAGGATAACGATGCAGCATACAGTGGGGAAGATATAATTGATTTGTTCTTGCAGCTTCTTGAATGCCAACAGAAAAAATACATATTTATTTACATTGTCATTACACATTTCTCAGGTATTTATGGGTCACTCATTTACCAGCTAACAAGACCATAGCACACTCTCACAGACTTACTGTAGGTGGGGTTTGTGCCTTGGTACTCTGATTTTTTTTCATTGACCTTCTCTGTACTCCCTAGTACTAAGTTTTTCCTGGAATCCTGTGATCTGTGCCCATACTCTTGCTGCAGTCCAGGCTCTTCTGTAATGCAAATGTAATTCCATATCTCCTTTTTGGCATGCAAAGATTGTTTGTGCTAGTATTTTCTCTGGCATCCAATTTGCGTGCCCTTATGATCTCTGGTATTTCGTTTTTTTTTTGTTTTTTTTTATGCCTTTTTTATAAGTGCATCCTTATGCTTCCTGGCATGCAGGGTTATGACGGTTATGTTGCATTGCTTAACATATTTTTTTTTAATTTTAGATCACAGACAGATGCCCAGACATTCTGCTGTAGAATTTCAAGCTATAAAAACTGCAAACCATCCATGCCCTGCGGCAGTAAATCAGCTGTACACCATTATAATGCACATGTCCATTGTGCTGCATAATAGGGATGAGGTTTTGGTACTACTTTTTCAGTGCTATGTACATTTACTAAAAAAAGTTAAACTGTCTCATTTGAAAACAAAATATTATTCCAACAGTATTATAGAATATCCAGTGAGTATGCATGTTTGTACTGCTGAAGCCACTCTGCAACCCTAATATGTTTTTATTCCTTTCTGCTGCTCCGTTCTTTTTATCCCTAAACTTTACAGCCTGTGGCAGCTGGTTCACATTACTCAGTGGTAGGTGCACTACTGCATAGATTTGTCAATTTTTCATCCTGTAGTCAGAATAAAACTGATGTCATATGGGCAATTCTGCCAGTCTAGCTTCAGCCCCAGAAAACATATAAGTCTCCACCCTTGCAGAAAAAGAGAGCCATGCTGTAGCCATTTTTCAGCTATGACATGGTTTTTAGGTAATTAAGCAATAAGGTCAGTAACCTTAAATAAATGTTGGTCGAAAAACCTTAAGACACTTGGATTACTTCCTATCCTTTCAGTGATGTCAGGTGGCAAACCCCATCTAGTTTGCTATGGGGGCACCTGAGCCGAGCCACAGCTCCGTGTGTCCATTCAGACATGGAGCCGTGGTTCCGCCCCCTTCTCTCTCTCCTGATTGGCTGACTGACTTTGACAGAAGCAGGAGCCAATGGTGCCACTGCTGTGTCTCAGCCAATCAGTAGGAAGAGTCCCAGACGACTGAGGCACTCGTGCACATCGCTGGAGAGAGATGGGGCTCAAGTAAGTGTTAGTGGGGCTGAGGGCGGTTGCTGCACACAGAAGGTTTTTTATCTTAATGCATGGAATGTATTAAGATTAAAAAAAACTTCTGCCTTTACAATCACTTTAAGCTTGCTTGGAGAAACGTATGGTTCCCTCTTTTTATAGTGGTAGAGAAGCATTGTAAGAGTATTCTGAGGGGCACTCCCATCAGGATTTATTGAGGAAGACCTTGACAGAACTAACCCTAAAAGCACAGGGAAATCTCCCAAGCCCCAAACTAAGAGAATTGAAGCGAGTGACCCTATTGGGCTTCTTTTTAAATATAAGGGGTCTATCTCTTATATATACCCTAAATCTTCTAAATATATTTTTGAAACCATTTTCTAATTTTAATATTATTTTCATAGGGTGGCTTGCCTTGTCTTTCCTTCTCCCCCATTTTTGTAGTCTCCTCAATGTTTACCCACAGTCGAGGATGGTGGTGATGGTTCTCCCTCTATCAAATGTATTTATGTCTGGTATATACCTGTATATGTAGATATTTTATATGTTTTTTTTTTTTTTTTTTTTTTGCAGACGGCCATTTTATGAAACCCCGAACCCTC
>BLSH010305893.1:83157-95932 GCA_018402905.1 Glandirana rugosa | reverse complement strand
GCACACAGAAGGTTTTTTATCTTAATGCATGGAATGTATTAAGATTAAAAAAAACTTCTGCCTTTACAATCACTTTAAGCTTGCTTGGAGAAACGTATGGTTCCCTCTTTTTATAGTGGTAGAGAAGCATTGTAAGAGTATTCTGAGGGGCACTCCCATCAGGATTTATTGAGGAAGACCTTGACAGAACTAACCCTAAAAACACAGGGAAATCTCCCAAGCCCCAAACTAAGAGAATTGAAGCGAGTGACCCTATTGGGCCTCTTTTTAAATATAAGGGGTCTATCTCTTATATATACCCTAAATCTTCTAAATATGTTTTTGAAACCATTTTCTAATTTTAATATTATTTTCATAGGATTGCCTTGTCTTTCCTTCTCCCCCATTTTTGTGGTCTCCTCAATGTTTACCCACAGTCGAGGATGGTGGTGATGGTTCTCCCTCTATCAAATGTATTTATGTCTGGTATATACCTGTATATGTAGATGTTTTATATGTTTTTTTTTTTTTTTTTTTGCAGACGGCCATGTTATGCTTGCCAAATAAAAAGGGAATTGATTTATGTTAATTTTGTTAAATATTAGTTTTTTTTTCCTTTCTCTTAATCTGCATTATATTTGATGATATATATGTTCATCTTTGTAGATGGATTATTTTTCTATCAAGTAAAATCCAGTTGCGAAGAAACGGAAATCTGCAAAACTGATGTTTGAATTGACTGGTGATGGAATTTGGACATGTGTTGTCATAAGATACACTATTTTGAATGTATGTTATTGTAAACCAATCATATTTTTAAAAGATGATTTTTAATAAAGCATTGTAACTGGTTTTATATACACACAAATAAAAAGTGTTTTATCAATATATTTACGGGGTAATTAGTAACTCCATTTTTAATTTTGTACACAACAAACTCTGCGACACCCAGTGCTTAGTGAAAGTCTCTTTCGTCACTCACTCACCCTTTTGCCTGGACCTATGCTAATAAACAATAAAATATTAATATACATATTTCATGCTTCACTACTTCTCATTGCCAAAAGCCTCTTAAGACAAATGGGCTAGACAGACTCTGTCCAGAACCACACGGTGCAATATAAGCCAATGGGTCTGAAACTGAAATAGGGATGTTCGTACAAGGATTCCAAAACATGGGACCTATGCTTATATGGCAGGATTCATTGTGCTTAATAATGTTTGATCATGGTTTCTGTACATTTCATTTTGTTGACTTTTTGATTCTTTGCGCTGTTTTTCTCTTTCTGCTTAGCAGTATACCTTACACACACTTCCCGAAGAAGCCAGAATGGCGAAACATGTAAAAGACATATGTGAAAGAATTTTTATTTCTACTCATTATACATGTGCTTAGTGAAAAGTCTCTTTGGTCACTCCCTCACCCTTTTGCCTGGACCTATGCTAATAAATAGAGTTGAGCGAACAACTGGACGTTCGGGTTCGGAGGGTCCGTATGAACTTTGAGAAAAAGTCCAGGTTAGGCACAGAACGTTGCCCAAACGTTATCCCGGACACTGAACCCCATTGAAGTCAATGGGGATCCGAACTTTTAGGCACAAAAATGGCTGTAACAATGTGCTGGCAAGTGCTAGAGGGCTGCAAAAGGAAGTAAAATGGGGGTAAGAATAGGGCAAGTGCCCTACAAAAAAATGGGGATAGGGAAAATAAATTAAAATCAAATAAAAAAATGGGAAGGGGAAGGCGCATGCGCGGACTCGGCTAAGATGGCCGTTTAGCTCTGAGGCTCCACTCCACCGTTCCTCGCTCAGCCCGATAGCAGCAGATCGGAGCCCCGCAGACGACATCAGACGGGACCGGGAGACAGAGCAAAACCCCAGCCACACACAGATGTCCTCAGGGACGGCAAGGAGGGACCTCACCCGTAATCTCGGTGAGGCCGCACCTCAGCCTAACCCCTCCAAGATGGCGACGGCGTCTGCATCTCCATGCGGCCTGCTGGGGGAGAAAGGAGAAGAGATGGACACGATCGGGGAGAGCACAAGGATCAACCCGCCCGCCGGAAACACATCCCCAGAAGGTAGGGGGTTAATAACACAACAGGGAGAGATCTCCCCTGCATCCACGGAATCTCTATTAAGGAGATCTATGAGTCAGCACAATTACTCCCCCCTAAGCGATGCACTATCTACCCCGGACATTCACATACAGAGGCTGCAACCGGCCTCCCCACTACCTATGGATCTCCCTACCCTAATGACTGCCTTTTCGGACATGCTGACTAAAGGCCTAGCCCAAAATGCAGCTCAAATCACAGCAGCAATTCAAGCTGACCTTCAACTTATAGGCAGCAGAATGGAAGCTATAGAAAATAAGTCTGAACAAGCCATAGCCAGGATTAATCAAAACTCTAATAGAATTCAGGAACTCCAAGAACACCTGGAGGCAGCTATATCCAAAATCGACAACCTCGAAAACCGTTCGAGGCGTCTACATTTCAGAATCAGAGGTCTTCCAGAGTCAATTAAAGACATTAGCTCTGCAGTAGCAACCCTGATTAAAAACCTGATCCCTGATATACCAGCACACCGCCTAGAGATGGACAGAGCTCACAGAGCCCTACAACCTCCCAGGAGTGATGGTCTCCCACGAGACATCATCGTCAAGCCTCATTAGTACTCAGTAAAAGAAGAGGTTATGAAAACAGCCCGCAATAAGGAAAATTTACAACTTCTGGGCCACAAAATCCAGCTGTTCTCGGACATTTCCCCCTACACAATTCAAAAACGGAGGGCCCTGAAACCCCTTTCTCAAATCCTGGCTCAAAAAGACATAACATATCGCACAAAAATAAAGCCTATGGATTTTCTACGATTCCAGAAGGCGAGAAGCTTCTACTTCACCTAGGACTGATCTCACAAGAACCCACTTCTGCACCCATTGGAAAAGGTCACTGCTCAACAAAAAGACCCTCACCTCAAAGTCCACTCACGCCGGCATGGCAGAAGCAACAATCGAAGAAATCCAAAGAAACCATGCCCCCCTGAAACTTTCTCATGATTCTTGCTAACTCACCTTTATTTCGGCAGGTGCCCTTCTCCATTCCCAAAAATGGACTCTCCTAATGGGACTGATACACCTCAAGCCTAAACTTCAAAACTATTTTTTCTTTTTTCCTACACAAAGAAAGTTCAAGATCAGTTTTTGTTTGACTATCGTTCAAGTTTTCTTATGCCCTCATCGGTAACAGGGTGTCAACTGTCCTGTTTGGATATGGGGACACCTTGATGCTGCAGCTCTCAGCTCAGTCCTGACCATTAACCAGAAGGTCTCCGACAACTAACTAAAGGACACTAAAGGACTATCTTTAAGACTGTTAGTCCTCTAAGGGCTGGGCGATGTCGGTGAAGCCAATGTGCCACTCCATGCCTCTGAAGGTTACTCGTGTTTCCTCTCAGATGCAGTTTTTCTTGAAAGCCGTAAGGCCAATACGGCTTTTTGTACTCTTCCTGGAGGCAGGCTGGTCCTCCTCCAGAAAGGGTCATAAACACTTTAAGCCATTGTTTTGTATTGTACTAAATACTGTTTTTCTTCTCACTTCTTCACTCAACTCTCATTTCTCTACTCACCTCCCTCTTTTCATTCCCTTTCGAGTCCCAGCGAACCTCCAGATAATTTCACCACCTAACGCAGACGAACCAAGATATCTCAACCATCCCAGAAGCAACAAGCTAATATACTTCGCCTTCAGCAGGGGTAAGTCCCTTCTCTTTACTCGTTTCTACTCAACCTCCAGAAATGACCAGTGACCTTATGGGGTCCACATTGCTGGACGTTAAGACACACAACGTACAAGGTATCAACTCTCCTCCTAAGAGGAGGAAACTGTTCCAAGCCTACCATAAATCCAATACAGACATACTACTCCTACAGGGGACCCACTTTCCTTTGTCGTACAAACCTAAATTCATTCACAAAACATTCCCTCATTTATTTTTTTCTAATGCCCGTAACAAAACGAAGGGCGTAGCGATATGCATCTCCAAAAGATTGAATTTCTCCCCCTCTGAAGTAATAGAGGATGCCGAAGGCAGGTACATTTTAGTTAGTGGTAACCTTAATGGGGTAATTTATACTTTAATCTCATATTATGCTCCAAACTCAGGTCAAGGCAGCTTCTTTAAATGTATGATGACTCACCTAACCCCTCATTTGAAAGGCACTGTCATCATGGGAGGGGACACGAATACACCTTTAGATCAGTCGCTGGACAAATCTAACACCCTACGACCTATACAGAGGAGGCCATCCAGACACAGCCTCCACATAGCACAAAAATTAAATTCCCTGGGCCTGATAGACATATGGCGGGAATTGAACCCACACGCCTAAGATTATACGCACTACTCCATACCGCATAGAACTTATTCACGAATCGATCACATATTTATCCAGGCCAAAGCAGCCAGTAAAGCAGTTTCCTCGACCATAACAGCATCCCCACTTTCAGATCATGCTATCGTGACTTTAAAACTCAAACTCGTTCACTCCGCCACAAGACCCTTTAAGTGGCGACTGAACGAGGCACTCCTTAATAACCCGGTCCATTGCGACCAACTCACTAAGCTCATGGAGGAGTATTTCAAGTTGAATGACTCAGACTCAATCTCCCCTACCACCCTCTGGGCCGCCTTCAAAACTGTCATGAGGGGACACTTAATCCAGCTCGCTTCAAAATTAAAAAGAGAACATGGAGCCAATATCCAAGCATTAACTCTTAGTTTCCACCAGGCTAGTATATTACACAAGCGTACACAAACCTCTGAAACACTAGCACAACTAGCAGCTAAAACGGCCCTCAATCTAGCATTAACGACCAGTGCCGAGAAATATCTCAGATGGTCGGAGGCAAAATTCTACATGCAAAAAGATAGAATAGGCTCCAGACTGGCCCGAACTCTCTCCCCCAAACACCGTCCAAAACACTTCCCGAAAATACGCAGTAAAACAGGAGACCTCACTCAAAACCCAGACAAAATTATGAAAGAATTTCAATCCTTTTATGAGTCTCTCTATAAGGGAAATACAAATACTAATCAGCAACATAATTTAGATGAATTCCTGAAGGACCTTCCTCTCCCCCAACTTTCCCAGGATCATAGGATTGCTCTAGAAAGCCCCTTTAATGTAGCTGAAGTCCTGGAAGCAATCAAAACTGCAAAATCGGGATCCGCTCCAGGCCCAGACGGTTTCTCGACTATCTTTTATAAAAAATTTGGCCCCGCGGTCGCACCCTACTTAGCTCGCTTCTTCAACAACACTAGAAAGGGTATCCCACTTGACAGAGATCTAAACGTGGCATTTATATCTGTTCTCCCTAAGCCGGGTAAAGACCACAGCGACATTGCAAATTACCGCCCGATCTCTTTAATAAATAATGACATCAAATTAATGACAAAAATTTTAGCAACCAGGCTCTCAAAGTTCATCTCAAAATATATTCATAAAGACCAAGTGGGATTTATCCCGGGAAGACAGGGCCCAGATCAGATAAGGAGAGCCATCGATATTATTTTGTTGCTAAGTTCACACTGGGACTGCGGAACCCATCAGGAGGGATTTTTACTTTCCATAGATCTACATAAAGCATTCGACAAGGTCTCCTGGCCATATATATTTGAAATTCTACGCAGGTGGGGCTTTGGTCCACACTTCCTCTGCTTCCTTCTGCTTTTTATCACTACCCCCCTGATCACAACACCTAATGGCCTCAAGCTTCTTAGAGACTTCGGAAAGGTCTCAGGTCTTACAGTAAACACCACAAAGTCGATGGCTCTCAATATCTCACTCCCACCATCAATCTTAGAACAAATGAAGATGCATTTTCCCTTCATGTGGGCCCCCCAGTCTCTCCCTTACCTAGGCATACAATTAACAGACACAATTGGAAAACTGTTCCGAGCTAACTACCCCCCATTATTCAAAATCATTGCGGCTGACCTACATTTGTGGTCGTCTGCAAAACTATCATGGATAGGAAACATTAATGCTGTCAAAATGAATGAATTACTTCTTCAGATCACTCCCAATCCCTTTGCGCAGGGATCAGCTCCATAGAGTCCAATCCCACATTATCGCTTTTGTTTGGGGAAAAAGGGGATATAGATGCCGAAGGGAAACACTTTTTCGCACAAGGAAACAAGGAGGTCTGGGCTTCCCTTTGGTCATACTACCGAGCAGCGCAACTTGCACAGATCTCGATAGTATACTCCAAAGGCCCCAAACCGGATTGTGTAGCAATGGAAAGGCAAGCAATTCCCAACTACACAATAGATTTTTTACTCTGGTCTCCTGTCAAAACTCGTCCTCCCATCATGGCCCCAACCCTTTCACACTCAGTAGCATTAACGAGCAAATTATATAAGACGCACGCTTTAATCTCCCCAAGCAAACCACTATCCCATCTATTTAACAACCCTTCATTTCCCCCGGGGCTAAACGCTCAGGCTTTTAAATGGTGGTTCAACAAAGGATTATTTTGAATTGGCCATTTCCTCACTCGACAAGGCCCGATCTCCAAAGCTCATTGTCTCTCTAAACTTGAAATGCCCTCCAATGAGTTGTTTAGGTTCTCACAGATTTCCCATTTTCTACAAGGGATTTGGGAGGATAGAGACAAACCCCCAACTCCGACAGATTATGAAATATGGTGCTCCGAAACCACAGAACAAAGGGGAGGCATCTCTATAATATATTCACTATTGACCCAAGACAATTCTAAACCAGCCTATGCTGAGGCCTGGGAAAAAGAACTAAATATTCAAATATAACCAGGGTTATGGCACATGGCAACCCAGAAAGCACAAAAAGGTCTTATGAATATTACACTTATAGAGGCTAATATTAAGGTCCTGGTAAGATGGTACTACACTCCAGCGCGTCTGGCCCAGATGTACCTACCTCCTCTCCGTTGTGTTTTCGGGGCTGTGAACTTGGGGGCACCATGTCTCACGTCTGGTGGACCTGTCCACGCATTAGGACTTATTGGAAAAGATTTTTTACAATGGCGAAGCTAGTTCTGGGACACAAAATCACACCATCTCCGAAGGTGGCTCTCCTAATGCAGGGGGTAACGGGTCTTCCCAAACATAAACAATCTCTCCTCAACTTCATGCTAGCAGGAGCCAAGTTAACCATTGCTAGAGCATGGAAGAGTCCCAAGGTATCTCTTCCAGAAACGAAGAGAAAGATCTCTTGGATAATGGCACAGGAACTCATAGTGGCCAAATTACTAGATAAAGAGACCAGGTTCGAAACAATTTGGGAACCATGGGCTCAATATATGAAAATCCCACTCCTACCGGGTCAGAATACGGATTCATATTAAGGTCTGGAGGTTCGCTGGACGTGATTCTCTCTTCTTCCTTCTCTCGCAGCTTCTTATCCTGATTTCCTCTTTCTTCCCCTCTCCCTATCTTTCTTGTCTCGTTTTCCTCATTTCCTACCTGTATTTTACGGAAACTTAACAGAATGTTCTTATGTTCGGAACAGGATGACTATCTCCCAGGTGGGGGTGTCAGAGGAAGGGGGGAACCCAATCCCTTCCAGGGTCACTGGGGTCCATCCTTCATCTGGCTACCTCTGGGACCCGACTTAGGGTTCCTGAAACTCCAGATTGAGCTCTTTTGTGCGGGTCGTGTCGGAGTGTAACCCATGCCCACAGTTTTGCTCCCATTGGGGAGGGCTGGGCTGTCCCCGAGGATGGGGTTTTCCCCAAATTCCGGGAACAATCATTTCTCTGAGCCCCACGAACGCACATAGTCCCACATCTCAGGTAACATATTCATTTGTGCATTCTACTCCCCACCTTGGGACCAACTCAGCAAGAAGTATTTGTCATAAGATGTTATAATTCTATTTGATGACCTACTTCTCTTATACAGTTACCTTTTGACCTATTGAGCAACACGTTACACATGATGCAATTGATCTTCACTTGTTCTTATTTTTGTCATTGAGATATATTTCTAAGCAACTTTATTTACTTCGCTCTTTTCAAAATGTTAAGTAATGCTTTGTTAAACTGAATTTTTCAATAAAATATTGAAAGAGAAAAAAATGGGAAGGGGGGTGGATGTGGAGTAAGAGCCTAGAGGTTGACTAGGCCGTGACCATGGCAGTGTAGGTGGAAGTGGCGGTAGTCGAGGACGAGAAGGAGGTAGCCAACATGGTATTTTTTTTTTGTTTGTTTATAATTGGGGTAGCTCCCAAAATATTGAGGCCTATTCAAAATAACAAGTATATGAATGGCTGTGTGAGTCCGGTCTAAATGTTTATTCTGCAAAAGGTACAGACAAGTCTTGTGGGATCCATGCATGATTCATTTTAATAAAGGTTAGCTTGTCCATGTTGGCTGTGGACAAACGGCTCCGCTTGTCTGTGATAACGCCCCCTGCTGTGCTAAACACACGTTCAGACAATACACTGGCTGCAGGGCAGGCCAGCACCTCCAAGGCATAAACGGCAAGCTCAGGCCATGTGGCCAATTTGGAGACCCAGAAGTTGAAAGGGGCAGACCCATCAGTCAGTACGTGTAGGCGTGTGCCCACATACTCTTGTACCATGTTGCTGAAATGCTGCCTCCTGCTAAGACCTTGTCTATCGGCTGGTTGTGCTGTTTGTTGTGGCGGGCTGCTGACAAAGCTTTGCCACATTTCAGCCATGCTAACCCTGCCTTCTGAAGTGCTGGCGGTGGCACAGCTGTGTTGGTGGCCTCTACCTCCTCCTCCTCCTCCTCTACCTTCACCTTGTGCTTCCGCTGAGCCCCTGGTGTCATTTGGGAATGCCCTCAGCAGCGCCTCTGACAGTGTGCGCTTGTAGTCACGCATCTTCCTCTCACGCTCCAGTGAGGGGATTAAGGATGGCACGTTGTCCTTGTAACGGGGATCCAGCAGGGTGGTGCACACATACTCTTGCACCATGTTGCTGAAATGCTGCCTCCTGCTAAGACGTTTCTATCGGCTGGTGGTGCTGTTTGTTGTGGCGGGCTGCTGACAAAGCTTTGCCACATTTCGGCCATGCTAACCCTGCCTTCTGAGGTGCTGGCAGTGGCACAGCTGCATTGGTGGCCTCTTCCTCCTCTGCCTTCGCCTTGTGCTTCCGCTGAGCCCCCGGTGTCATTTGGGAGTGCCCTCAGCAGCGCCTCTACCAGTGTGCGCTTGTAGTTGCGCATCTTCCTCTCACGCTCCAGTGAGGGAATTAAGGACTGCACGTTGTCCTTGTAACGGGGATCCAGCAGGGTGGCCACCCAGTAATCAGAAGAAGTTACAATGTGGGATACTCGGCTGTCCTTGCGCAGGCACTGCAGCATGTAGTCGGCCATGTGTGCCAGGCTGGCCAGAGGCAAAGACAAGCTGACCTCTGTGGGAGGTATATCATCTGTGTCCTCTGTATCCCCCCAGCCACGCTCCAGTGATGTCCACGAGCTGTGTTGGGTGCCACCCTGCTGCAATTCCTCCTCCTCCTCATCTTCCTCGTCCTCCTCGTCCTCCAGAACTGTGCCCTGGCTTGAATATTTTTGACCTGGCCTATGCTGGTGCAGGCCCTCCGAGCCACTTGCGAATGACTGGCCTGATAACCGTGGAAATGACCCCTCTTCCTCCTCCTCCTCCTCATCCTCCTGTGCCACATCCTCTTCCATCATGGCCCGAAGTGTTTTTTCAAGGAGACATAGAAGTGGTATAGTAACGATGAGAACAGCGTCATCGGCACTGGCCATGTTGGTGGAGTACTCAAAACACAGCAATACACTACACAGGTCTCGCATGGAGGCCCACTGGTTGGTGGTGAAGTGTTGCTATTCCGCAGAGTGACTGACCCGTGCGTGCTGCAGCTGAAACTCCACTATTGCCTGCTGCTGCTCGCACAGTCTCTCCAGCATGTGCAAGGTGGGGTTCCACCTTGTGGGCACGTCGCATATGAGGCGGTGAGCGGGAAGGCCGAAGTTCTGCTGCAGCGCAGACAGGCGAGCAGCAGCAGGGTGAGAACGCCGAAAGTGTGCACAGACGGCCCGCACTTTATGCAGCAGCTCTGACATAGCCGGGTAGTTTTTTTATAAAATTCTGTACCACTAAATTCAGCACATGCGCCAGGCAAAGGATGTGCGTCAAACCGGCTCGGCCCAGAGCCGCTACGAGATTTCGGCCATTGTCACACACCACCAGGCCGGGCTTGAGGCTCAGTGGCAAAAACCACTCATTGGTCTGTTGTTCAATGCCCGTCCACAGCTCCTGCGCAGTGTGGGGTTTATCCCCCAAACATATCAGTTTTAAAACAGCCTGCTGTCGTTTCCCCCTGGATGTGCTGATGTTGGTGGTGAAGGTGTTAGGCTGAGCGGATGAGTGGGTGGTCGAGGAGGAGGAAGCGCAGTAGGAGGAGGAGGAAACAGGAGGCAAAGAGAAATGCCCTGCAATCCTCGGTGGTGGAAGGACATGCGCCAAATGGCTAGCCGGCTCAGGCCCACCCGCCACTACATTTGCCCAGTGTGCAGTTAGCGAGATATAGCGTCCCTGCCCATGCTTACTGGTCCATGTATCAGTGGTTATGTGGACCTTGCCACAAATGGCGTTGCGCAGTGCGCACTTGATCTTGTCCCTGACTTGTTTGTGCAGGGAAGGGATGGCTCGCCTGGAAAAGTAGTGGCGGCTGGGTACCACGTACTGTGGGACAGCCACCGCCATCAGGTTTTTGAAACTGTCCGTGTCCACCAGACGGAATGACAGCATTTCAAAGGCCAGGAATTTTGAAATGCTGGCATTCAGGGCCAGGGATTGCGGGTGGGTAGGGGGGTACTTCCTCTTTCTCTCCAGTGTTTGGGAGATGGACAGCTGTAAGCTTCCATGGGACCATGTGGAAATGCTTGGGGACGGTGGCGGTCATGGTGGCGTTGCTGTCATATCGTCTGATTGCTGGGTGGCAGGTGACACTGTCACTGTAGAGGTGGAGGAAGAGGCCGAGGCAGCAGCAGAAGAGGAAGCAGGAGGGGGCCGAGACCTTTCTTGGATTTTGAGGTAATTATTCCAATGCAGCTTGTGCCTTGAATTTAGATGCCTGGTCATGGGGGTTGTGCTCATGTTGAGAACATTTATGCCCCGGCTCAGGCTATCATTGCACAGCTTGCATGCCACTCGTGTCTTGTCGTCAGCACATTGTCTGAAGAACTGCCACGTGGGGGAATGCCTTTGAGCTGCCTTTGGTGTGCTAGGTCCCTGGGTGCGGTGGGTAGTAGCAGGCCTACTGTCTAGGGGACGCTCGCTCCGCTTTTGCAACCTGCTTCCTCTTTTGATGTGTTGGTGCCTCTGTGCGACCACCACCTCTTCCTCCAAACTCCACACGTCACTCGCATGACCCTCATTCCATGTGGGGTCTAGGACCTCATCATCCTCCACATCATCTTCCACCCACCCTTCACCACTACCCTCCTTGTCAGTCTGCACACTGAGGCAAGCTGCAGCAGTTGGCACCTGTGTTTCGTCATCATCAGAAATGTGCTGCGCTGGTGTTTCCATGTCCTCATCCTGCAACAGAAGTGGTTGGGCATCGGTGAACTCAGTGTCTTCCACTTCTGGGGCAGCGCTATGTGGATGGCCCACGGAAAGCACACCAGGAGAGTCATCAAAAAGCATAAGAGTCTCTTGCAGGACTTGGGGCTCAGACTGCTTGGCTAATTTACAAGGGGCTGAGGTGAAAGACAGATGGCCATGGGGTTCAGGTGCAAACTCTGAGCTTTCATCAATGGACCGGGAGGGAGACAATGTGAAGGAACTGGAGGCATTGTCAGCCACCCAATCTACTATCGCCTGTACTTGTTTTGGCCTCACCAATTGTTGATGGGCATTCGGGCCTACCATATACCGGTGAAGGTTCTGTTGGCTACCTCAGGAAGGTGTTTCCCTTGTGCGTGTAGCTGGCACACCTCGACCACGTCCTCTCCTTCCAACAGGAGGTTCACCAACACCACCAACGCCAGCAGCACCAGCATCACCAGCAGCACCATGACCACGTCCCTTATTTGCTCTCCTCATTGGGCCCGCAAATGTACTATATAGCCCTATGTAAGTATTTATTAATACCAATTAATACCTTTTTTTTTGGAAAACACCAACGTAGCCGGACTTTTTATTTTGGTGCAAGAAATACACTGCTCACACCAACAGCTGGAAGCTCTCCCTTTAGAACTAGGAGATGGTTTGTGAACAATAAATAATATGTCACTTACAGCAACAGCTCCAACCTGGCCATATAGGAGTAGGCAATGGTTTTTGAACAATAATCTGTCCCTCTAAGCAAATGCTGGAAACTCTCCCTTTAGAACTAGGAGATGATTTTTGAACAATAATGTGTCACTTACAGCAACAGCTGGCCCTATAGGAGTAGGCAATGGTTTTTGAACAATAATCTGTCCCTCTAAGAAATAGCTAGAAACTCTCCCTTTAGAACTAGGAGATGATTTTTGAACAATAATGCGTCACTTACAGCAACAGCTGGCCCTATAGGAGTAGGCAATGGTTTTTGAACAAGAATCTGTCCCTCTAAGCAACAGCTGGAAACTCTCCCTTTAGAACTAGGAGATGATTTTTGAACAATAATGTGTCACTTACAGCAACAGCTGGCCCTATAGGAGTAGGCAATACTCGCTAGACTGACGTGATCCATCTCCGAAGACGAATCTCCCTGTCTAATAACAAGTTTTTAGTAACGGATGAGGATATCCCGGTCGACAACGACATTCACTGTG
>BLSH010305893.1:46757-60403 GCA_018402905.1 Glandirana rugosa | reverse complement strand
ACGAATCTCAACGTCTAACGTCTAATTTGAGACAGATTGCGTTTCTAGCAATGCCAGCATGTGTTGCTAGTCTAACACCCTAGCATGTGTTACTAGTCTAACACCCTCATTAAACTCTAAAGTGTATGACGACGAAACTCGCTAGACTGACGTGATCCATCTCCGAAGACGAATCTCCCTGTCTAAGAACAAGGTTTTGGTAACGGATGAGGATATCCCGGTCGACAACGACATTCACTGTGTAACAAGTTTTTAGTAGAGGATCAAGATTTCCCTCTCAAAGGTCCACAACGAATCTCCCTGTCTAAGAACAAGGTTTTGGTAAAGGATGAGAGTGCAGTCAGATCGCTCAAAGCAGCAGTATGTGAAATCTCAAATTACTCCCACAATCTGATCATTGTGTACGATCCCACAATCTGATCGTTGTGTACGACCGTAACGATCTTTGCGTTAGACAGAGTTTAATCTGCAATCTGCAACTCTAAGCAGCAGTATTTGAAATCTCAAATTCCTCCAACAATCTGATCGTTGAGCACGATTGTGGTGATCGTTGTTTTATACAGAGTTTGATCTGCAACTCAAAGCAGCGGTATTTGAAATCTTAAATTCCTCCAACAATCTGATCGTTGAGCACGATCGTAGTGATCGTTGTTTTATGCAGAGTTTGATCTGCAACTCAAAGCAGCGGTATGTGAAATCTCTAATTTCTGCTATCTGTCCTCAGAGCAGCAGCACAGCAGTAGTAAAGTAATCTATCTCAGGATGCAGGATCAGATCTTAAAATGTCTCTAATCTCTCCCTCACGCTGTCAGCATCCTCTCCCTACAGCTAATCCAAGAGCATGTGACTGCAGCACTACGTGACTCCAGCTTATAAAGAGGCTGGGTCACATGATGCACTGGCCAATCACAGCCATGCCATTAGTAGGCATGGCTGTGATGGCTTCTAAGGGCAAACCAGTGAAACGCTTGTTGATTGGCTGCCCTGCAGCTTCTTAACACGTGGAGTAAAATAGCAGAACCCCGGACTGAACCAGAACGTTTTTTGAAATGTCCGGGTCCCGGACACCCGAAAGTTCGGTACGGACACGAACGTTACAGTCCGGGTTCGCTCAACATTACATATGACCACTGATTCAATCCTGGGGCCTCACCCCCACTCTCTGCGGCTCCCCTAAGTCACATCACTTGCTACGAATAGGTAGGGGGGCTATAGCAACTGTTCACTGAATCAGCAGACTTTTTTCATGGTGAAAATTGAGTGGCAAAAACCCGATCCCCCTCCATATCGTGGGTCAAAAACTACAGGCACAATGGAGAAATTTTTAGCTAGGCCTTCATCCCCAGCTTGAAGTACACAGGGAGACCCAACCAATCATGTTGGAGACTTCCTAGAACACGCCTTCCACACTCCAGGACAAGCTGCTGGTACACAAGCTATCCCACCTTCCTCCTCCTTTGTCCTAACTCCTGAACTTCTAGACCTAAAACTACAGGCCCTTTTGCTTCAAATAACACATTCCATATCCCAGGCAGTGGGAAAAATATCACAAGAACTGAGGGGGGAAATTGACCAGCTGAGAGAGCGCACAGATACACTGGAGACTAAAATGGATGACATCATCCAATATGTTCATGTGCTGGAAGAGGAAAATACAGATCTTAAACACACTGTTTCTCAAATCCAACTGCAACAGGAAGGCTTGAAAAACAGAAAATGACGTCAAAATCTACGTATTAGAGGAGTCCCTGAAACTGTCAATGACCAGGATTTGCGGATCTACCTGCTAGGACTCTTCAACTATCTGGCACCCGAAATAGAAGATATAGACTGGGGATTGGACAGGGCTCACCGTTCTCTAGCACCCAAACCACCTGCAGGTGCCAGGCCGAGAGACATAGTGGTTTGTTTCCACTACTTTGACAGTAAAGAAGCGCTCACTCTAGCTACCAGAAACAGATCACAACTGGAATATAAAGGAACCAAAATTAAGATCTTTAGTGATCTCTCCCCTATAACGTTGGCAAATCTAAAACCAATCACTACTCATCTACAATCCCACCGAATAGCCTACTATTGGGGATTTTCGTTTCGCCTGGTGGTTACAAAAAACAGCATTCATCATGTCCTCTGAGATATCTCTGAAGGTGAAACATTTCGTAAAAATGTAGGCCTTTCTCCACTGACGGAGGAGGAATATCCTCCCCTCCCTTCCAATCCTCATCCTAGCCATCCTATCTCGGATCTGGACCCCAGCAAGGGGAAAATCTAAGTCCTTTAACACACCTTAACGTCAAAGACAATCTAGACAACCCCCTTGATTGACATAGTGGTCTTTTGGAACTGTTCTCTTTTATCTATCCACAAAGTTTGGTGGTTGGTTTTGCTACATAACTCATTTTCTTTAGTACTGTCCAGGCTAGTGGATGCCAGCCTATAACTCATTAAGACTAGACACCTGATGGGGCTCATGTTCAGGTTGTACAGGTTATTCCCACCCTGGGACGAACAATTATCTACTGTTTAACCACTTCCACACTGCGCGCAGTATATTTACTGCGGCAGTATGTTGCTGTCTCGCAAATCACTGTAAATAGACAGTGATTTACGGACAGGCAGCTAGGGGGCGCAAGCGCACCGACAGCGGCACACGCTATTGCCGGCCGCACTCTGCAGGAGTGTGGCCGCGGCTTGGGTGGACCCAATGTCCGCTGGCGAGCCACGATGAGCTGCCAGAGGGAAAGAATGGGGAACCGCCGAAGTAAACACGGCGGTTCCCTGTTCTGACAGGCGGCATCTAAGAGATCTACTGATCCCTGTCACTGGGATCAGTTAGATCTCTTATGCCCCTGACAGCCCAGCCCCCTCACAGTTAGAACACTCCTAGGGAACACAGTTAACCCCTAGATTTCCCCCTGCAGGTTAACCCCTTCCTTGCCAATGACGTTTATACAGTAATCAGTGGATATTTACATCTCTGATCGCTGTATAAATGTCATTGGTCCCAAAAAAGTGTCAAAAATGTCCGACATGTCTGCCCCAATATCGCAGTCCCGATAAAAATCGCAGATCGCCGCCATTACTAAAAAAAAAAAAAAATGTAAAAACAGCAGAAATTAATTCTCATGGTTTCTAAAAGCGGCAACTTTTGCGCAAACCAATCAATAAATGCCGATTGCGATTTTTTTTTTCCCCCAAAAATATGAGGAAGAATATAAATCGGCCAAAACCGAAAAATAAATTTGTTTTTTTATATATTTTTTTGGATTTGTATTATAGCAAAAAGCAAGAAATATTGTTTTTTTTTTTTTGCAAAATTGTCGCTCTTTTTTTTTTTATAGCAGTCAGTGATCAGAAATGACGCAGAGATGACCAAATACCACCAAAAGAAAGCTTTATTTGTGGGGAAAAAAGGACGCAAATTTGGTTTGGGTACAATATCGCACGACCGCGCAATTGTCAGCTAAAGCGACGCAGTGCCGCATCACAAAAAGTGCTCTGGCCCTACCGGGGGAAAATCCTTCCGGGGCTGAAGTGGTTAAGTTCTGTTTATTAGACTCCCCAATGGCTCATATTTTTCACCATGTTAAGTATTGTTATATTACACTAGTTTGATAAACCATCACTTCTCTTCAGTGATTGACTCTTAGATGATGAAAGATGGAGAGTGGGGAGATGGACCACATCGGCGGTCCCTGATGGCCTCCATGCCCCCCCTCTTTCATTCAAGACTGCGGTCTCTAATTCCTGAGGTACTTTGACACCTTAGGCCTAAGTTACTTGTTTTTCTTTTACACAAGCCTATTTCTAAGTTCTATGTTTAACTACAGTATTGTATTTGTTACAAAACCGTCTTTTTTCTCAGATGCAACTAACTTGCTTCATAGCAATTTAATGTTTTATCACCATCGCACTAAAGGTAATATCTTTAAATGTGAAAGGCCTGAACTCCATTTCAAAGCGATAGATTCCCTTGAAAGAGTTTAAGAAATTGAAAGCAGATGTGGTCATGGTCCAGGAGACCCACTTTGCTCTGGGGGATCCTTTAAATTTGCCTCTAAACAATATCTTACCTCGTTTGTGGCCTCGGCCTTCATAGGCAAGGCAGGTGTTGCTATTCTGATCAAGCGATCATGCCCCCTCTGAGTAAAAAACACCCTTTTGGATCACCACGGGTGCTACGTGATCCTCTCCTGTGACTACATGTCCACTCCAATAACACTCATGAATGTATATGCTCCATATGTTGGCCAAATAGGTTTTCTCAACTCGGTCTTGGAGGCTCTACAGGGAATGGCACAGGCATACACAATAGTTGGAGGGGATTTTAATGTGGTACATTCTACGACAAAGGATAGATTGACCCTGTTTGACCCTAACATCTCCAAGCGAACACAGACATTAGCTACTTCTTTTCGCAAACTTCTCAGATCACATCGGCTTCTAGACTCCTGGCGGATCAAATACCCAGTAGGTAAACAATATACATTTTATTTGCCTGCCCACAAACTGTATTCTAGCCTAGACCACTTTCTAATCACCGTCCCCCTCCTAACTAAAGTGGTATCCGCAGAGATAGGGCAATTGACCTGGTCTGACCACGCCCCCTTCTACATAGATCTAATCCTGCCAGATAGGGCTTCCAGGACTTGTCATTGGTGCTTTAACGAATATCTCCTCAACCATGAGGAAGCTAAAGAACAGGTACAGATTTTTTTACACTAAACCAAGGTTCAGTTTTGGAAGTGAAGACATTGTGGGAAGCACCCAAAACAGTTTTTAGAGGCCAGTGCATTTCCATTGGCATGCGCCTAAAAAAAAAGTACAGGTGCAAAAAAAGCTATTCTGGACCAGCTGCGACTATCTGAGAAACAACTGCTCCAGAATCCCACGGTTGTTCGCCTTCAGGAGGTTGCCAAACTTCACAATCAACTTAAAGCCATGAATACACATAGAGTGGCCAGGACTCTTATGTGGTCTAAACAGAAATTTTATGAATACTCTAACAAACCCCTATGATGTTGGTAAACAAACTCAGACCCCATCCTTTACACTCGTTCCCAGATTTTTTAACACAACCAGACGGTACCCACACATACTGTCCTCAGAAAATTTTTACCATAAACTATATAACTGTCTCTCTCCCACAAACAATTATAAATTTAATCAAGAATCATTTGATGCTTTTTGATCCACACTTAACCTTCCTAAACTCACGGCAACAGACTGCAAATCTTTAAATGTGATGGTAACCCCCGACGAGCTTTCTCCGGTTCTTAAACAATTACCCACCGAGAAATCTCCTGGTCCTGACAGCCTCCCGTACTCTTATTACAAGACCTTTCAACAAATTCTAACGCAACACATGATAGCGACATATAACTAATTTCTTAAAGGGACCCAACCGGACCCCCAATTTGCCCATTTCTTCCTTACAATTATACCAAAACCTGGTAAAGACCCCTCCCTCTCTGATAACTACAGACCTATTGCCCTTCTAAATTCAGATTATAAAATATTTATGAAAATCTTAGCCAATAGACTGGCTCCATTACTCCCAAAAATGATAAATAAGGATCAGGTGGGTTTTGTGCAGGCTAGACAGGCAGGGGATAATACCAGGCGAACCATCAATCTTATAGATATTCTGAATAGATTTAACCGCCTAGCTCTAATATTAATTCTAGACGCACAAAAATCCTTTGATAGGCTTTCTTGGCCATATATGTTTGCTTCTCTTTCACATTATGGATTTACAGGACCCTTTCTAGAGGCACTGACGGTACTATACTCTCTTCCAACATTTCAGGTTCAAATGTCAGTATCACAGTCAAAAACATTCCCTATGTCCAATGGTACAAGGCAGGGATGTTTGTCCTCTGCCTAGAACCGCTAGCCGAAGATATAAGGGCCCATCCAAATATAAAAGGGGTACTAATGAGCCAGGGAGAATATAAACTCTCACTTTTTGCGGATGACATTTTATTAACCTTAAAGTGATTGCAAAGGCAATTTTTTTTTTTAAGTAACAAACATGTCATACTCACCTCTCCCTGGCCCCTAACCCCATCTTCAGGGATTCTCCAGCAGTGCTCCAGGCTCCTCCTCTTCTTGAGTGACCACCATGCTTCCCTGGAGTCACCCTTGCAGGCGCGCTCCCGAGTCCCATTGTTGTGTGTATTCACACAAACAACAGGACTCAGCCCTGCCCCCGGCTCCCAGGTCACTGGACTTGATTAACAGCACGGGGAGCCAATGGCTCCCCAGCCATCAATCCAGCCAATGAGAACCGGAGCAGCTCGGGAGAGCTGTGAGGCCGTCCCTGCCGCAGGTTCATTTTGGGCTCAGGTAAGCAAAGGGGGGCACGGATGGGGGGGCTGCTGCAGATGAAACGGTTTTTCACCTTAATGCATAGAATGCATTAAGGTGAAAAACCTGGAGGGTTTACAACTAGAGTTGAGCGAGTTCGTACCAAACTTTGCGGTGTTCGGGACCCGAACCTGAACTTTTGAAAAAAAGTTTGGGTTCGGGTTCTGGGTTCTGGTATTTTTTTCCCGCTTGTTGAATAGCTGCAGGGCAGCCAATCAACAAGCGTTTCACTGGTTTGCCCTTCGAAGCCATCATAGCCATGCCTACTAATGGCATGGCTGTGATTGGCCAGTGCATAATGTGACCCAGCCTCTGTATGAGCTGAAGTCACGTAGTGCTGCATGTCATATGCTCTCAGGCTATTGTAGGGAGAGGATGCTGCTGGTGCTGTAAGGGACAGATTATTGTTATTTCCCTATCTCCATTTCTTTGTAGGGCACTTGTCCTACTCTTACCCCCACTTTTCTTCCTTTTGCAGGCCTCTAGCACTTTCCAGGACCTTTTTACAGCCATTTTTGTGCCCAAAAGTTCAGATCCCCATTGATTTCAATGGGGTTCGGGGTCCGGGGTCAAGTTCAGACCGAACCCGAACTTTTCCACGAAAACCCGAACCCGAACATCCAGGTGTCCTCTCAACTCTATTTACAACCACTTTAACTGAACCTTTAACAACTCTCCCATCGCTACACAAATTGCTATCACAATTTAGCTCCCACTCCGGATATAAAATTAATGCTTCCAAAAAACTGAAACCCTCCCCATTCGTTTTCCTCCAGAACTTATAGAAAATTTGAAACAGGTGTACTCATGCCCTCAAATATTTAGGAGTATATCTCACACCTAGCTACCAAACCCTTTATAACGCTAATTACCCTTCTCTTTTTAGAGAAATTCAGACCATGTTGAATCAATGGGATAAATATTCTATTTCTTGGTTGGGCAGAATAAATGTATTGAAAATGAAAATGCATATTTTACCAAAACTCTTTTTGAGTCCCCCTATCTTTTTGAGTCCCCCTGCCTCAATTGAAAGCCCTTCATCAGAGGTTCTTGATATATATATATGGCACAACAAGGCCCAGAGAATAGCTAAAACCATAGTTTACCCCCCCGCCCCCACCCGAGGAGGTTTAGGAGCACCTGATATCATTAAATATTACTATGCTACTCACCTGTGTACAGTAGTTTTCTGATCCAGACAGTCTCCCTCTAATAGATGAACGGAGATAGAAAAGGGGGCAAAATACCCAGTACATCATTGTTCTCTAGTCTGGTCAGTACCCCTACACAAGGATAAAACCCTAAAACGCATTTGCATAGCATCTATGACATTCTCTATGCAGATATAGCATTCAGCAGCTAAGAAGTACTCACTCTCCTCGCCATGTCCTCCCTTAACTAATGTACTATCTAACCCTATGATTCTGGACAGTCTATCCATTAGACAAATGGCTCCATGGGCCCAGGCGGCTCTTTTTCAGCTCCATCATTTTGTACACCCGGTGACTTGTAGGTTCATGTCATTTGAAGACATTAGGAATAAATATCAGATCCCCACAAACCTACACTTTTCCTATTTGTAAATTAAACATTTCTTTTCAACGCTATCTTCAAACCTTTCATTAGAAAAAAACTAATTAATTTGAGCAGACCTGCGCGCAAGGACCATGCCAACTACATTTAATCTCTTTTATATACCAACAACTACATGAGACCCCCTCGATATCTGAGGACACACACTCCTATATGATGAGATGGTCACAAACACTTCAAAAACCAATCCCTCTCCCACTCTAGAAACAGATATGGTCATCTACCTTTAGCTCCTCTAAATGATTCAGAAAGAGACAATGGTCAAAATATAAATGTTTTGGTATAGAACCCCAAATATACTGCACAAATATAACCCAGATATGTCTCCTCTATGCTGGCGGTGTGGTGCTTCAAAAGGGACACTTTATCATATCTTCTGGCAATGCTCTCACCCAACCTTTTTGGGTGGAAGTAATGTCTATATTTCAAACTCTAAAGCAGGGATCCTCAAACTACGGCCCTCCAGCTGTTGCGGAACTACACATCCCATGAGGCATTGTAAAACTCTGACATTCACAGACATGACTAGGCATGATGGGAATTGTAGTTCCTGAACAACTGGAGGGCCATAGTTTGAGGACCCCTGCTCTAAAGCCTAGTACACACGGGATGACGATCGTACTTACGATCATCGCAAATCGTATGTTGGCTGTTGTATCTAGCATACTGACTGCACTACACGATCGTACGAGCACAGAAGAACGTTCAGGTGCATGTAATTAGCATCCAGCCGTTCCTGACTTCTGAGCATGCGTGTTTTGCACAATACAACTTGTTGTACCAACTGCTCTGTACACACGGTACAACGGTCGTATGAGTGCCTGTTGGTACGACCAAGTTTTCTAGTTTGCTCATACAACTCCCTTGTACGACCGTCATATGTTCGACTGTTCTAATCACACATACGAACGATCGATATTGCATACAATGGTCGTTAGTACGACCTGTTGTATACGATCGTCAAACCGTGTGTACGAGGCTTAAGTGATCTACTTTTGCCACTAGGTCCAATACATTACCTTATTGGCCTAGCCTTCCCAGGCCTTAAAAAATACACAAAATGGTTAATTTCCTTCATATTGCTAGCTGCACGAAGATTCATCCCTATAAAATGGCTCTCGAAAGACCCACCATCCTTATCCATGCTCCTAAAAATTATCTCAGACACTCGGAAAATGGAATATCTTACAGCAACAGTATCAGATTCCACTTCCAAGTTCCACAAAATATGGGAACCTTGGGACTCCTCCAAATAAAGAGAGTTCCCTGCCACATCCTAAAGATCTATAGTTTCATAACCATACACAGTTTCCCGATTACAAGGATATATTACCTACACTTATTGACTGAGCTTAATCTCCAATTTAACTGCTTTTAGGCCTGTTTTAGGCCTGTTTTGTTAAACTTTGTTTAGTTTATTATTCTCTTTGTCAAACTACAATTATTGGAATACAAATTTGTAATGTTTCATTATACTGCAATGGAAACATTTTCTTATTTGTTAAACTTTTTTTCTTCTGTAATTCTCTTACAATAATAAAAATACAATTATTTAAAAAAAAAAAGTTTTAGGCAGTTTTAGGTGTGCTAATAGTTTATATTTATCAGTTGACTAATTGGAAAGTAAATGAACAGAAAATAAATCTAAATCAAATCAATATTTGATATGGCCACCCTTTGCCTTCAAAACAGCATCAATTGTTCTATGTACACTTTTAAAGGTAATTTGCAGGTAGGCTGTTCCAAACATCTTGGAGAACTAACCACAGATCTTCTGGGGATGTAAGTGGAAAGATAGGGCTGGAGCCATAGGTTTATTTTATTGGTATTGTTAACTTAAGGTATTAATGATGGTGTAAATGATCTGGTTCCTGGTAGGGCCGAAACAACAAAAGTGCTTTTTGCAGAAACACACTGCGGTTCATTTAACCTGGGATACATTCACATCTATGCTTTTTTCAGCTGCTGCATATTTGGAAAGGGTTAAGGACATTTTTCAAATTCATAACAGTGATTTTTTTAGACTTCAATGGAGAAGCTGCAGAAAAGCATGTAGTGCGTTTTTGCAGCAATTTGCGTTTTTAACCTGCCCATCAACAAATTGGCCAAAAAAAAAGCATGAAAACATGCAAAACGCAAATCGCACAGCAAAAAGCACTGTAGAAATGGATCAAAAGCAAACTGCATAGGTGTGAACTGAGCCTTATGCATACACGTATTGATTTTTGGACATTCGCTGAATGAAAGAATGTCATTTAAAGATTTCTCTTGCTTTTAACATTCAGTTTTAAAATGAATGTAATTTCTCAATGAAAACCACATACACTGTCTGAAAATTCCTTTGATCAAGAAGTTTTCTATTCTGCTCCTTCAAATTTTCCTATCACTGTGGTTGAAAACTAATGTCGATTTGACTCCATTAACAATTAGAGAATCGAACAAACGCATGGTGGATAAAAATTGACGATTTTTTAAAAAGAAAATCAGATTTTTTTTATTTAACCACTTGCCGACCGCCGATCGGCATCTGACGGCGGCAAAGTGGCTCGTTCCAGCAAATTGCCGTCATACGACGGCGGCTGCGGGAACGTGTATAGTGAGTGTCCAGGGGGGGCCAGGGAGCGGGTGCGGTGGCTTCGATTGCCACCGGCCACCCGCGATGCCCCCCCCGGAGCGAATGAGCAGAGGTCCGTGTGTGTAAACACGGACCTCCGCTCTGTGTGAGGGGGAAAGGCTGTGATCACAGCCTTCCTTTACGTGAAGGCTGTGATCGCTTCCCTTCCCCAGATAGGCAGTCCCCCACACAGTTAGAACACGCCCAGGGAACATAGTTAACCCTTAGCGCGCCCCCTGCAGGTTAACCCCTTCACTGCCAATGGCATTTACACAGTAATCAGTGCATTTTTATAGCACTGATCGCTGTATAAATGCCAATGGTCCCAAAAAAGTGTCAAAACGTTCCGACATGCCTGCCCCAATATCGCATTACCGCTAAAAATCGCAGATCGCCGCCATTTTTAGTAAAAAATAAAAAAAAATAAAAAACCCCAAAAATGAATTCTCATCATCTGTAAACGCGACCACTTTTGCGCAAACCAATCAATAAACGCCGATTGCGATTTTTTTTATCACAAATATGAGGAAGAATATAAATCGGCCAAAAACGGTGAAAAAAAATGTTTTTTTATATATTTTTTTGGATTTGTATTTTAGGAAAAAGTAAGAAATTTGGGTTTTTTTGCAAAATTGTCGCACTTCTTTTGTTTATAGCGGCGATCAGAAATGACGCAGCGGTGATCAAATACCACCAAAAGAAAGCTCTGTTTGTGGGAAAAAAAGGACGCAAATTTTGTTTGGGTACAACGTCGCACGACCGCGCAATTGTCAGTTAAAGCGACGCAGCGCCGAATCGCAAAAAGGGCTCCGGTCCTAAAGCTGGAAATCCTTCCGGGGCTGAAGTGGTTAAATCTGATTTTTTTAATTTAACTCCTTCAATGCCAGGCTATAGTAATATGAAGTCCACAGATGGGATCTCCCATCCTGGGTGGGCGAGGCCCGCAGCTCGGCAATTAGGGATCGGGAGGGTCCCTTGGGACACAGCCCATCCCCAAACAGGGTAAAGAGCCAATAAAAGTGGCTCTTTACGTGATCGGCTGTGTCCAGTCATTTCCGGGATCCGCGTTCACGCTTCTCGTGCGCGCCCCCTAGGGCGTGCAGCGTGGTGATCGGGGTTGAGGCTTGTACCTCGGACAAAGCCAAGCCCCGATCAGGGTAAAGAGCCAATGAAGTTGGCTCTTTACCACGTGACCGGCTGTGTTCAATCACAGCCTGTCACAAATGTAAACACACCGCTGGTAACTGGCTGTAACCGGGTGTTTACACACCATTCCAGTGTGAGGAGAAGATCCGGGTAACAGTGAGTTACACATTACTGTGATCGTTAATGTGCCCAGATTGCCCTCACCAAATTAAGAGGACCTGTCATCAGCACCCAATCTGAGTACCTGTCTAAGCTCATCAGAGTACCTGTCACCCCATCTGGGGTACCTATCACCCCATCAGAGTACATGTCACTAGTCCGAGTACCTGTCACCAGTCCGAGTACCTGCCACCAGTCCGAGTACCTGTCATCAGTCCGAGTACGTGCCACCAGTCTGAGTACCTGTCACTAGTCAGAGTAAATGTCATCAATCCGAGTAACTGTCATCGGTCCGAGTACCTGCCACCAGTCCAAGTGCCTGCCACCAGTCAGAGTACCTGTCATCAGTCTGAGTACCTGCCACCAGTCAGAGTACCTGTCATCAGTCCGAGTACCTTTCACCAGTCAAAGTACCTGTCACCCCATCTGGAGTACCTGTCTCCCCTATCTGGGGTACCTGTCACCCCCATCTGGGGTATCTGTCACCCCCATCTGGAGTACCTCTCACCCCCATCTGAGTTATCTGTCACACCCATCTGGGGTACCTGTCATCCCCATCTGGGGTACCTGTCCTGTGATCCCATCAGGAGTACCTGTCCTGTGAGTCCATCAGAGTACCTATCTGTGCAGCCAATTACTACCATTAGTCCCTGATGTACAGCCCATAATTACCTGTCATGCAGCCTCTCAGTGTCACCCTTCATACAGCCACCGTGTCCAGAAGTGTTAGGAAAAAGCATCAGTCCAGATGCTTTCTGGGCGTTTCCGCGGTGGTGCGCACGAGCGCTCCCGTGCGCGCTAGCGCCAGAAACGGCACCAGATGACCTCATTCATATCAGGGAGGGAGATGAATGGAAAACAGCGCTCCGCACCCGCTTTGGTCATTATGAGTACCTGGTGATGCTCTTTGGTCTATGCAACGCCCCGGCGACATTTCAACACTTTGTAAAGGACGTGTTCCGGGACTTCCTTGACCTCTTCGTGATCATTTATTTGGATGACATCCTGATCTTCTCTGCTTCCCTCGAAGAGCACCGTACGCATGTCCCCAAAGTTCTGGGTCGGCTCCGGAAACATGGCCTGTACGCGAAAGCGGAAAAGTTCTCCTTTGAGCAGCCTAGCATGCACTTCCTGGGACTGATCATCTCCACTACGGGCATTCATATGGATCCCCAGAAAGTCTCCACTATCCTGGACAGAAAGGGAGTTCAGAGATTTGTGGGATTCACAAACTTTTATAGGAAGTTCATTAACCACTTCAATACCATGCACTTAGAACACTTTACTACCAGACCAATTTTCAGTTTTCAGTGCTGTTGCGCTTTGAATGACAATTGTGCGGTCATGCGACGCTGCACCCAAACACATTTTTTATCATTTTGTTCCCACAAATAGAGCTTTCTTTTGGTGGTATTTGATCACCCCTGCGGTTTTTATTTTTTGCGCTACAAATAAAAAAAGACCGAAAATTTTGAAAAAAAAAAAATTCTCTATTTTTGTCACAAAACTTTGTAAATAAGTAAATTTTCTCCATCACTGGTGGGCACTGATGAGGCTACACTGACGGGCACTGATGTGGCAGTAGTGATTGGCACTGATGAGGCGGCACTGATGAGGTGGCACTGATGATGAGGCACTTATATGCAGCGATGATGAGCACTGTTAGGCGGCACTGATAAGCAGCACTGACGGGTACTGAGAGGTGGCACTGATATACAGCACTGATGGGCACTGATATGCAGCACTGACGGACACTGCTAAGCAG
>BLSH010305893.1:13353-25424 GCA_018402905.1 Glandirana rugosa | reverse complement strand
GTGCACAACTCTTCGACGTCCCGTCGGTTAGTTGTTCGCAAAGTGACCAAACGGGAATCTTCGGTAGTGTCGGTACGGATGATTACTTTTGTTTATAACATCGCGATCGTGTTTTTTAACGTATGTTTAACGTATAATACACTATTGTATATTATTTCACGAACTTCCAGTATTTATGTATCACTGTATTATCAGGTACTATTTCACTGTTTCAGCGACACTTTTACCTATAAAGAAGGTTCACGGTTTCACGAGGTGTGCACGTCCTCCCCCTTCGGGGGTTTCCTTAGGATGAGTGGTGTTGCGATACTGGAGGTCAAAAAGTCAGACCCCTAGTTTTTTCCGACATACTTCCACAATATATGGTGGTCCATCGGCGATCATAAGAGGCTTGCTCCGGGATAACTCCAGCCCATGGACATCTGAGTGTATACAGCCTTTTTTGATCCCCAGACTGAAAAACTGGAGGTCATAGCGTTGTGGTGAGTAGGATTCCTTTGGGGGCTTCCCCCTCCTGCACGTGTGGAGCACTTTGGCACTTGGAAGAAATATCCATTTTCACAGCGACTTTGTCACTTTATCATGGACTATTATGTCACTATGTATTTATGACCTTCAAGCACTTTATTATATGTTATCACATAATATGCAATTTGTATGCAATTTTTTGTGCTAGCGCTACAATATTTGTTTTCATTAGTAGGCATGGCTGTGATGGCTTCTAAGGGCAAACCAGTGAAACGCTTGTTGATTGGCTGCCCTGCAGCTTCTCAACACGTGGAGTAAAATAGCAGAACCCCGGACCGAACCTGAACGATTTTTTGAAATGTCTGGGTCCGTGCCCCGGACACCCGAAAGTTTGGTACGGACCCGAACGTTACAGTCCGGGTTCACTCAACACTAGTAGTTAAGAAATGAGATGTGTAATTTATGCTTCTAAAACGCCTGAAGTTGGCTCTTTAATGTTGGGCCTCTGTATGTGGCCAGACTGTGTAAAAGTCTCACACATGTGCTATCACCATACTCAAGAGGAGTAGCAGAATGTATTTTGGGGTGTCATTTTTCTATGTACATGCCATGTGTTGGAAATTTATTAGAAATGGACAACTTTGTGTAAAAACAAAATGCGGTTTCATTTTTTTTTCACATTTTCCAAAAACTTTTGGAAAAAAATTAACCGTTCAAAAGACTCATTTGGCCTCATAGATTATACGTTAGGGTGTTAGCTTTCCAAAATGGGGTCATTTTGTAGGCATTTCCACTGTTCTGATGCTCCAGGGCCTTCAAAATTGTAATAGGTAGTTGAGAAATGAGATGTGTAATTTATGCTTCTAAAACGCCTTAATGTGCCACTTCAATGTTGGGCCTCTGTATGTGGCCAGGCTGTGTAAAAGTCTCATGCATGTGGTATCCCCATACTCAGGAGGAGTAGAAGAATGTATTTTGGGGTGTCATTTTTGCTATGTACATGCTGTGTGTTGGAAATATCTTATAAATGGACAACTTTGTGTAAAAAAATGACATCTTCAAAAGACTCATTATGCCTCATAGATTATACGTTAGGGTGTTTGCTTTTCAAAATGGGGTCATTTTGTGGGCGTTTCCATTGTCCTGATGCTCCAGGGCCTTCGAAACTGTAATAGTTTGTCAGGAAATTATATGAGTAATTTGTGCTCCTAGAACACCTGACGGTGCTACGTCAATGTTGGGCCTCTATATGTGGCCAGACTGTGTAAAAGTCTCACACATGTGGTATCGTCATACTCAGGAGGTGTAGCAGAATGTATTTTGGGGTGTCATTAAATGTATGCATATGCTGTGTGTGAGAAATAACTTGTTATTATGACAATTTTGTGTAAAAGAAAAAGTTCTTCATTTTCCCAAAAATTGTGGGAGAAAATGACAACTTAAAAAAACTCACTATGCCTCTTACTAAATACCTTGGAATGTCTTCTTTCCAGAAAGGAGTAATTTGGGGGGTATGTGTACTGTCCTGGCTTGTTAGTGTCTCAAGAATGTATTTTGGGGTGCCATTGAAAGTATGCATATGCAAGAGTGCGCATGTGTGGGACTTCCGAGCAGCAGCGGTAACTCGGAGGCTCCGTCCAGCTCCAACTCTTCAGAGTGCCCGACACCAGCTACTGAGAGCAGATCCCATCCCAACCGACCACCCTGCACCTCGGATTCACCGGGGAATTGGCTCAGATGACCAGGGATCATTCCTCCCGGCCAGCCCAAGATGGCGGCCGCATCCCTGACACGCAGAGATACTGCAGAGGAGGACTAGATAGCTGAGCTCCCATCTATACATCAGGCACCCAAGCCACTTCTTGCAACTCCTGTAAGTAACAGCCCTCTTGTCACTGTTTCTCCAGGCTCCACAGAATCGCTACTCTGCAGAACCATGGATGACATTATGCAATCCCCACTGCTACAGACCCCATACAATATGGGGAATCATCCACAGGATGCACTATTGTTGCAGGGCTCCCAGGGCCATCATCATGACATGGCTGCACTGCGGAACAGATTCACAGAAATGTTATCAGCAGGCCTAGCTCCGAATGCTACACAAATCACCACGTACATAAAGGCAGATTTGAAATCTTTGGGAGCGCGCATTGGCGCCATTGAACAAACAGTTGATTGAACGACGGCACGTACAAACATAAATACTACATGTATTCAAATGCTGCAAGAACAACTAGAATCTGCGCTTTTAAAAATAGATGACCTGGAAAATAGAAGCAGATGTTACAATTTCAGGATAAGGGGCCTACCAGAGTCAGTCTCGGATGTCCAGGGGTCTGTAAAAGCCTTCATTAAAGAACTGATCCCCTCCATTTCGGATCCCAAGCTGGAGCTGGACAGGGCGCATAGGGCCCTGCATCCACCGAACCTAAAAAGGGCTTGCCGAGAGGGATATGGTGGTCAAACCACATTAGTATTCTGTGAAAGAGGAGATTATGAGGAGATCACGGCACTTGGAAGCTATCACAATACAAGGACACACTGTGGAAATCTTTGCAGACTTATCTCCCACCACCATTCAAAAGAGGAGGTCTTTTAAACCGCTGGTTTCAATCCTTTCCCAAAAGGCCATAAAATACTGGTGGGCTTAACCATTCTGGTTGCATTTTCAATTCAAAATAAATCTTATGGCTTCTCCACTTTCCAGGATGGGGAAAGAATCCTTCTGCAGCTTGGACTTATTTCCCAAGCATTGGATCCCCCCGCCACGAGCTTCAAACAGGGCTCCGCTAAAAGCCCCCCTCCCAGGCAGCCCCCTGGTTCCACTTTGGAACAAATAGCAATCGAAAAGGCACTGGGATTCCATCCCTCCTTGAAGTCTGGAGGCAGATCCATTTTCCTGAACTCTGACAGATTCCCTGTGGACGGTTCCCTTTTGGATCTACAGTGGTGCTTTCCTCCCTATACCCCAGGCCTTGCAAGGCTCTTTTTGAGTGACAGACAACAAATAGACAGCTAATTCCCCTCTCCCACCTTTACTCCCACTCGAGCTACAGCTGTTTAGTTGTAAAATTATTGTCTTGGTTTGTATCAAGGCGTATTAGCTAATACAGTTTAGCTTAAGTATGTAGGGCCCAGTGAATCCCTACTACTCTGCTGGTGCTCTGCACAAGAAGAATATTACACTGATCTTTATTGCAAAATGGTTTCTCGGGTAAATGGTGTGTTTATGTTTTAGTTTGTATTTTGAAATTGGTTACATAGAGCACTACTTACTGAACCAAAGGGATGGTTCCTTGTCTCGGAAGAGACGGATTAGCCCTCTGGAGCCCCAGGTACGATAACCACTTTTTTTTATTATTTCCACATTAGAGCTCTTCCATTTTGAGGTCTCCTGCAGGATTAGGCAGGTCCCGGGTTATCGAGATGCATCCCATCTCAAGCCCCTATCTTATTCTTCCTTATCTCCGCACCTCATTTTCCTTTTTCTTCTTTAACTTAACTTTTCTCTTTCATGGTATCTATTTTTTTTTCCAGGAACACTTGCGGAGAATAAGAGGTCAATTATCTTTCCTAATCACCCAATCGGCCTACCTCGTATGGCCCGAGGTCTAGCTCCCAACAGACAGAGTAAGTACATTTTTCATAAAAGTAGTCTCCCGACATTGCCCAATGGCTGACTACCCAAACACCAATGCTACGTTTAGAATAGCTTTCCACAACACACAAGGCCTTAATTCCCTTGACCATTATAAATCAAGAGGGTTTGAAGTCCTTCTCCAGGAGACACACTTCTCCCACAACTATAGCCCCTCATTCATCCACCAGAACTATCCAACTTTGCCAATATGTAAGAGGGGGGGGGAGAAGAAGGGGGCGGCAATTCTCTTTTCCAAAAATATAGCATTTTCCCATGCTAAAACAGTCAAGGACCCTTCAGGTCGCTACATATTGGTCAAAGGTCATATTGCTAACACCCTCTATACCTTTGTCTCGTATTATGTTCCAAATAAGAACAAGGCAGCATTTTTCTAATCAATTCTAGCCTCACTTGCACCACACTTAGAGGGGAGGGTAATCCTGGGGGTAGACTCCAACAATGCGCTGGATCAGCTTAAGGACAAATCATCTAAAGGGGCTCCCCGCTTCAAGCGCCCCCCTAACCAAAGCCTCTGTATGGCCAAGCTTTTGTTCTCTTATGGTCTAATAGATACTTGGAGGGAGTTAAATCCCTCGTCAAGGGCCTATACTCATTATTCAGCACCCCATAGGACATATGCCAAAATAGATCATGTCTTTATCCCCATATCATACATTCACTTAGCATCACAGGTCTCTATTCAAGACATCTCCTGTTCTGATCACTCGCTAGTAGCAATGCGATTTATAGGAGCACACACAGCCTCGGGCCCCCGACCATGGTGCCTGAATGAATCCCCTTTATCTAACCCAGTACACTGTGCCATGTTAGAGAAGGAGATTTGAGACTACTTACTCACCAATGATACACCAGACATTTCCCCTTCAACCCTCTGGGGAGCCCACAAGGCAGTGCTGAGGGGGAAAATAATACAATTATCCTCCCATCTTTGGCGGGAACGCATTTCTGACATTAAAAATTTAGAAAAAAAGTTTGCAACACTAAGCAGACGACATAAGCAAAACCCCATGGTAGAGTCTCTAGCTGAGTTAGATTTGACCCGGTTATCTTTAAACCTGGCTTTGACTTCCAAAGCTGAAAGGTCTATTAACTGGCAACAAGGACGATTTTATCTGTATAATAACAAAATTTGCCCACAGCTTACATCCAAATTGTCACCGAAATACAAAGTCCTAACTTTCCCCAAAATCAGGTCTACAAAGGGGACCCTCATGCACAATCCCAAGAGAGCCCTTGAGGCATTCTTTTCTTTCTATTCAAAACTCTATGCTAAATATACACCCAAATCCCCAACCGATATAGATTCCTTCCTGGGGGGTACTCCACTCCCGAAGCTTCATGAGGACCTAAGGCTATTTTAGAATCCCCGATAACAGAAAGTGAATTATGTAAAGTTGTAAAAGAGTTGCATAAGGGTTCAGCCCCTGGACCAGATGGCTTTTCAACTATGTACTATAAGACTTTCGGAGAGATCCAAGCACCTTACCTGGTCCGGCTCTTTAACTCCCTGAGACAGGACTCACCCCTGGATCCTTCAGCTAATCTTGCCTTCATTTCTGTCATACCCAAGCCTGGTAAAGATACCACTGAGGTAGCGAATTGTAGACCTATGTCATTAATAAACACCGACATTAAGCTTATAACTAAAGTTTTGTCAAATCGGCTGGCGTCTTTCATAGGCTTATATATCTTGTATATCTGTAAGGACCAGCATTGTCCATCTGCCACATACATTTGGTCAGGTTTCTGGCCTGCAGGTCAATATGAATAAATCTAGGGCATTAAATATTTCGACCCCAAAACCTCTAGTCGAACATTTGAAGTCCCACTTCCCATTTGAATGGAGTGACTCCTCTATCCCCTACCTAGGTATTCACCTTACATCCTCAATTGATTCCCTTTATAGTCATAATTATCCCCCCACATATAAGAAATTACAGATTGACCTATCTCAATGGTCCATCATACAATCAAAGAAATTTGAAAGGACTTGGGAACCTTGGGCCTCATATATGGGGATTACCTTAAGTTAACCTACTTAGGGTTTCCTCAGCCTCCGTAGGTGTTCCTAAACTCCTTTTCTAAACGTTTTCTTTCCTTTCCCCTCCCTTTATTTCTCTTCCCTCCCCGTCTCACTTCTTTCTCTCCTCCCAGCCATTGTTATAATTTTTAATCACTTTTTTGTATTTATCTCATATCATTTTGAGTAACCAGGAGATACTCCAAGCAATTATTTGCCAGCCTCACCCCCTGGGTTTTATGGAGTTCAACTGGTGGATTGGTTTCTGTTACCTTGCAGTTGATTATTTTTTCTAGGTCATATATTTCTGTGAGCTCTAATATTTTCCACTGCTAGATAAATACTATATAAGGGTGTTATTCCCTTAGCTTGAATAGATGGTGGTAAGCAATAGTTTATAAACAAAATAAGGATGAGTGGTGGGGTAGGTCGCCTACAACGCCAAGACACAGTTTGATCCCACATGGCGTGTCGGGCGGGGGGGGGACCCCCTCTTTACCATCAATTGCGGAAGTGAGCCTATGACCACTATTCTATGATTATCTCCACTTTATATGTTGTTAACGTTTATATATACGCTACATAGCTGGATGTGAGCTATTTCAGTTTATAAGAATTGTACTGAAGATTTGTATTCTTCTGTTCAACTCAATAAAAACTATTGAAACTAAAGTATGCACATGCTGTGTGTGAGAAATAACTTGCTATTATGCCAATTTTTTGTAAAAAAAAAAAATTCTTCATTTTCCCAAGAATTGTGGGAGAAAATTACAAATTCAAAAAACTCACCATGCCTCTTACTAAATACCTTCCAAAAAAGGGTTGTGTGGGGGGTATTTGTACTGTCCTGGCTTGTTAGTGTCTCACGAATTGAGATAGGTGGTCAGTACATCAGGTGTGATCGATTTTCACCATAGCTTGAAGACGCTATAACTTTCACAGAGACCAAATAATATACACTGATTTGGGTGATTTTTACCAAAGATATGTGGCAATATACATGTTGGCCCAAATGTATAAATAAAAATTACTTTTTTGCAAAATGTTACAATAGAAACTAATAAAAAGTGGGTTTTTTTGTTTTTTTTTTAATTTTCGCTCTTTTTTCACTTATATTACAAAAAATAAAAAAATAAGCGGTGAATAAATACCACCAAAGAAAGCTCTATTTGTGAGAAAAAAAATTATAAAAGTTTTGTTTGGGTACAGTGTAGCATGAGTAATTGTCATTCAAAGTGTGAGAGCGCTGAAAACTGGTCTGGGCAGGAAGGGGGTATAAGTTACCTGTATTGAAGTGGTTAAATTATTTTTTTTATTATTTTTATCAAATGTATTTGAATAAAATGCTTTTGGAGTAAAAATCTATCTAAAGATAGTTTTCTATTTAAGATACATTAATAATTTAGTTTATTCAGCATGAAATGGAGCTTAGTTATGTAGCATGAGGCTGTATATTCTGCAATATTTATTTTCTGGTAAACCCATTCAATGAATCCAAGGTCTGCAAGCTGAGATAACATGCAATGGATTGATGTTTTCACACAATTTCACAGTAACCATGGGATAAAACAAAGTTCAGAAATATTCCTTCATCCCATTGCTTTGCAAATCTATGTACACGACAAACTGTATGATTGAATCAGTTCTGATATCTCTGTTTTACTAACCTGAGAGCTTATTATTTTAAACCTTAGTTTTGTTTGCAAATATTAAAGATTCTAACTACCAGTAACATTTAAAGAGCACCTGTCATTTCAGCTCCATCATGGCTGCTCCTGTTAGCGGGCCATCTAACCTGCTGCCGCCATATCCCTCACCTTGTGGTGTCACTGCCACCTCACCAGCTGTCCCATTAAAGTGAATGGAACTGTCAGGGAGTCTACAGCAGGTCAGAGGAGGAGCTGCTGCTGGACAGAGATTGTAGTTGCTCTTTAAAAATTATAGAAACATTATTATTTGATTTAAATCAAGTCTTTTTACTAGTGATTTAAATCATGATTTAGAGAAATATCAGTTCCACCTGAGTAAAAACAAAATTTTTGCCAACATTCCACTCAATTAATTGTAGTGCAATACATGCCCCCTAGTACATGGGACTTTAAAGGCAAATCACAATATATATATAGAAGAAGTACAACATTTTATTTAGATATACAAATAAAAGGTCATGGTGCATACATCACCATTCTGTTTACATAACAAAAACACATTAAAATAGTTCATGTGAGTCTAATCATTCCATATTGTTAACACTTCTCAAATGTCCGACATGTTTCAAGAAATTGTCCTTTCTTCAGGGGCAATTCTGTAGAAAAGATTATGCTGGTATTCTGTGACTCAGTTCACAGTAGGCTCATTACATGAAAAGTGGCCACGACTGCGTTTACCTCAGAGAAGAGGGAAAATTCCCACCACAATATGTCTCCAAAATGTAGGGAGAACAGATGCCATTGCCCGGAATGCTTCACATAAGAACCCTCATGAAATAGGTCCAATCGAACAGCCAAAAGTCCCACTGGACATATGCACACGATGGCCAAGTATAGAAGAAAGTATAAGTAATCCTTCTAGGAGGATTCAAAGTGAGGCATGACGGGTGGAGTGCTGAGTGGCAGCATCAATGCTGCCATTCAAGACTCAGAACAGGCCTCGCCATGGTCGATCAAAGAAGTTGAGTGCATGTGTTCAGCATCATATCCAGAGCTTGTCTTTAGGAAATAGATGTATGAGTGCTGCCAGCATTGCTGAAGAGGTTGAAGGGGTGGGGGGGTCAGCCTGTCAGTGCTCAGACCATACGCCACACACTGCATCAAATTGGTCTGCATGGCTGCCATCCCAGAAGGAAGCCTCTTCTAAAGATTATGCACAAGAAAGCCTGCAAACAGTTTGCTGAAGACAAGCAGACCACAGGACATGGATTACTGGAACCATGTCCTGTGGTCTGATGAGACCAAGATAAACTTATTTGGTTCAGATGGTGTCAAGCATGTGTGGCAGCAACGAGGTCAGGAGTACAAAGACAAGTCTGTCTTGCCTACAGTCAAGCATGGTGGTGGGAGTGTCATGGTCTGGGGCTGCATGAGTGCTGATGACACTGGGGAGCTACAGTTCATTGAGGGAACCATGAATGCCAACATGCACTGTGATATACTGAAGCCGAGCATGATCCCCTCCCTTCAGAGACTGGGACGAAGGGCAGTATTCCAACATGATAACGACCCCAAACACACTTCCAAGACGACCACTGTCTTACTAAAGAAGCTGAGGGTAAAGGTGATGCACTGGCCAAGCATGTCTCCAGACCTAAACCCTATTGAGCATCTGTGGAGCATCCTCAAACGGAAGGTCGAGGAGTGCAAGGTCTCTAACATCCACCAGCTCTGAGATGTTGTCCTGGAGGAGTGGAAGATGACTCCAGTGGCAACCTGTGAAGCTCTGGTGAACTCCATGCCCAAGAGTGTTAAGGCAGTGCTGGAAAATAATGGTGGCCACAAAAAATATTGACACTTTGGGACCAATTTGAACATTTTCACTTAGGGTGTACTTACTTTTGTTGCCAGCGGTTTACACATTAATGACTGTGTGTTGAGTTATTTTGAGGGGGACAGCAAATTTACACTGTTATACAAGGTGTACTCTCACTACTTTACATTGTAGCAAAGTGTCATTTCTTCAGTGTTGTCACATGGAAAGATATAATAAAATATTTACAAAAATGTGAGGGGTGTACTCACTTTTGTGAGATACTGTATATCTGCTTGTATTTCTCAGCACCATTGATCTTCTTGACCTAATCTTCAACTCCATTTGCAGAAATGCAGCCCTAAGTTTGCAAGGAACCTCCACCATGCTTCACTGTTGCCTGCAGATATTCATTACTGTACCGCTCTTCAGCCCTTCAGCAAACAAACTACCTCTAGCTAAACCCAAATATTTCAAATTTTGACTCATCAGTCCAGAGCACCTACTGCTATTTTTCTGCACCCCCCTTTCTATGTTTTAGTGCATAGTTGAGTCACTAAGCCTTGTTATCCACTGTCAGAGGAATGGCTTTTTGGCTACAATTCTTCTATTCTGGAAAGATTTCTCTGGACAGTAGATGGGTGTACCTTGGTCCCACTGATTTCCGCCAGTTATGTGCTGATGGCATTGTTGGACATCTTTCAATTTGCATTAAGATTCCTTGGTTGACCACGGTGTCTTCCAGTGGAGGCTCGCCCATAGGGGTTTCTGGGGCAGTGCCCCACCAGTCTTTGTTGCAGGAAAACATTAAATAAATTAATAAAAATAAAGAATATAATTATTTTTCTGTTGAGTGCCATTCCCTGATTGGTTATCTCTCTCTGTGCTACTATTGCTTAGTAGGTAAAAAAAATAAAAAGTCTACTTTTTTTTCTGCCTAGCAACAGGCTGTCTTTCCGAAAAATCATTTAAAACTTTATTCAGAACACAGCTTCTCCACAGTTATTGGCTGCTGCCTATTGAGCTCACTGATTTGCTCCCTGCACCAGGGGGTGGAGATCTTCCAAGTGGAAGTGAGGAAAGTGTGAGGATGGGAGGAGGAGCCCACTGACACTGTACAGCAGGCAGTTAGGGAGCAAAGGGAGGAGATACATACCACCATTCAGCACATTTCTCTGCCAGCACAGCACAACATACCAACTCCAGACACCTGAAGCTTTATGCAAATGCAGCAGCATCTTGGCCACAGATTCGTCTCAGTGATGACAAGTGATTTTGTCATCATAATGCATAGGCTGTAAGTGTGTGCATGTGGATCTAGAATTGCACTGCACTTTCTCCTAAAGATCGTTCATGGGGACCAGACAACTTGTTTCTTTAAACCCCTTTCACAAGGAAGCGATTTTCAAGTGCTTTCACACTAAAAAAAAGCGCCTGAAAAGCTCACTAAAACGTATTTCCATTAAAATAAAAAAAAACGCCCCTTTCCATTGAAATGAATGGAAAGCTCTTCAAAAACACCTGAAAAACTTTTTAAGAGTGCCTAAAAAGCTCTTCAAAATCGCTCAGTGTTTAACTGGCAGTTTCTCTGTGTGCAAAAGGGGTCTTACAGGAAGGTGAGGGGATGACAGGCTTATGTTCTCTGTTGATATGCTATCTTATCAGTGTGCTGCTCTCACACTCTGTGCAGAAAGGACTGACTGATAGTGAGCAGGCAGAATGCAGCAGGGTAAACGTGGGTGTTCTGAATGGAAAAATCTTGAACTGTGAATAGCCAAACTGGCTAAAGAACATCAGGTAGAAGATGTGTCTCTGTCTGTATTTGAGAGCCAATGCATGTTGGAAGTTTTACTCCTATACCTGAAATACAGTACATAATTGTTCCTGTTAGGGATTGCAGTCTATATGGCTGCTGAGAGTGGGGGTGATGTAGTGACTACAGGGAGTGCAGAATTATTAGGCAAGTTGTATTTTTGAGGAATAATTTTATTAATGAACAACAACCATGTTCTCAATGATTCCAAAAACTCATTAATATCAAAGCTGAATATTTTTGGAAGTAGTTTTTAGTTTGTTTTTAGTTGTAGCTATTTTAGGAGGATATCTGTGTGTGCAGGTGACTATTACTGTGCATAATTATTAGGCAACTTAACAAAAAACAAATATATACCCATTTCAATTATTTATTTTCAGCAGTGAAACCAATATAACATCTCAAAATTCACAAATATACATTTCTGACATTCAAAAACAAAACAAAAACAAATCAGTGACCAATATAGCCACCTTTCTTTGCAAGGACACTCAAAAGCCTGCCATCCATGGATTCTGTCAGTGTTTTGATCTGTTCACCATCAACATTGCGTGCAGCAGCAACTATAATCTTGTACCAACAACAAGTAATTATTTTAATAAGGAGTTTTTATGTTGAACGGATTATTAAGACGTGAGGGACAT
>BLSH010305885.1:319804-335040 GCA_018402905.1 Glandirana rugosa | reverse complement strand
CGCAAAAAGTGCTCTGGTCAGGAGGGGGGGGGGGGGGTAATACTTCCGGGGGTTAAAGGATAAGTCCACCTTTGGGAACATGTTACATGTTCCACCCGTTTTTAGAAGAAATTTCCCATACTACCTGTCACTTTTTAAAATTAGCGCGGCCCCGACAGTGAACTACGAGCCCCGACATCCTTTGAGGTTGTCGGCTTGTAGTTCTCAATGAACTATCACGTCGCTGTGGCAATTCATTTATTTTTATTTATTTCAGGTACTTATATAGAGCTGTCAATTTACGTAAATGACAGTGGCTGGTTGGCAGGTGGTTAAATGAAAATCGTTTGTTCTGGTATCGTAAAAGAAACATTTTTGTGTTTGTCCCTTTGGATAATTCCACATCCGGCTCTCGAAAGCTGTGTACCAACAATCAGATTATCGTACGATCGCTTTGAAAGTGGTATTTTTCATCTGATTTTCTGATCGTGTGTTCTAGGCATTAGACTTGGACCAGCTTCTGGCAGCGGGGCTGGACCTTTGCATCCTGGGTGCCCAAAAACACCAGGATTTTATCCACAGGGGTCAAACCACCCACGTGCATGTAGCCAAAAGTAAAAAGCAGCCTTATTCAATAAACAATGCAATGAGAAAAGCGTTAATTTGGTAACCCCCCCCCCCTACCAATCAGATTTCCCTGTGCAGAGAGAACACAAATATAAGGTGCATTGTGACTGGTTACTTTCAACACTCTGTTTATAGAAAACACACCTCTTTCATTACTAGATTATATCTTACAATGTCTGCAGCACCATTCTAGGAAAAAATCTCCCTGATAAACAGCAGCCCTTGGTTTATAAGACCGTATGCAACATTCAAACCCAAAACAAGTAACGACTAATGTGAATATACTGACGGCTCTAACTTGGTAAACTCTAATTATGTTACGATCACTGGGCTAATCTTCACTGCTTTTTGCACTGCCTTACTAAATTGGACCAAACATTTTAATAGCTGGTCCCAAACAATAAAATCCTATATGCAACCTTAGTAAGTAGTAGTTAGTTCACAGCAGAACGCAATGCGGGAAACCTGCGTTCCATGCGCGTTTCCCGCACTGCGTTCAAAACGCACTGCAGCTGCGATCTGCAGCATCCGTCAACGTTAGGTTACCGACACCCCAAACACAAGCACCATGGGATCCGGTTGCAGTCACTTTCCAAAAGTAGTGCTTGCACTATTCTTGGTGCGGTGCAGTGCGATCTCAGCCCATTCAAAATGAATGGGCTCAAATCACTGAACACTTATTATTTACTTGTATAGTCTCCCTGTCAGAGCAGAAGTACAAGCTAAATATGTCAGGCTGTATTATCGGTTAAAAAGAGAAATAAAACAAAAACTTTATACTCACCTACTGTAGGTAGATGCAGCAGGCATCTGTCCCCCACCGTCTCTGCAGTGAGAACTGAGCGATCAAACAGCGCTGATCTCTCAGTTCTTCCTTCTGCTTTAAGCAGAGACTTGCAGTCACTAGCTCTCTTCTCCACCCTTCCAGAGGTCACTGGAGCGCCGAGCTGTGTAAAGGATGGGAGTGGCTGGCTCAGGCCTTTAGCAGCGCGCAGAGAGGTTATGTCACATCAAGCAAGGTTTCTTAAAGGCCCTCTTTTTTTTCCCTAAAGCTTTGCAACTGTACCTTTAAGTGCTTGTAAAGGAAGATTTTTTTTTTTGAATAAACATCTCTATACTTACCTGCTCCGTGCAATGGAATTGCACAGAGCAGCCCTAAACCTCCTCTTACCAGGTCCCCCGCCGGCGCTCCTGGTCTCTCCTCCCTGTCCAGTGCTCTAATGGGAACTCGCTTCCCATGGGGGCACTTGTGCGTGCTCGCTCCTGAGTCCCTCTGCTGTGTCCATTGACCATTGTCCATTGCCCCCCCCCCGCTCACTCTTCACTGGCTTTGATTGACAGCAGTGGGAGCCAATAGCTCTTGGTGCCCCAGCAAAGCCAGAGAGACCCGGAAGTGAGGGGAGAGAAGAGCTGCAAACGTGCACAGCGCTGGATCAAATGAGGGCTCAGGTAAGTATAAGGGGGGTGAGGGGCCAAAACTGTCTAAATTATTTTAACTTTAACGCAAGGAATATATTAAGATACAAAAATGTTTAGGCTTTAGAACCACTTTAAGTATGCTATATGCATGTTCACAAAGCATTTAAGGCACGCTGCAATATAAGCCAATGGAGGCAGTTTCAAAGCTTCAACACCTACCAAACTCTGCAGGCTGTGTTATTTTTGCCTTTCTGCGAGGCAGCTCAAATGCATGCATGTGTACAGCTCTATCCACCTCCCAATTAAGAGCGTTAGCTGGTCGGGGAGTGGTAAAAATGTGACCAAACTGCCTGTTTTTTCCATCTGTGTGATGGAGTTACCTTCCCGTGATAAAATACCCGCAACATGATCAATTCCCACAGGTAAGTCAAATACATGAAAGTTTATGCTCTTGTTCCTACATTAATATTAATGTAATGGCGCAAATAATAAATTGCATTTGTTTTGAATTCCACCCATTGCAGATTTTAGGTTGAGGAGCAGTCCTAGTTTAATCTGTCAAAATCTGCTATGGCAATGTTCTTAGCCAGATCCAATTTTTTTTTTTTTGAGCATGTAGTTAAAGTCCGGATGCCATAGAGTCTAATTCCTCTCATTCCATGATCAGTGATTTTCTCCATGCTATTTCTATGCATGATCTAGCTCATCTCTACATATACTTGAATGTAAAGCTAAATGTGGCTCGTGGGTAAACTAACACTGGTCTATGGCATATCAATATTGTTTAAAAAGCGGAGCTCCAGGCACCTTCAGAAAAAAATTTAAAGTTAGCAGCTTCAAGTACTATAGCTGCTGACCGTTAATACTAGAATGCTTACCTGTCCACGAGTCCAGTGGCTCTTGGGTGCTGCTGCTGGTGCCCCCATCTCGGCACAGGGAATCAGCTGGTACTGCATGAATGGCCCGGCAGCGCGGGGGGGGGGGGGTGGGGGTTGGTTGGGGGGCAAATATTCGGCTGAGTTTGCCACGTCAAAGTCAGCCAGAACTGGGAGAGAGTACCTGTCAAAACCAGGTACCCGCTCACCCGACCCCCCCAAAAGGTTCTAAATGTGGCAGCAGAGGGGGGGGGGGGGGAGAAGGCAAATAAGCAGAGCTTCCCCTTTTGGGTGGAGCTCCGCTTTAATGTGCCTCGTTTACATATAGCAATAACATCTTAAAAAAAAAAAAAGCCTATGGTCTCTGGCACTAGTATGCACTAGTATGCTGGCCTCTATAGTCCAATATTCTTCATTAACCCTTAATAATGCATTTTTCTAGATCTCCTTTTCACCTTTAATAATTAGCAGCATTGGGAATCTCATTGTGCACGGATCATTTTTTCTTGTTTCCTGGTCATTTTAGTTTTAATACAGGTTGTGCTATTGTAACAATGCCTATAATGGAAGACACCAGGCCACTTATACCAATAACACCCGGATTGGTTTGGTAGACTGCTAGCCGGTCAAGAGGACTAAGAAGGTCACAGATATTTTTGATGGTGTCCAGTAACACAGGTGGGTTGTGTCTGAGGCTCAGGTAGAAGATGGTTAAAAAATTCTCAAGGGCTTTTAGGATGGAATTGCTGTGGTTGAGGTCTGGTCCTCTCCCACAAACACTACCATTTTCGTATTGCTTCCTCCCTTTGCGCTCCTCCTCCATGCTCCTTTTAATTACATATAAATCCCTGGCCAGGTGAAACAGGAGAGAATAGAAATAGCAGCGAGTTGCTCGAAGCCTCCACTTGGCCTTGTTGATGTCAGACACCAGCCCCACGCTGACTGCCCATAGCACGCTGTCACAGATGAAGTAAAGAACGCGGTTTAAATTGGCAGCTGTCAAGCAGTAGCACAAGGTAGGATCTGAGAGCTGGATAGCAGCTTTCGAAGCTTCAATGGCATGTATAAAGTTGCCCAGTCGGAACACTGAAAGACAATAAACACAGTTAATTATTTATCTCTCAGATCTGCAATGTGACAATGTTCAACACAGTGCAACTAAGTTCATTGGACAAGTTCAAATAATATGAAGAGCCTTCTCGTGTTGTAAAAGTGGGTTGATGACCTTACCAGATGCAAACACCATCCAGAATGAAGAGAAAGAAGTCAGAAAGCCTAAGGCTCAGCGGGGATTGCTCAGCTGATCCCTGCTGAGCCGACGGATGACAGATACAGATCTGTCTCCGCACAGTGAGCAGAGCCCCGCTCTCATCTATAGGAAATCGGATGACAACCGACCAATCCCCAGACAGATGGAAAAATAGGGTTTCCATCTGTCTGACTTTACGAATCACGGATTGGAGGGCGGCGGATGTCAGCGGACACATCGGAGTGGGGCGTCCGTTCAGGTCCACCTGAAAAACGGACAGGCAGACCTGAACGGAACGCCCACGTAAAAGGGGCCTTAAAGCTGGCCAATAGATGGATTGAACTTCAGCTAGTTAAGCAGAAACCAACCAAATTCCAAATCGCAGAACCAGCCTGTTGAAAAATTTTTGCTGCTGGCTATAGGTGGATGGAGGAATCCTACCTGCTGTGTGTTATTTTATTTTATTTTGACAGCGGTCAAAATAAGCTGATCATAGGAAAGTTTTCAAACAAGCTGGTTCAAGAGAAGTCGGTTGTTCGATCAACTTTTATTTTTGGGATAAAGGTTTTACAGAAATAAATAAAAGCTAATCATTGTAAGCATGCCAGTCAGTGGTAAATGGTTTGTCCCAACCCTCTAACTGCCACTTTTGCTGCACAGCTAAAAGAGAAGTATGGGATTTAGAAAAAAAATAAACAAAAAAAAAAATTGATTCAATACTGTATCTGTCCCCCGACGGCTCTGCACTGAGAGCGGCTTGATCAAAGACTGCTGATTGCTCAGTTCTCATCATTCTGTGAGCAGAGAGCCGGAGACTGCCAGTTAGCGGCTCTCTGCTCTGCCCCTCCAGTGCTCACTGAAGTGCTGGACTGTTGAGGGGAAGGGAGGGGTTGGCTCAGGCTCTCAGCGGATCGCTGACAGGCTGAGCCAGCTGTCGGTCCAGGATTCTGGGTGGATCCCGCACAGATGGTTGGGATCTATTCAGAGACCTGACCAGCTCTGTGACGTCAGCCAAAAGCGGGCTTCAGCCTGCTGTCAGCTGAAAACAGATCACAGGAGTGTAGGGCATCCTGTAGAAAAAGTATGGCCAAAATAGATTTGGCTATACTTCTCCTTGCCCCTCGGTTCACATTAGATTCGGTGCAAATTCACATTGTATTCCGCACTGCATCAAAATTGCAGCCTGTTTATGTGAACCGATAGCGGAGTGTATGTTTACAACACTCCGCAATTGGTTTGCAAAACAGTGCGATTTGTAGAATCGGACCACGTGGGTCTGAACACTAATGCGACCCGATCCTGGTGTAGACAAAAGGGTCCTGCACGAGTTCGGCAGGAATGCGGTGCGATTTGAGCCACACAAATCCATGGCTCAAATTGCACCCCAAAGACAACGCATGTAATCCGCATAGGAATGTGCTGCACTTCCTGTGCGAATTACATGCAGCGTCCCGCACCGCATTAGTGTGAACCGCAGGTTTAAAGGAGAATGCAGAATTTGGTGCAGCTCTGCACAGAAACCAATCAGCTTCCAGGTTTTATTGTCAAAGCTTAATTGAACAAGCTGAAGTTAGAAGCCGATTGGCTATCATGCACAGCTGCACCAGATTTTGCACTCTCCAGTTTTAGTAAAATAACCCCCAAGTGTCATTACAAACCCAGGAATGAGAGAGAATGTACAAGAGACATTATTTAAATACAGGTGTGTGTTGTGCTTTGTTTATGGAGATAATATCATTACATTAGGCAGCATAGGATCTGAAAATAGGGCATTCCCCTCTTCTTTACAGTACTAGCTGACCTTTCACTCACTAAAGTTAACCTGTGCACTTCATAGAACTGACTGATACAGCCCAGCAAACTGTGTGCAGATAACAGTAATGCAAATAGACATTCTTTGTGCAGCCCCTTCCCCTGTGAAATAAGACACAATGCCTAATGTAACTGCAACCTGAGTGTACCGCAGGGGGGAATGGGGATGACAGAGTTGCAGAAGATCAGAGCAGATGCGTCTTTGCACACATCACTGCATGATTGGAGTTCCTCTGAGGACATGTGATGTGGGAATCTGGGCTACAAATAATATCGCCAGATCTAGATGATCGGGTGGAATGTTTGCCATCGTTTTTTCTAAGCCCAAAACCAATTTGCCCTTTAAACTGATATTAAAAGCAGAAAAAAAGGTAATACATACCCTAGTCTGTGCAATAATATTGTACAAAAAAGTTTCTTTCCTTCTTTTCTAGCAGTCCCTGTCAGCGCTGTAGGCTCCTCCCCCCTTTGGGTACCTCCTATAGCAAGCTGGGTGCTAAGGAGGCACCCATTCATGCACACCTCCATTGCTCCTAAACTGGGCTGTGCGGGTCCATAGACACACAATGGGGTTGATTTGTTAAAACTGGATAATGTAAATTCTGGTGCAGCTCTGCATAGAAGCCAATCCGCTTCCATTTTTTTTTTTTTGTGAAAGCTTAATTGAAAAGGCTGATTGGCTGCCATGCACAGCTGCACCAGATTTTGCACTCTCCAGTTTTAGTAAATCATCCCTACAGTGTCGGTAAGCCATACTACCTCTTCACAAGAGTTTGACTGACAGCAGCAGGAGCCTATGGCTTGGCTAGTCTCAGTTTCTCCTGTAAAAGCAGGGAGTGCAAAGGAACAACACAGGAGCTGGAGAGGTGACAGGAGCCAGGTAAGTGTTTAGAGATGGCAGAGGGGTAGGACAGGGATAGAACTTTTTGTTTACCTTAATGCAGAGAATATATTAGGGTAAAACATGTTTAGACTTTAGAACTACCTTACATTTTTGTCCTCTTTAGCCATTTACTTCTGTCACACAGGTAAATACACTTTTGGGTGGAAATCCGCTTTAAGGCCTCCTCCCCAGCTCCGGATGCTGAAACTGAGCTTTTGGGGAGGAGGGGGGGGTAGGGATACCCGATTTTTGTGGGTACTTCTGCTCCGGTCGCCTTAGGCGATCGGAAGTGGAAGGTTTCCTTCCCCCTCCCTCCCGAAGTCTTCTGGGACACAGGACAGGTCCTAGAAGACTTCGGGACCGATCACGAAGCACAATGCCGCTTGCGCACTGCGTGCCTGCCCGTGAAGCCGTGGCTGGGTGCCCACAGTAGCAATGCCGGCGCCTCGGACGGGAGGGGGAGAGATCTGAGGCTCCGTGTGGCTTTATCGCTGGATCGAGAGACAGGCGAGTGTCTGTTTAATAAAAGTCACGAGCTACACTTTTTGTAGCTGCTGACTTTTAATAAACATTCGGAAAGGGTGGAACTCCGTTTTAAAAACATTAGCTGGTGGGTGATCATGGGCACCCACCACACAGGAGAAAAAATACATTTATGGAAATCTTTTATAATGACTCTCAGACACGTGTGCACACATGAATTGGTGTGATGTCACAGATTTTGCAAGTCTTCGACTGAATTAGTGATACAAAAGTCTTGTTTTTTTCCTAGTTAAAAACAACAAACCTGTTATACTTACCTACTCAGTGCAGTGGATTTATACAGAGCAGCCCGAATCCTCCTCTTCTCGAGTCCCTCTTCTGTGCTCCTGGCCCCGCCCTCCTATTGAGTGCCCCCTCACCAAGCAGCTTGCTATGGATGCACCTGAGCCGAGCCACAACTCCCTGTGCCCATTAAGGCTGGGTTCACACTATCTGTGGCTCACAGCAGGGGGTCTGGTGCGTGTCTGTTCACCGTTTCAGGTGTGAATCAGGTTTGAATTTTTGGCTGAATTTGCACCTGAACCACGGCCGCCGCAGAGGTGTCTGAACCGGCTCCATTGAGAGCTGCTCGTACTCTCCTGTCACGAAAACAACCAATTTGCATCAGTGTGAACCCAGCCTCAGACACTGAGCCCCGGCTTGTCCCCGCCCTCCCTCATTGGCTGATGACTTTGATTGTCAGCAGTGGGAGTAAATGGAGCCGTGCTGCCGTCTCAGCCAACGAGGAAAGAGGAGTGGGGCCAAACCGCGGCTGCGTGTGTGTGAATGGACAGAGAGCAGCGGCTCGTGAGCAAGCCTGCCTGGGTGCCCCAAAGCAAGTTGCTTGCTCTGGGGGCAAGAGGGATGGGCCAGGAGCATTGGTGGGGGACCTGAGGAGAGAAGGATTGCAGCTGCTCTAAAACCACTGCACAGAGCCGGTAAGTATGACATATTTATTATTTTGATATGAAAAAATCCAAGCTTTACTATCACTTTAAAGTGATTGTAAAGGTTTGTTTTTTTTTGTAAAATAACAAACATGTCATACTTACCTTCTCTGTGCAAGAGTTTTGCACAGAGCGACCCCGATCCACCTTTTCTGGGGTGTCCCGTTGGCGATCCTGCTCTTCATCGGGTGCCCCCACGGAGAGACGCTTTCCCTGGGGGCACCCTAGCAGGCGCGTCCCCTAGTCCTGCTGCTGCATCCATTGACACAGACAGCAGGACTCGGCCCTGTCCCCAGCTCTCGTGTCACTGGATTTGATTGACAGCAGCGGGAGCCAATGGCTCTTGCTGCTATCAATCTATCCAATGAGGACCCAAGACAGAGGTTGGAGCTGCTGTGTTCGTCGCTTGAACGATCGGGTTCAGGTAAGTGTTAGGGGGGCTGCAGGGGACGGCTGCAGCGCAGAAGGTTTTTCACCTTAATGCATAGAATGCATTAAGGTGAAGAACCTTAAGGGTTTACAGCTCCTTTGTCTAAATTGGCCCTAGTGTGTGTAGAAACTGCCTATGCACATGTTATCATATCTGTCATGACAACGCCAAGCAATTTGGGAGGGTTGAGGAAAGATCTAGTGAGCTACCGTGTAAAAAAAAAAAAAAATTGCCAAGAAAATTCTATGGAAAAAGACTTTCAAATTTATTAAATACAGGTTCCCAAAGACAGACAGCCCATAAAATTGTAGAAAGTCCGATACAAATAAGTGCATATAATTATAGCTGATCGGATGGTACCTGATCCAACCATTTATCAATAGATCACTTATCAGCAAGCAGATGATCACAAATTACACGCATTGCCCTGCTGAAAGGCTGCTGGAGCACAGGGATCTTAATGACAATGCGGATGTCATCACCTGAACTTCCTCACACAAGGAAAAGGAAGGATTGTGGTTACAGTGGACTAGAGAATTCGATTTTACAGCTCTCTGCAGTAAGAAACCCAGGAGGGGACATATTCATGTCCTGGGATGAGAGATGGATCCCAGATGACAGCTATGTCTTGTACACCTGTCTGCAGAATAAAATCCTAGCATGATTGAAGAACCCTCTTGTATGTGTTCTTTTATACCTTGGTGGATGTTTTTCTACTATACGTTAAAGCTTTGGAGCCCAACACGAGGCCCTCTAGCACTATTTGTGCAGCCCCCCGGGCCCCTGCAGACACTGATTTGTGTTTCCCCATTGCCCGGGTAGAGTAGTGATTTCTAGCAGCTTAATGTAATAGTTCTCCAGTGCATCACTGCCTCCTAAAACATGTCTCCAGTCTTCAACATCTCATATGGCATGTTCACAGTCTGACATCCCTGCAGTCTCTGACCATCTCTTCCACAATCAGATCATCACCTGTATTATGTCTACAGTCCCTGACTATCCCTTGTATCATATCCGCAGTCATTGAATATATCTTTGACTATATCCTGTTGTGTGTCTGCAGTCTCTGATAATGAATATTTACTGAATTTTATGTGTGGCCCTTTGGTGATGTCAGGGGTCACATTTGAGGCCCCCCATATCAAGCGAATTGACCACTGCTCTAAGGCCCCTTTCACACGGGCAAACTGATTGGGTCAGCCTGTCAGTTTTTTTTTGTCGGACCCTCCATTATCCTCTACGGAGCGGCGGATGGACATCCAATCCAATCCTGTCTGCTAAAAACAGACGGATCCGATCCCCATTCTTCTAGTGGATGGGATAGCAGTCAGGTGTAAATGGGCAAGTGGTCCATTTACATCTGTTTGCCCACAGAGGAGAGCAGACTGTGTCCATGTCCATGATGCAAAAGCGGAGTGGACACAGATCACCATCCGCCTGCTCAATATGGATCATCAGACAGACTCCCCGCTGAGCTGGCGGAGTCCACCCCATGTGATAATGGCCTAAGGGCTCATTTACACACAGTGCAGTGACTGGGGTTTCTCTATACTAGAGAAGTCATCTCTAGTGACTAGACTAAATCTTGTGTGAAATGCTGAAGTATGCACTATAAAAAAATAAACAATACAATACATAATCATGCAGCTTCCTTACAGCCATGTCTAGATGTTTCCACCAAAGGTCAAAAGGTGAACAAACAAATGGGCAGAAAGCAGATTACAACACAAAGGACATTGACAGGAGGTTCTTGGGGGTAAATCAGGAAAAAATCTGGCACAAAGGCATGACAACAGATGTAGAGATATTTAGGCCCCTTTCACACAGGATGGACTCTGTGGAGGTCAGCAGGGGATCTGCCAGCTGATCCCTTGCTGATTGGAGGAGAGCAGGTGGATTACAGGTCTGTGTCTGGTCAGTTCATGCAGACCAGACATGGACAGAGCCCACCCTGCTCTATGGACAGATGGGAGTAAATGAAATCCGCTGTCTGTTTACACCTGACTGCCCTCCGATCTGATCTGCCTAGACCAGGGGTCTCCAAACTTAATAAACAAAGTGCCAATTTACTGTCCTTCAGATTTTATGGGGGCCGGACTATGGCCATTGGAAGTAAAAAAGGTCTCGACAGCAGTGGGAAAAACAATGCCCGATCGTTGGTGTGAATGGGTGGAAATGTGTTCCATCAGTGGTGCGAATGGGAGTCCATCAGTGGTGCGAATGTGAGGAACTGTGGTCCATCAGTGGTGCGAATGTGAGGAACTGTGGTCCATCAGTGGTGCGAATGGGAGGAACTGTGGTCCATCAGTGGTGCGAATGGGAGGAACTGTGGTCCATCAGTGGTGCGAATGGGAGGAACTGTGGTCCATCAGTGGTGCGAATGGGAGGAACTGTGGTCCATCAGTGGTGCGAATGGGAGGAACGGTGGTCCATCAGTGGTGCGAATGGGAGGAACGGTGGTCCATCAGTGGTGCGAATGGGAGGAACGGTGTTCCATCAGTGGTGCGAATGGGAGGAACGGTGTTCCATCAGTGGTGCGAATGGGAGGAACTGTGTTCCATCAGTGGTGCGAATGGGAGGAACTGTGTTCCATCAGTGGTGCGAATGGGAGGAACTGTGTTCCATCAGTGGTGCGAATGGGAGGAACTGTGTTCCATTATTGGTGTGAATGGGAGGAATTGTGTCCCATCATTGGTGTGAAAGGGAGGAACTGTGTCCCATCATTGGTGTCATTAGGAGGACTTGTGTCCCATCATTGGTGTGAAAGGGAGGAATTGTGTTCCATCATTGGTGTGAAAGGGAGGAATTGTGTTCCATCATTGGTGTGAAAGGGAGGAATTGTGTTCCATTATTTGGGTCATTGGGTCCCATTGTTGGTGTTATTGGGAGAAATTGTGCCCCATCATTGATGTCATTGGAAGAAATTGTGCCCCTTTATTGGTATCAGCGAGGGGAATTATGCCTCGTTGGCATCATTGGATGAAATAGTGCCACAAGGATTGGATAAAAGGAAACAAAGGGCCGCACTTTGGAGATCACCAGCCTAGATGGAGGACGGACCCCTTCCGTTTTTTTTTCTTCTTTTAAAATGGACTGGAGGTAGGCGGGTGTAAATGGACACAAGTCCATAGGGGGGAATGGACTGAGAGGTGGACCTGATCAGAGCCTGCATGTGAAAGGGGCCTTAAAATGCAAGCCTGTCTGTCTAATTATCTTGTGCATTACCATATTTAACAGCACAGCAGACAAATACAAAGAGAGAATAAAAATCAAGTTAGGTAATACAGTGATTAGAGAACAGGGGATTAGGTATTTATAACTATGGCAACTATGGGAAAGTTCCACAGCCAATTCTAGTACTTACATTTACGGCCAGAGCTCATGTTAGATTCCACCCGTTTGAGCTTCATTACCACTTTCTCTCTGCCAGCTTTATTCTCTAACATATAACTAAGCAACATGCATGCATACTGAGTAGCTCTGAAATGGAAAAAAATGAGTATGATGGTTTTCATGGACAAAAAAACAAGAAAATGATTTACTGTTTGTTTGAGCAAAACTACATCTACAGTACTATAAAAAAAAAGTCCTAAGCAGCCACGGATGACGTTACCTACTGCACAATGACAGATCACAGACACACAGAGCAAATGACAGCGCCTGCAAAGTTGTACCTGAAAAGTCGATCTCTTCCTTGGCTTTGGTTCGTAAACTTCACAAATCCATCCATTGTAGCCGCTTGTGTCAGACACATTCTGACTACAACTGTAAGAAAAGAGAAAGAAAACATTTAGAGAGGCTTTACACTGAAACTGCTGTTTTATTAAGAAACAAAATCCCACCCACATCTATGATGTATGAAGTGCATTTCTTTTTTTGCAAATTGATTGCAGATTTTTTTACCTACTTTTGCTCTGCAAATATGAATATCAAATAACATACAGCGGTTCTAGAAAAGAATCATCTCCCCTTTAAAATAATCACATTTTGTTGCTTTGCAGCCTGAAATGAAGACAAACACATTTTTTGTTTTATGCAGCTGCATTTATTTAATGCAACTTAGAACATCCATGTGAAATATACAGTATCTCACAAAAGTGAGTACACCCCTCACCTTTTTGTAAATATTTTATTCTGTCTTTTCATGTGACAACAGGGCAGTATTCCAACATGATAACGACCCCAAACACACCTCCAAGACGACCACAGCCTTGCTAAAGAAGCTGAGGGTAAAGGCGATGGACTGGCCAAGCATGTCTCCAGAACTAAACCCTATTGAGCATCTGTGGGGCTCCTCAAATGGAAGGTGGAGGAGTGCAAGGTCTCTAACATCCCCCAGCTCCGTGATGTCGTCATGGAGGAGTGGAAGAGGACTCCAGTGGCAACCTGTGAAGCTCTGGTGAATTCCATGCCCAAGAGGGTTAAGGCAGTGCTGGAAAATAATGGTGGCCACACAAAATATTGACACTTTGGGCCCAATTTGGACATTTTCACTTAGGGGTGTACTCACTTTTGTTGCTAGCGGTTTAGACATTAATGGCTGTGTGTTGAGTTATTTTGAGGGGACAGTAAATTTACACTGTTACACAAGCTGTACACTCACTACTTTACATTGTAGCAAAGTGTCATTTCCTCAGTGATGTCACATGAAAAGATAGAATAAAATATTTACAAAAATGTGAGGGGTGTACTTACTTTTGTGAGATACTGTATATATCGGAATTACCCCCATTACATATGAGAGTCCCTCTTACATCAGGATCCCCCATCAGAAGTGGAGATAAGGGATCTGATTCCTCAGTCTGTGTATGGAGTCGGAGGATCCCCTCTAGCTGCAGGCTGGGTAAGATCTGGTAGGGGGCCGGGTATGGCCCCCGGGCCATAATCTGAAGCCCCTGTCATACATAGAACAATGGGACCCAGTCTCAGATCTCCATTCCTGGGCGATGTGATCTGTGGGAAGCACAGGAGACACAAATAACGCCATCAACCAACCCTCTACCATCCATTATAATTTCTGCCACAATCGATCGATCTGGGTTGACCAAATCAGGATCTGCCGCCAATCGCTCGCCTGTGCCATTATTATGGATGGACGGTGTTTCTATCATTAGCCCATAGATGGTTGAGTCTCATCTCACTGTGTATGGCCATCATAGATGAGATCTGTCTGTGTATTTCCTCCAGAGCTGTGACATCTCTTCTACATGACATAACCTGAGCCAACCAATCACTCCTCACCTCTCACTGACCCCCCATCCGCCGCCCTACACCCAGGAGAGACACAGAGAGGGAGGGCTCAGCTGACTTCTCCCCCACCCCGGCCTGCACTCACCTGCACGGTGACTCTTCTCCCCACATTCACCTGTCTGCGCGTGCACGCCTCTCCACCTTCACTACTGAGTGTGCGCGCCCCCGACCTCCTGTGCCGACAGGCGTGTCATGTGACCCGGCTCAGGCATTGCTCACTGGTGCATGCTACTTCCCAGCCACGCCTCCACGGCTCGTAACACCGGAAGTGATTCCTGGTCTCATGGTTACCATGGTGACCGCCAGCAACAAGCAAAGGACACCAGCATGGGGGATGATGTTTGGAGGAAAGGCTGAGTGTGGATGACAGGTGAGTTCCATCCTCCTCCTCACACATTGCATGAGCCAAGCTCTCCATACACTATACAATCTCATTGTACAACCACATGAGTGCTGCCGGCACTGGCGAGCTACAGTTCATAGAGGGAACCATGAATGCCAACATGTACTGTGACATACTGAAGCAGAGCATGATCCCCTTCCTTCAGAGACTGGGCCGCAGGGCAGTATTCCAACATGATAACGACCCCAAACACACCTCCAAGACGACCATTGCCTTGCTAAAGAAGCTGAGGGTAAAGGTGATGGACTGGCCAAGCGTCTCCAGACCTAAACCCTATTGAGTCCATCACCTTTAATCTCAACTTCTTCAGCAAGGCAGTGGTCGTCTTGCAGGTGTGTTTGGGGTCGTTATCATGTTGGAATACAGCCTTACGGCCGAGTCTCTGAAGGGATGGGATCATGCTCTGCTTCAGTATGTCACAGTACATGTTGGCATTCATGGTTCCCTCAATGATGAACTGTAGCTCCCCAGTGACGGCAGCACTCATGCAGCCCCAGACCATGACACTCCCACCACCATGCTTGACTGTAGGCAAGACACACTTGTCTTTGTACTCCTCACCTATTTGCCGCCACACACGCTAGACACCATCTGAACCAAATAATTTTATCTTGGTCTCATCAGACCACAGGACATGATTCCAGTAATCCATGACCTTAGTCTGCTTGTCTTCAGCAAACTGTTTGCAGGCTTTCTTGTGCACCATCTTTAACCCCTTGCCGACCGCCGATCGGCATTTGACGGCGGCAAGGTGGCTCGTGAGCGCAAATCGCCGTCATATGACGGCGGCCGCGCTCACGAGCCTAGTGAGCGCGCGCGCGCGCCGCCGGAGGCGCTCCT
>BLSH010305885.1:249306-262474 GCA_018402905.1 Glandirana rugosa | reverse complement strand
GATTTTAATTTATTTTCCCTATCCCCATTTATTTGTAGGGCACTTGCCCTAGTTTGAAGATGATTTTAGAACAGTTATATGGCTTCTACCGTTAATTAATACTTTTCAGACACAGTTTGAAGATGATCCACATTCACCTCCATTTTTGCTTTTTTTAAGTTTTTATTTTTTAAAAAATATTTACAGTTATTTCCCTGTCCCCATTTTTTTGTAGGGCACTTGCCCTACCCTTACCCCCATTTTACTTCCTTTTGCAGCCCTCTAGGGCTTTCCAGGACTTTGTTACAGCCATTTTTGTGCATAAAAGTTCGGGTCCCCATTGATTTCAATGGGGTTCGTTGTCCGTGCGATCGTTCGGGTTCCGTCCGGACCCGGACCCGGACTTTGTCCCGAAGTTCGGACGGACCAGCAGAACCCGAACTTCCAGAGGTTCGCTCAACTCTAATCATAACCAATTTGACCCCCTTCCATTTCACCTGTCCGTGACACCTCAGGTTTTTACCAAAGTGTTTGCCTCAGTTTTGGCTCTGCTCAGGGTAATCATATTGTGGGGTACCTGGACAATCTTCTGCTGAAGAACTACTCTTCCCTGTCCCTAACGGCCAACATATGCCATATACAAACTCTGCAGAACTTTGTGAAGATCCTCAGTCTGAGGAAATCATTGCTGGGCCCACCTCACAGATTGGAGTATCTAGGCCTGACGCTAGACATGGCCTTGTTTTTTCACTCTCAAGCCAGGAGAAGCCCTTGATTTGTGCCTGCATGGGAGGTATTGCTTCTCGTAGATACCTCCTTCAAGGCTGTGCCATACGCTCTGTTTTACTCCAGACCATTGCAGCTCAGTAGTCTGGCAGTATAGGACAAGCAGATTCAGTCATTTGACTGCCTCATGCGTCTGTCTCCCAAGGTATACTCTCTTAGTGTGGATTTCCATCCTCCTTAATCATGGAGAAAGCATTTTCTTCTCAATTGTGAAAAGTTCTCAGGACAATTGCCAGCTTGTCAGACTGAGGTGCAGTCCTCGCGCTAGGGATGTGATTATTGAAAAAAGCTTGCCTTCCAATCAACATTCTAGGCTTCAGTGTGATTTAGTTGACCCCTCAATGCTGGGCTCCTCTTCTTATAGGACACCTGATGAGAATCTTGTTGGACAATACCACGTCTGTGGCCTTTATAAATCATCAAGGAGGCAGCAAGAGTTGTGGCACTCTAAATGAAGGAGACTTGATTGTCTCATAAGTAGAACTTCATGTTCCAGCCCTGTCCACCATTCACATCTTAGGTGTGGAAAAACATTGTCAGAGTCTGGATCCTAGGGAATGGGCCCTCCATCTTGGGAGAGCCTCCCAGGTTTTTGCCACAGATAGGGGACACAGGATATAGATCTACTGGTGTCCAGGTTCAATAACAAACTAGACCAGTTTGTCCACCAGTTCCCAGGACCCTTGGGCCTTCAAAGTGGATGTTCTGATGACTCTGTTGGATCATATCTAGACATACTCAGACTCCTGGCAGATGACCCATGGGTCTTCAGGATGATCCAGACCTTCTGTTCCAAGTGCCAGTGTTCTACCCAGCTTCTTTGTCACTCACTTTTGAAGCCATAGTCCTGAGGGACAGGTTGTCTTTGGGATTCTGTCACCCCTTCCCTAATAAAGGCTAGGAAGTAGAATTCTCGCAAAGTCTACCATCACACCTTGAAGTTTTATTTTGCTTGGTTTGAGGCAAGAAACTTTCATCCTAGAAAGTACTTTGTGGTATATATACTGTCTTTCCTCCAGTCTGGTCTGGACCAACATCTGGCCTTGAGTACCATCGCTGGGCAAATTATAACCTTTCTGTTTAAGAAACCTCTGGCCTTTCATTCTCTAGTTAAGGCCTTTGTTCAGGATGTAGCTTATATCTCTCCTCTTGCCCAATCTCCTGTGCCCCCATGAGACATCAGTCTGGTTTTCTCAGTTCTACACAAGCTACTTTTCTAACCTATTAGGGATATTCCCTTGTCTAAGCTTACATGTAAGGTGGCTTTTGTTGTTGCTATCACATCAGCGAGGAGAGTTAGTGAATTTGGGGTATTATGCTGTAAGGAGCCCTTCTTAGTGCTGCGCAAAGACAAAGATGTCTTGAGGCTTAAAGTGTCACTGCAGGTAAAACCTTTTTTTGTTTGTTCTGGACAGAGTGGAGAGGGATTAGAACCCCTGTCAGGTTTTAATGCTGTTGGTGTGCTTTTTCGAGAGATTCCTCCTCTCTATTTGTCCTGTTTACCTATATCACGGAAAAGAAAATCCCAAATTTTGGTTTGACATCAGAACAGTAATTGAAGGGACATTTTCCAATGGGGACAATAGTTCTGGCGACCCCCCTGGGATTTTCTCACTTTGGGGGGATTTCCTCTCACGTATTTTAGCTATGGGCAGGAAGTGAAGGGAAATCTCCCCAATGGGACAGAAATGGCAAAAACAAAACCTAACGGGGGTTCTAACCCTCCCTTACTCTATAGCCAAAAATGAGGAAAAAAAGGTTTTGCCTTTAGTGACCTCCTTCCTCCCCAAGGTGGTCTTTGTCTTCAACATTAATCAGGACATAGTCCTTCCTTCCTTATGACCTAGCAAAAAGCTGTGTGGAGTATGTGCTGTGAGAGTTTATCTCTCAGCTACTGCTTCCTTTTTGTAAATCGGATTCCCTGCTTGTGCTTCCTGAGGGCTTCTGCAAGGGTCTTTCTGCATCTCACTCCACCATTGCTGGGTGGGTCAGATAAGTTATCATAAGAGCATATAGTCTGAAACATAGGGTTTCTCCCTTTCCTGTTAAGGCTCACTCTCTACCAGATATGTTATTGCTTAATGGGCTTTTTTTGCATCAGGCATCTGTTTCTCAGATTTGCAAGGCTTGTACCTGGGCTTCTGTTCACAGGTTTGTACAGTTCTACCAGGTGGATGTTCAGGGCTCTTTAGATGCCAGTTATGGGTGTAAGGTACAAGGTGCTACAAGCTGTTCTCTAAGTCAATCAAGCTTTCTTGACTCATTTATTTTGTGTGGACCTGTTAGCATCGTTTGCTATGTTGCCCACCACTCAGTTGGACTGCTTTTGGATGTCCTAGTCTTAATGATTTGAAGAAGCCTGTGTCCTGTACTGTACGATGAGCACCCATGAACTTTTTTGCCAGTGTCCAATATCTTGAAGGTAGCTGCATATAACCCAGATGTAATGATTAAGGGCCGGTTCTCACTGCAGCGATCCGATTTCTGTGCGAGTTTGCAATTCGCACTGCGATATGCGAACTGATTTGGGGGTGTCATTAACTTTGTACTGACACTCTCCACAGTTCACATAGTGCAGTGCGAATTGCTAACTCCCACAGGAATCGGATTCCATGGTGTTAACCACCATGCGATCCAATTCTGACCCTGCAAAAAAAAAAAAAAAGGGTCCTGTGCGCGTTTGATCCGATTGCAATGCAAATTCAGCCATAAAATCTCTATGGCTGAATTTGCATCTTACAAAGATCACATATGACACTGCAGCACGAATCCCATCCGATCTCTGTGATCAGAGCAGTGTGAACCGGCCCTTAAAGCTGACCTCCAGCTTTACTGTGAGTACACCTATTGGCATGAGAAGCTTGACCCAAACAAATTATAAAGGGACAGTAAAGCTGGAGATCAACTTTAAAGGGTACGTTGACCTTTACAGAAAATCAGTAAGGTGAACTTACACTGCACGCTCGCACCCAAGATGGCTTTCTGTATCCATAAGACACAAAGATCGAGACTAAGCCCTGCCCTGCCCCCCCCCTCCCTCCTCACTGACAGTAGGGGGAGCCAATGTCTCTTGCTGCTGCATCTCAGCCAATGAGGAGCGAGAGACCCAGGAGATCCTTGGTTTTCGTGCACATCACTGGATTCGGATCATGCTTAGGGAAGTATTGGGGGGGAGCAGAATAGAATGCATAAAGGTAAAAAAACGTTCAGTCTTTAGAACCACTTTAAAGAAGCCTGTGTCATGTACTGTACTCCAGGAAGTGGCTTTACTGTAAATAAATTATTTTTCTTTTCTTCTAGACACATGCTTGCTGACAAACATTAGTTCCCTATTTATTTAATATCGATGTCTGCTATGTGTCATGTTTTCTATTTTAGTTTTATTCATGTTAATGCTGATTTCCTCAAGTACAGCAGATGTCATCGCTTATCTTAGTATTAATCAAAAATGTAAATGTCCATAGATATGAATTCACATATTTTATGCGAAATGTTCTCCTTCTGAACCTTTGGGACTGGATTGCTGCAGCTGCCATGCTATTTTGTGATTCCAACATTATAGTCTAGTATACCAGTTTTTTCACTTGCATTCTGTATCCACCAGGTGGCAGGCTTGTATATAATTTTATTCCTTATAACATAATCTCAGAATTTTAAATTGTGTGATTTGAACAATAGGTTTGAGACCTACAGGTATCATTTGGTAGGTGTAAACATTTTTTTGATACCTAACGCTATTGACTGCTTTGTTGCAAATGATATGGTTGGTGTACATGAGTAAGTAGACAAAGAGCAAAGTTCAGTACCCTACAGCAACCAATGAGCAATCACTTAAGCAATCATCGTTCATTGTGTCAGCTGCTTAAATTTGATTGGTTGCTATAGATTAATGCACTTTGCAAATCATCCCTGCTATTACATTGCCTTAAATAAGCCCGTATATGTGTAAAGCATAAATCACTATTGGATTTCTGTCCCTGGTAAGCAAGCTTTCTAAAATGATAAATTGACCACCGCCTATTGTGAGAACCCTAGGAGCTATTTTTCAATAGATCATTTGAGGTTACTTTGATCATTTTGCTTTCATTGTGGATTTTATTTGTAATGAAAAGTAACAATTATTTGTGGCTGTTTTTTTTCATTTTAGTCTGCTGGCACGCATCTATCAGAGCCAAAGATCGCACAACCAGTGCTTTTAATGAAGATTAAGCCCCCAAAACCAATTACAGGTAACATGATTTCATTCATGATCTCTTGTGTTTTAACATGTCACATTTAATTTCACCTTGCACCTTTCACCTTCCCATCAGGACACTGCATGCATGGAGTTTGCATGTTCTTCTCCTGTTTACAGTTGCAAAGATGAACATATGAGACATTGGATGTCCCAGTCCATTACCATGGATTGCCAGCCCACAGTACAACAGTTAAAACCTAACTCTGTGTTTATTGTGTCTTTAACCACTTCACCCCCAGAAGGATTTACCCCCTTACTGCAGAGCACTTTTTGCGATAAGGCATTGCATCGCTTTAACTGACAATTGCGCGGTTGTGCGACGTTGTACCCAAACAAAATTGACGTCCTTTTTCCCACAAATAGAGCTTTCTGTTGGTGGTTTTTGATCACCTCTGCGGTTTTTATTTTTTTCACTATAAAAAAACAAAGAGCGACAATTTTGAAAAAAAAAAACTTTTTTTTTACTTTTTACTATAATACATATAAAAAAAAAAAATAGGAAAAAGCAAATGTATTCATCAGTTTAGGCCGATCTGTTTTCTACATATTTTTGGTTAAAAAAATCGCAATAGGCGTATATTGATTGGGTTGCGCAAAAGTTATTGCGTCTGCAAACTATGGGAATAGATTTATTATTTTTTATTTTTTTTTACTGGTAATGGCGGTGATCTGTGACTATGACTGTGATATTGCCGCAGCCAGATCGAACACTTTACACTTTTTTGGGACCAATAACATTTATACAGCGACCAGAGCTTTAAATAGCCACTGATTACTGTGTAAATGTCACTGGCAGGGAAGGGGTTAACACTAGGGGGCGATCAAGGGGTTAAATGTGCTCCCTCTGTGGTGTTTCTAACTGTATGGGGGCTGGGTTGACTCCAGGAGGAGAGAGATCGCTATTCCCATTTACTGGGAACAGACGATCACTCTCAACTCCCCTGTCAAAACGGGGATCTGCTTTGTTTACACTCGCAGATTCCCGGTCTGCCTGTCTCTGGAGCGATCGCGGGTGGCCGGCAGACATCGAGTCCGTGCCCACCTGCTGATTGGCTCCCCCACTAGCCAGTGAGCACGCACGCGCTCACACCACACGTTCTCGCGTTCACCATACAGCTACGGCGATTTGCGGGAACAAACCAACCTGCCGCTGTATTATGACGGTGGCCGGTCGGCAAGTGGTTACAGTGGAACTTTACTTGTAACAGTTTGACAACAATTAATGTTCTTTAACAAAAGTACATACATTCCATAATAATAAGTACGGTACCAAAACTAGCGCATGCTGTAAATTGCCTACAGCATTGCTCCTGTTTCTTCCTGCTGTAGGCCGCCATTTTGTTGAAGCCCAGGGCAGTCACTTCCTTAATGGAAACTCTCCCCCTCTCCTTGGTTTCAAAAACCAAATATCACTTTCTTCTTCAAAATATGTACATTTCCTGCCTTGACTGTATGTCTTGGCTCACAAAGAAAAGCTGACAGAAGCTTTATAGTGCTCACTCTCATAGCCCTGCCACTGCCAGGAAGAATGGAAAAAAAATCGGGGAGGTAAGATAATACACTATTCTTGTAACTTTAACTCTTTTATTGTCTCCTTGGCAGCAGAGTTTGTCCTGTCGCCTCTCCTGCTTTTCTTTTTCTCCCTCCCTAATCTGTGTTCCCTCAGCACAGTCTGTGTTCCTGTTGCTTTCTTTCCCCTTCAGCTACAGTAAACCTTAAAGTGGTTGTAAAGACTGAAGGTTTTTTTTACCTTAATGCATTCTCCTCATTAAGCTAAAAAACTTCAGTGTGCAGGTACCCCCCCTTATACTTAACAGGGCCCCAATCTCAATCCAGAAATGTACCTGAGAGGCTCTCTCATCCTTCTTTCTCCTCACTTGACAGAGAGGCAGCAGCGGGAGCCATTGTCTCCTGCTGCTTTTAGTTACATCTAGAGAGCAAAGAGCGGCGAGGGAGACCGAGCCTCTCTCTGTGTGTCAGTGGACTTGGCAGTGGGGGAGGAACCAAGAGCACCGGTGGGGGACCAGAAAAGAGGAGGATCTGAGCTGCTATTTGCAAAACCACTGCACAGAACAGGTAAGTATAACATGTTCGTTATTTTAAAAAATAATAAAATTTGAACTTTTACAATCACTTTAAAGCTGTCAGCTGGTCAGCCTTGAGTGGCTCTGATTTTGGGCACAGCGGCGACAATAGAGAGCAACTGAGCAATTGCAGAGCTGGGTGAGACAATATATTACTGGATTTTAAAAGTATTGGCACTTATTTTTAATGTTTTACTTTGTTATACCTGCAAAAGGGGCCAGCCTGACGAGATCTATCCAGACTTCATTTTCTGACTAAAGCAAGCCATAGATTATGCAATTTTCTTTCTTTCAACCACGGGTGGAAGGAAAGAAAATCCTTGATTCCCCCATTAACATAGTTAGTGGGGGGGGGGATCGCTCCGGCTGCGTTAGCTTTCCCAGACATCAGAATACAATGATTATGTGAATGATTTTACTAAAAAACCCAACAGGCTGGCTTTACTAAAGTCAATAGATTGACCATAGATGGATTGAATTTTGGGCAGTTCCTTCTGAACAGACTAAATTTTGATTCCTCTATGGCCGTCCTAAGGTTCCCCTTTAAATAGTTCCTTTGGGATATGCTGGCCCAAACTAACTATTTCCTTCATTAACAGGTGCTCTTGCTGTATAAACTGTAAGTAACCCTCAGCTACATACAGTATACATCGCTGTGATCCAGCAGCAGGACAGCAACTTCCCATCTCACTCCCGAAACAAAATCGAGCTGGACTGAGATCTGCTCAATCATTCACATGAATGTATACAAAGCTTCCTCTGATTGGCCTAGGCAGAGAGGCAGACTGATGACATCACAATGTCTGCCACAGCTCTGTATTCAGTCATAGAATACAAAGCTTGCTGTGAATGATTGAGCAGAGCTCAGACTGACTTGGTTTTGTTCTGGGAGTGGGATGGGAAGTTCCTGTCCCTCTGTTGGATCACAGCGATGTATACTGTATGTAGCTGACGTTACATACAGTTTATACAGCGCTCCCAGCAAGCGCACTTTTTAGTAAAGGACATAATTTGTGTCGATTGTAAAGTCACAGTAAACATGGAGCAAGGCTTGGCATGATGGTATAATTTTCGGGTATGGCAACCAATATTGGACTCCTGGGTTACCCTGCTGAGACATAATACCAGTCTTTCACTATGATTCCCCCCCTCTCCCCCCCCCCCCCTTTTCCTACCCTCCCCTCCCCCTTACTCTAGACCAGCTGGTCTAACTCGTCTATCTTTCTACACCCCTTCGTCTTCTAAAATATACTTAAAATGAGTTGGGTAACCTAATATCATTGGTGAACCACCAGATGCATTTACAATGAGACCAGAACTCTTAACATTGGACTGTCAATGGCTGGAGGAATATTTGTTCCTATCCTTCCTGGCTGAAATACATTTACCCATTGTGAACAACTAATGGAAGTCATTCTCTGGGTACTGAAAAAGAGGTTTTTATTTATGTCCATAATATTTTTATACACTCATATTGTAAAAAAATTATTTTATTGCATTCTATTTTATACCAAGTTAGTAAAAATAAGTGCATGTTCTAAGTAATCCAGTATTAGTAGGTTCAGATTGAGAAAGAAGGGCTACACAGGTGCCAGATGTCTCATATGTAGCTGACAGTTAGAAGCCTGGAGATATCATAAAACATACAATTTACAGACAATAGGTTATAGATTTTTTTTAAATTGCATTTTTGTTAAGCTGTCATTTTTGATACAACTAGTCCCTGGCCCATGAACCTCTCCAAACTGCACATATTTTGCTGGAATTTCCCTGTACAGCTCTGTGAATCTCCTCTTATGTCCTTAAAGTGGTTGTATCCCCTAGAAAAAAAAAAAAAAACACCTGCAAGGCAAAGGCATAATGAGCTAGTATGCAATGCATACTAGCTCATTATGAAATACCTCAGAACGAAGGTCCCGCAGGTCCGCCCGGTCCCTGAGGAGGGAGCTGCCATCTTCCCTCCGTGGATCCTTCCGGGTACGCGGCTCCGGCCACTCGCAGCGCATGCTCGTGGGAGCTGGTCTTTACGGCGGACTTTCCGGCTGGGTCCCGCACTATGCGTCGGGCCTTGCTGGGACATCACTGCGCATGTGCCTGCTGACATCAGTGGTGCTTTGCAGTGAGAATATCTCCTAAACCATACAGGATTAGGAGATCTTCATTTTACCTACAGGTAAGTCTTATTATAGTCTTACCTGTAGGTAAAAATCATATTTTGATGATATAACCGCTTTAAAGAAACTCTTCCAGGGAGTAACAAATGGCAACTTAACAGAAATGCAGTTTAGAAAATATTTATTGATGGTGTGCTGGTCCATTACTTTTCATTCACCTGTATTATGGAGTAGTAGGGGGAACTCCTCTATTGGATGTTCAGCATGCAGAGATGCACCAAAATTTTGGCAGCTAAAACATATCGGGGGGAAAATGATGTTTTTGGCATTTTGCCAATAGAGAAAATGGTGACCATAAGGACGCTGATTTTATTGTGCTTATGGTGTGTTTTTCATAGGTCATGTGACTAAAAAAAATCACATCAAAAACATAACACGGTCGCTATTGATGTGTTCTTGCTGCGTTTTCAATGCATTTCAACGGGGAGGTGTATTTTTGGTGCCTTTTTTTTAAATGACAAAAAATGCAGCAAGCAGGATTTTTAACACAGCAATGGAAGTGCAATGGACCAGTGTGAAGATATACATAGAATTTAAAGGGATGCATTTTTCTTGAGCTTTTCTTGTGCTATAGGTGCCAATAATGGCCGACAATGATTTCATTTTTATTTAAATGTATGATATTAATTAAAAAGTCAAATATAATACAATTTTATATAAAAGTATATTATTTTTAAAAACTGTCATTTTCAGTTTCGGCCAAATGCATCCTGGATTTTCAGTCGCGGCACCAAAATTTCCATTTGGTGCACTTCTAAATGAAAGCGGTATTATTAACACATATTTATTTGGAGGTGCTGACATCCTTGTATTTACTATATAGAAGTTTTAGGTCCAGCACCTCGGAACATATTAGCAATAACAAACTACATTTACAAAAATGCAAAATGGTATTAATATAGTTCATTTTGCACACATTTTCCAAATAAGTATGGTGTATATCAATGGTTCAACATATGTAATCACTACTTCACAATTCTTCAATAATATACTGTACCACTACTCCTATCACAAGTGGTCAACATGTTTCTCATATGCGTTGTAACAATGTATAGCACCTCCCCCGTCCACCCTTACACAACGTACACCAGCTTACATGCTTTTTAGCATTTGGTCCAGTGGCGGCCCATCCATTAGGGGCGCACAGACGCCACCCCCCTATCCATGCATCCAGCCCCCTAATCTACATGCAGGGTGCCGGACCCATGGATTCCAATGGGTTTATTTTTTACAGCACGTGATTAGAGCCAGAGGCTCTAATAGGTTTTAAAAAAGGGTGGACTCGGGGCCTCTGCGTCCCAAGCCCACCCAGTTGTGTGACAATAGCAAATTAATATTCGCTATTGTCACACTGATCTTTCTCCTGGCCAATCAGGAAGCGGGTCCTGGGACCCGTCACCCGATTGGCTGAAAGGACAGGCGATCCTATTGGACACCCAGGAGGAGGGGTAGTTATTGGTTGAACTAGATGGACTTTTTTCAACCTGGCTAACTATGTAACTATGTAGTTGCAATGGAAGCCGGCGCCCGTAGGAGCGCTGCCTGCTCGTGACCTAGATGGGGTAAGTGCGGGGCTGGTTGACCGACTGCCCACGGGGGGATGCCCCCCCCCCCAAAAAACAAAAACAAAACCACCAGCCACCACTGATTTGGTCTGGTGTGAACAAGCCCTTGGAGTTAAGAATTTACGAAAACTAAAAAAAAAACAATGTTGCATGACTGCTTACAAATACCCCCTTTGTGTTTTTCACTTAGGGAGCACGTTTAAATCTGTTCAAGAGGCCGTGCAGAAGAGCGATGACAGCAGTGTGTTTGGTACTGGACAAAATCACGTCATCAGTTCTCATCAATGGGAGCAGCAGGAAGCGATATTTATGGGCATGTATGAAAAATATCTTAGCATAGATGTGCCAAAGATCCCAGAAGGAGAGACATCAAGGTAAAGGAGGTCAGGACTGTGTACGAAAAAATGATTATGGCTTTATATGATGGTTTATAACCCAAACAGATACAGGCAAAACCATTTCACCATTATTGAAGACTTCTGCTTTTAGGTGACAATGCAGTTAGCATCTGTAAATGCAGAACACTGTCTGTTTTAAAGGGCAATATGAGCTCTAGCTATTGATCTGTTCCAAAAAAAACTTTATGCTGCCATGTTCTAGAGAGCAGCATAAAGCTTTTTTTTTGGAATGGATCAATATTTTGAAATCATTTGGGTGAATTTACTAAAGGCAAATAGATAGTGCAGTTGCTCCAGAGCTTAGTAAATGAAATGAAGCTTCATTTTGCAAAGAGTACCCAATCACATGCAAGAAAAAAAAAAATTTTTTGCTTGCAAGTGATTGGATGATAAAAGTCAACAGAGTTTTACCGCATTTACTAAGCTCTGGAGCAACTGCACTTGCAAAGCGCACAGTCTATATATCTAGTAAATCCCCATACTGCCCTATGAAATAGACAATATCTGCTTTTACAAATGCAATCTATTGCCACCAATCATACTGCATTTTTTTTATTCTGTTTTACTGGAAAATTTAAACCAGAGTACAGTATTAGAGGCAGGATGCTATCAAACCTATACAAATTGGACTGTTTAGTTTGGTAATCAAAAAATGTGCAAAAAAAAAAATAAAAGCTGTCAATGTTAAAAAGAAATGTTTGCTCATTCAGGGCAATGTGACAGTGTATGACCATAGCCCACCCCCCATACATGTGAGTTTACCCATGACAATTCATCAAACTATACTACAATGGGATCCGTAGGTAACCCTTGTGAAGGGTGGGTGTATGGGTTTACAATAGTCCTGTATAGAAACCAGCAATGAAGAGAAAATCAGCACACCAAGTAGATTCTGAAGCTCAATTTACTGATGTCCCATAGCAAAAAAATTACAAAAAAGTCCCATATCAATAAAGAAAACCTTTTTGCTGATATGGCACTTCAGTAAATGTATACTTACCCAGCAACACTCCCTAGCTCTCTCTCCCTGCACTGCAAGAGCTTTTGCTATGAGAGTGGGGCTTCCAGATATGGGGAAACACATGGCCTCCATATGGGACAGTGCTTAAACCTGAACAGCCAATCATGAGGCCAAAACACTGTCACATGGAGTGCCATGACTTCATACCCTTGTCTAAGCTGCGGCATCAGTTCACACTTAGACAGGCAGATATGCTGCAGCAGAGAGGAGGCATGGCTGGGTAAAGCGCAGGCCGCACACTATTTGAATTTTGGGTGGGTTCTGATAAACCAGCTGAAAGTCGCTTAGTGGGTGGCCCTGTCAGTCCCCTCCCGCCCGTCATCCTTCAATAGATAATTCAAAGGAGTCGGGCAGAAAATTGTTGGTCGAAGAGTAGCTGCATCCACCAGCGGCTCTCAGAATACAGTAGCCTAGGAAGAGATTTATTCATCCATGCTGTATAACATGGATGGAGGAATCTGATAGATTTCTTATCTGCAGCCTTTATTTCTCCTTACGTTCACTGACAGACGCAGCTTCTTCATTAACTTCATGGGGTTTTATGTTCGTCCAACTAGGAGTTAACTAGGCAGGGAAAAGATCAGCTGGCCCCACGTCTATTCTTTAGATAGTCTAAGGAGGTAGGTACAATATGTCGTACCTACTTATTTAGAGAAGGATCCGATGACATAAGACTCTCGGCGACCACCTACGTCGATGAGAAGCTGGTTGTTAAAAGACGGGCTGAGGAAACTTAATAGATAACTTCCTACTGCCCGCCCTCCCCTGACTGTCCCGGTGGGTGATTCGCTGAAAGTCGACCAAATAGTCTTGGGTGGGTTTTAAGTTTATCACACGCCGGACGCGAAATGGGTCGGTACGGAGGAGAGACGACGTCGTATAGACGGACAGATTCACACTTGACTACGGCGTCGAATCTGTTCC
>BLSH010305885.1:189685-244878 GCA_018402905.1 Glandirana rugosa | reverse complement strand
CCCTCTTTTTTTGTTACAGCTTGGGGACGTCCCCATGAAGTTAATGAAGAAGCTGCGTCTGTCAGTGAACGTAAGGAGAAAAAGGGATTTTATTAAAACTTACCGTAAAATCCTTTTCTCCGAGTTCACTGACAGACGCAGCACCCACCCCTCTGAGCTCTGATTTGGTACGGCTTGTGTACGAACTGGAGAGCTATGCTGTGAGGGGGTTTAATGTAGGAAGAGAGGACGGCCCCCAAGGGAGGGGCCAGCTGATCTTTTCCCTGCCTAGTTAACTCCTAGTTGGACGAACATAAAACCCCATGAAGTTAATGAAGAAGCTGCGTCTGTCAGTGAACTCGGAGAAAAGGATTTTACGGTAAGTTTTAATAAAATCCCTTTATTCTGTACATGTTACACAAAGCTTTTGCAAGTGATAATGTCATTTGATAAAGAGGTTGTAACCCTAAAATAATTCCTTTAAAGCAAATTAAACCGCATAGTGCTTGTGCGGTGTCTTTTGTCCCTTTGTATGCTGTAAAAAACCTGCCTGTTCCTGTGCCCTCCTTAGTGTGCTGACCGCAGTAATCATGGCTGCTAATTCATGATACTGTGGTCAGTTTATGTGTCTCCGTCATCCCGCTGCTCTCTCCCTGTCACTTCCTAGTGTATGAGCTGATAAAAAAATCCGCCCCTCCCCTCCTGCCGCTATTTTTTGCAGCAGTAAAGTTACTGATCCCAGTTACTGCAAGCTCCTCTGTAATAATAAGATATACTGGACAGTGTCTGTGTTTTGTGAAAATCAGCAGATAAATACCTTTTTCACATCGCTGATGTGTGGTCATATGACCGCTTGGCTGACATCAGAGGAAATCTCAGCTCCCACTGAAGTCCTCAGATCAGAGAGCGTAAGACGTTGAGGTGACCGCACATTGGCGATGTCAAAAAGGTATCTATCTGCCGAATTTTCAAAAAGCACAGACACTGTGTAGTATTTCTTATTATTAAAGAGGGGCTGGCAGGAATTGATATCAGTGGCAGTACAACTACTTTAATTCAGGTTTGCTTTGATAAAAAAAAAATAATAAAAAATTCATTGAATCTTCACATAATCTCCCCGTGTATTGCCAGTCCTACTCTACTTCCCTAGTCCCACTGGCATCCTATAGTACATGTATTCCTGCTGCCTGTAGGCTTTAATATATATTAAACCCACAAGCAAACACTATATTGCAGCTTACTAATTTTTAGATGTGATGGCTGTATTGGTTTCCTTTTTTAGACTTTCTTTTCATTATTTTCACCTGGTGATTTGGCTAGTAAGTCTCCTATTTTTCAACAGACCAAGCTGTCCTGTAGATGTAGCAGTAAATGGGTTGAGGCAAACCATTTACTACTGACAGGAGTGCTTATAATGACCAGCTCTTATTTATTTATGTAAAACCTTTGTCCTAAAAGAAAAAAACTGCTGTAATTGCTGAAAAAGTGTTAGCTTAAGTTTGGCTTAAAGCGGTTGTCTACCCATTTGAAAAAAAAATGACAGCCTGCAAGACAATAGCATGATGAGCTAGTATGCACTGCATACTAGCTCATTATGAAATACTTACCTTGACACAAAGATCCGACCGGGCTGCTCGGTCTGCTCTGTGGGAGCGGACATCTTCCCCCGGATCTTGCTTCCGTGTACGCGGCTCCGGCGCTGTGACTGGCCGGAGCCGCGAGACGTCACTCCCGCGCATGCGCGCGCGGGACCCATCTCCCCGGCAGTGTCCGGCCCTACTGCAGGGCCTTTGCCGAGACATACACGGCACATGCGCCGTAACTCCAAAGCATTTTGGAGAGGGAATATCTCCTAAACCGTACAGGTTTAGGGGATATTCATTTTACCTACAGGTAAGCCTTATTTTAGGATATATAGAATGACACATTTGCTGTCCTAAGGCTCCTTTCACATGGCTGTCCGATCAAGTCCACCTGTGAGTTTTTCAGGCAGACCTGCTGGGACCCTCTAGTCTCTTCTATGGAGCGGCGGATATCTGTGGACAGCCGCTGCCATCCGATCCAATCCTGTCCACCAAAAACAGACGGATGGTGGTCCTATTCCCCATCAATTTAGCGGATCGGATGACATTGGATGGAAATGGACAGGTGGTCCATCCAATTACCCCATAGAGGAGAGCGGGATTGTGGCTGTGTCCGCTCTGCATAGCGGAGCAGACATGGACCTTTCATCTGCCTGCTCAGCGAGGATCAGCAGAGAGAAAAGTAATGCAGCTCCCACAGCTAAGGTCTAGTAAGCTGCAATATATTATATTTTTGGTTTTATGTTTAGGACTGCTTTAAGAGGTGGAGCAATTTCTATCGAACTCTGAGATGGTCATACTTTCCAGTGCAGAGAGGAGTGCGCGTAATGTGAATCTCAATCCTAAGCATTGAGTGCAAAAATGTCCCTCTGACCCGAGCCTGATGGAGGAAGTGTTCATAGGGCTGGTCTGTAAAACCCATATCAAAGGAGAAATAATTCGTATCATTACAGCCTTGTATAGCCAGTTTTGACTTTCATCCTTTAAGCCACATCTGGAAGATGAAACGCTGCGGTTTGCATCGCTCTGACTTTCAGAAATCACATATTTTTTCCAACCTCTGCAAGTTTCTTTAGATGAAAAGGCTACACTACTAAGGCCTGGCTCACAATTTATTTTTCTTTATGTATTTTAGGTATCTCATTTAGGGATACATGGTTAAAAGAGAAGTATAATGTATTTTAAGCAATGTATTATTCCAGGGTTTAAACTGAATTCATTTTTGACTCCCATTTTTACAAGCTTGCTCGTCCATATTTTTGCAAGTATAAAGAACATAGAAATGTGCATATTTAGCTATGAGAAAAAGCATATGCTTAAAATGCAGTTCTGGCAGTGGCGGCTGGTGTTTTTTGGGGGGGGGGGGGGGTTGGTCGGCAAACAATCTACCCATCGCCACCCCCCACCCCGGCCGTGTCACGGATGGCACAGTGCACTTTTTTGAGGCCTATTAAAGCTTCTGACTCCAATCACGTGCTTAAAAAAGAAAAAAACACCCCTGCCCCCATTGGAATCCATGTATCCGACGCCTAGCATGTAGATCAGGGGACTGGACGCATGGATTGGGGGGCCCGTGCGTCCCTTATGGACAGGCCTCCACTGGATTCTGGGATAGCCCTAACTACTGTTAAAACTGTCTCCTCCCTCCTAGCAAGTATGCTTTCTAACCTGTGTACAAAAGATGTGTATACTTACCTCTTTTCAGGCCGCTCCAGTCCATTCACATGATCTCCTCTGTGTCAGCCAGCACCGGCTACAGGTGAGAGGAGAGAGAGCTTGGCAACGGCTAGTAAAGTTTGGAGTGGTGACATCAGCCCTAAACTTACTATGGCCCATCTGTTGTCGGCGCTCCCTCCTCTCCCCTGTAGCAGTGCTGGCTGACACAGGGGAGTGGGATAATGTGACCAGACCTGAGCAGCCTGAAAATAGTACAATAAGTATATACGCCTTTATTACACAGGTTAGTAAGCATAGGTGGTAGGAGGGGGGAGGGGACAGTTAAGAGTAGTTAGTGTTATCTCGGAATTCCACTGTCTGCTAAAATAAACCACCAGTCAGGGAATGGATTGTATAAACAGTATGTATAGCCAAAACTTTACATTTTAGGTCTCATGCACACAGGCCGTTAAAAAAACGTCCTGAAAACATCAGTAGCTTTCAGTACATTTTTTTTGCTTTTTTAAGCGTTTTTTGATGCAGGTTTTTGAGCATTTTTTAGCGCTGACGTTTTTGAGCGTTTTTTTTTATCCTTCAATGGATCCAAAAACGTTGGGGAGCCACGTTTTTCTGCGTTTTTCTGCGTTTTTGGGCGTTAGAGCGTTTTTACAGCTGAAAAACGTCTCTCAGAACCCTCTGGTCTTTTTTACAGCTCAAAAACATTTGATGACAGCCTATGTGTGCATGAACGCATAGGATAACATGATGGAGAGTTTAATGACTGTAAAAAAAAATGTCCACAGCTGAAAATAACAGCTGCAAAAACATCAAAAAGCGTCCTGTGTTCCTGAGGCCTTTGTTTTAGATAGGGTGGGAATAGGTTAAAACCCCTGTCTGTTTATTTTTTGTTACACCTGTCCCACTGGGGAAATTTTCTTTTATTACTTGTGCCTGAGATGCAACAAGAAGTAAAAAGAAGATCACTTTAGAGTAGCCTTTCTCAATCTTTTTTACCCCAGAAGAACCCATGAAATAATTTGTCAGGTCTTGAAGAATCCCTGATCAAACCAATTCATTGGGCGTCAGTGGGAAAAATGCCTCTTGTATAGGTGGTCAGTGGGAAGAATGCCCCTTTACAGTGGTGGTCAGAATGCTGCCCTTGCAGTTATAAAGATCATTGCTATCATGCAATTGGCTTAGCCACGTAGCTTTGGGCCTAGAACTATGCAGGCACCATCAAATAGGAGGTCAATCACCCACAGCTCAAGAAACCCCTAACAACCTCTTGGGGAACCCTGGTTGAGAATGGCTGCTCTAGACCCGTAGTCTCCAAACTGTTGTCTTTATCCAGCCCTTTCAGTCACACCAACAATGGGGCTGTATTCCTTCTTAGGACACCAACAATGTGGCAGTATTCTTCCTCCCAATACCAAAGATGGGGTGTTTATTCCCATTAATGCCAGGCCATTTTCTACTCCCACTGGCCACAATCCACCCCCCTAAAGTTTAGATGGCAGTAAACTTTGTTTAGAAGGTTTGGAGATCCCTGATCTAGAGTGAAGAGCATTCCTCTTTTAGACTATTGTCACCAGGTCAGGTGTCCCCATTAGAAGTTCTGTTCTGGTCACATCTCTTAAATGTTGGTGTTCCCATTACTTTCTGTCTCTGTGATAATGGTCACCACAACCAATAAAGAGTATGAGATTCCCCAGCAGAGACACAGACAGCAACTCTTCCTGTTCTATCCAAAACTAGCAAAAAGTTTTGCCTGTACATAGAGTTTAACACACAAGGGAAGGATTACTTACATTAGGCTGATCTCTTTTACATGTATCACTAAAATGTTAATTCAATTCATGCGTTCATTCCACGTTGATGTACATGTGACTTGTAAATAATCTTTTTGTTCTTTTAGGCACACCATGTTTCATATCCTTCAACCTAATAAAATACTGTGCAATGATACAGAAACAATGCAGTCAGGTAAGTGTTTACTTTTACTTTTTAAGCTTATATCACTAAAACTGGCCATAAATGGACTGAAGTTCAGCAGGAACCGGCTGAATCTCGATCCCTCTTTGGGCAGGCTGGTTGTACTGAAGTCAAATTATCGATCGACTTCAATACAACCAGCCTGTCAGGTTTTTTGCGTATGATTACTGCCGCTGGCTATAGCTGGCAGCAGTGATCATTGTATTCTGACCGCCGGGAAATTTCCCACTCTCTGAACACAAGGGTTGAAGGTAAGAAAATTGCTTGTATGGCCAGCCTGAGGGCGCATTCACAACAGCAGCCATGTTGAATCCACAGTCGCTGGTGTGCTCTGAGAGAAACAGTGCCGGTCCTGGTGCACAGCGCTGTTTATTTCTTTTTATGTATTGCAATGTCACAAGTTCTAATGGCTGAACATGCCGTATGGCAGTGTGAATTGACATGACAGGGAACCAGACTTTTTGCCTTGTCTTGCATTGGGACTATGGTGGGCAAAGCTGTTAAAAACTCTGTAAAAATTAGATTCTTTCAACATTTGATCAGTGGAGGAAAACATGGGAAAAGGAGCCCAAGAACCACTTGCTGGTTGATAGTAGGCTACACAATATTTATATTTATTTTATTTCAGGTACTTCTATAGCGCCGTCAATTTACACAGCGCTTTACATATACTTTGTACATTCACATCAGTCCCTACCCTCAAGGATCTTACAATCTAAGGTCCCTAACTCACATTCATACAAACACATAATAGGGCCAATTTATACAGGAACCAATTAACCTACCAGCATGTCTTTGGAGTGTGGGAGGAAACCGAAATACCAGGATGAAACCCATGCAGGCACAGGGAGAACATGCAAACTCCAGGCAGGTAGTGTCGTGGTTGGGATTCGAACCAGCGATCATTTTACTGCTAGGCGAAGTGCTAACCACTACATCACTGTGCCGCCCATGCAATATTTCACATTTACCTGCCTAATAAAAAGAGACATGTTTTAATTGTGTATGGCCATAATAAATATATTAAATATAAAAAATTATTTTATATTTCTTAAAAGCCTAAATGCCCACAATCCGTTCTTTAATATTTTAGAATAAAAAAAGCAACAGCGCAGTCTTAGAATTAGAAACCGAATGCACAGCGCTGTCACTGACGTCCGCTGGTCTATTCTACACCATTCAGCATGGTTCCTGGTTATGTGATCACTATGACAGCTGATCATGGTGATTACATGGGTTTGTTTACAAACGTGGCCACTTGATCTGCCAGAGAGAGGCACAAGCTGTAGCTGTCATGGTACAAGACATTGAAAAGTAAAAATGAAATGATTAAATCCTGTTTCATGTAAAATAATAAAAAAATGCCATATTTCTATACTTATATAAATAAAGTGCAGCGCTAAAAAAATATGATCATACAGAAAAATTAAGTGCAATGCTGTGCAATCAAGACAATGTGCATATATCGATATAAAAGTCCAAAAACAGAATCCATAAAAGAAATCTCAAGCACGTCAAACCAATGTTATAATGCATATAAGGAAAGTGCAATACTGTGCAAACAAAAGCTGCATAAATCAAATATATATGATATATGCAATTTTTTTGTGCACAGTATGTGGACTTCTATATTGATATATCCACATTGTATTGATTGCACAGCATTGCTCTTCATTTTTCTGTATGATCAGGTTTGTTTAGCGCTGCACTTTATATATTTTCAGTATGCTTGGTATCTGGGTTATTTGTAGTGTACAGCTGCTAGTCTTTTTGGTTCTAAGAGCAGATATATTTTTCCTTTTATATTTCTATATTTGCTAACTTATCGTACTGAATAAAAGCCTTATACCATATCTCACAAAAGTGAGTACACCCCTCACATTTTTGTAAATATTTAATTCTATCTTTTCATGTGACAACACTGAAGAAATGACACTTTGCTACAATGTAAAGTAGTGAGTGCACAGCTTGTATAACAGTGTAAATTTGCTGTCCCCTCAAAATAAGTCAACACACAGCCATTAAAGTGAAAATGTCCAAATTGGGCCCAAAGTGTCAATATTTTGTGTGGCCACCATTATTTTCCAGCACTGCCTTAACCCTCTTGGGCATGGAGTTCACCAGAGCGTCACAAGTTGCCACTGGAGTCCTCTTCCACTCCTCCATGACGACATCACTGAGCTGGTGGATGTTAGAGACCTTGCACTCCTCCACCTTCCATTTAAGTATGCCCTACAGATGCTCAATAGGGTTTAGGTCTGGAGACATGTCTGGCCAGTCCATCACCTTTACCCTCAGCTTCTTTAGCAAGGCAGTGGTCATATTGGAGGTGTGTTTGGGGTCGTTATCATGTTGGAATACTGCCCTGCAGTCCAGTCCCCGAAGGGAGGGGATCATGCTCTGCTTCAGTATGTCACAGTACATGTTAGCATTCATTGTTCCCTCAATGAACTGTAGCTCTCCAGCGCCAGAAGCACTCATGCAGCCCCAGACCATGACACTCCCACCACCATGCTTGATTGTAGGCAAGACACACTTGCCTTTGTACTCCTCCCCTGGTTGCCGCCACACACGCTTGACACCATCTGAACCAAATAAGTTTATCTTGGTCTCATCAGACCACAGAGTATGGTTCCAGTAATCCATGTCCTTAGTCTGCTTGTCTTCTGTACACTGTTTGCGGGGTTTCTTGTGCATCATCTTTACAAGAGGCTTCCTTCTGGGACGACATGCAGACCAATTTTATGCAGTGTGCAGCGTGTGGTCTGAGCACTGACAGGCTGATTTCCTACCCCTTCTACCTTTGAAGCAATGCTGGCAGCACTCATACGTCTATTTCCCAAAGACAGCCTCTGGATATGACGCTGAGCACATGCACTCAACTTCTTTGGTCGACCATGGCGAGGCCTGTTCTGAGTGGAACCTGTCCTGTTAAACCGCTGTATGGTCTTGGCCACCGTGCTGCAGCTCAGTTTTAGGGTCTTGGCAATCTTCTTATAGCCTAGGCCATCTTTATGTAGAGCAACAATTCCTTTTTTCAGATCCTCAGAGAGCCCTTTGCCATGAGGTGCTATGTTGTACTACCAGTGACCAGTATGAGAGAGTGAGAGCGATAACACCAAATTTAACACACATGCTCCCCATTCACACCTTGTACCACTAACGAGTCACATGACACCAGGGAGGGAAAATGGCTAATTGGTCCCAATTTAGACATGTTCACTTAGGGGTGTACTCACTTTGTTACCAGTGGTTTAGATATTAATGGCTGTGTGTTGAGTTATTTTGAGGGGGCAGCAAATTTACACTGTTATACAAGCTGTACACTCAATACTTTACATTGTAGCAAAGTGTAATTTCTTCAATGTTGTCACATGAAAAGATAGAATAAAATATTTACAAAAATGTGAGGGGTGTACTCATTTTTGTGAGATACTGTATTTCCTTAAAAACAATGTAACAATTTCAAATGTGTCTTAGAATTATTGTGACGTTTCGTGTTTTTCAGATTGTTATTCTTTTTAAAACTATTTGGCGTCTTAAGGCTCCATTCACACAATGGCATTCCGGGACACAGAATCACGGGTCACCTGTCGCCCCAAAAGAAGTTCCAGAACTTCTTTTGAGCAGCAGGCATCCCGCAATTCTTTTTGTGCAATTTTACCGCGATTCGTCAGGTGACAAACGCAGCAAAATCACGTCGTGATCTGGGTGCCATTGAAAGTGACGGGGATCGCAAGGGCATCCTGCGATTTACAGCAATTTGGAATTGTGGAGTCACTGCAATTCCGCCGGCGATCCAGAATGCCATAGTGTGAATGGAGCCTAAAGGACGCAATGTTCCAATGTTGAAAAGATTTATATTACCATAATGGTACAGGTTTTCATTGTTCTGAATGGTCAATCATTTATTAGATCTATATGTTACCATAAATAATGCTGTACAGTAAGTATGCACAGACCAGTGCACAGTCCAAGCAAAACTTTTTTGCTGTTGTTTTTTTATAGTGTTTAAATGCCTGTCAGGTTTCTATTGCTGCCTGGGTCCTTGTTTAGAAGACTTCACCTTATTCCTGCTCCAGCAGTTACCTGGACACAATATAAAGTGTTTTTTTTTACAGTGACACAAACAGCAAGAGATACTGTATATACATTCTTTATAGAATTTGGAAGAAGTAGAACCTCTTTGCTGTCCCTGTTGGGCAGATCTCCTTCCAGTGCATTGGATAAATCCTCAATTAGGGGACAAGGGCAGCAATAACTACCTGACAGCAGTTTAATGCCGTCCAGGTTGGAATTATACTTTACATCTTTTTCCCCACTAGATGGTGCTACCAGCAACATTCTCTACTCATTGCTGTTTGAACATATTCTACTATATATATATATATTTATATATATAATACAAAAGAGGATAACACCGCGATAGACTATATAAAAGCACTAAGCAACCACAGCTGCAACCAAACAGTACTAACCATGTATTTCAAACACACTATTTTATATAACGTTTCAGTGGATTTAATAAAATAAAAGCAATAAAATAAAAGCGTCTTCCCCGACGTACGTTTCATCTACCGCTGACGTCACTGCCATTGAGTGTTTGAAGTCTACAGCCGGCCGGCTTAATGTTCTTGGACGCCCTTGTTGTTTTTATCTGATGTAAGTGCAATACTTTTATTTTATTAAATCCACTGAAACGTTATCACACTATCAGTACCTTCTCTTTCTTTGGGTGCCGTGGTGAGTTTACCTGGGGGTGTAAAGAACCTTATTGGACTGCTATCCTACAAACGCCGGGAGGCGGATCCGGTTAGCCCTTTCCACTACCTCTGTGGTTCACTCAAGCCAACTCTGCTACATCAGGACCCCAAGATTGTCGTATTTATCCCCAGGGGGGACCCGGGCTGGGGTACAGCCAAAGCGCTAATGCGCTTACATCTGGTAAGCTGTTATTAGATGTGAGGTGGAGGTATCACTACTGAATTTGAACTATCACACGGTGGTCTATATCTGTGAAGTTACATCTACATCTCTACTTTCATCTACACCATTTATGTTTATTTGGACTGTATGATTTACATGTATTTATGGGATGCATGCTATATGTATCTACCTACCGTCATTTTAGCGCAACCTGTTGTTTATAAAATATTTATATATATCATCCTGACTACAAACATTCAGTTTAAAACACATTTATTTCTCTTTCTGTAGCTGTACCTAATGCCATAAGTGTGCACTGGAGTGGATGCCACAATTTCTTCATCTACCTGCTGGCCAAATCTAATAAGGATAAGGCAGGTAATAAATACTTTTAAATAACTATAATAGTTTGCTGGGTTAGAAACGAATATCATTTAAAAATGTGTATTCTGCTTTATTGCTAACCTTCTGAAAGATAAGAGCTCTGTGAATTTCTGTTCTCTTAAGGATCTTATTTAGAATCACGTTTTTTTTTTTATTCATTGAAGCTGCTAATATACCAATTACATAATAAAATGTTGGTAAATTATTAGATAATGATACAAATTTAATAACCTACTGATGTGTTAATAAAATGTTTAGATAATAATAATTTAACAATATAACAGTAATATATTAGTAAGATAATAACATGGAGTCAGTCTGACACTAGTATATGTTTTCAATGCAGCTGTAGATTCTGCAACAATTATGCAATATTGATGAACCTAAAGGGGTTGATTTACTTAAAGCTTGAAAGTGCAAAATTTGGTGCAGCTCCACACAGAAACCAATCGGTTTCAAGGTTTTATTGTCAAAGCTTGATTGAACAAGCTGAGGATAAAAGCTGATTGGCTAGCATGCAAAGCTGCACTAGGTTTTGCACTCTCCAGCTTTAGTAAATCAACCCCAAAGTGTCACTAAACCCACAACAGTTAAATCAGTCTGTATATGCAGTAAAGCATGCTTGTTATACCCACTGTGGAACCTAAGGGGTTAATCATCTGCATTGTGTAAAAAGGCAGTTTGATCTTGTATTCTCTGATCCTCCCCTACTTCCACTGTCCCCAATCCATCCCCTGATAGAACAGAGCCTTGAGGGCAGTATGCACATGCTCAGTTTGGTGTGTATTCCAAGTATTCCTAGAGTTTTCTTTTTCTTGGGAGAGTGCATGTGATCAGCACAGGGCCAATCAGCACTGTCCTGACAGAGGGTCAGGGGTCCTGCAGCCTTATAGTACAGTCAGAGGAGAATGAAAACTCCTCCTACAAGCTTTAACCAGACACTGATAGAAATCACAAGACTGCTATATATTGACGATGAGAAAAGGTATTTAGTAGTTTATATTTACTAAAATAATTGCATTTCCATGCTCTGTGTCCTGTGGGAGGCCAGATATAGTGAATGCTCCTGGGTTTAGTAACACTTTAAAATAGAACTATAAAACATTTTCTTATTTTGGATAATGTAAGGGAGGGTTATAAATCCTGTAAGGTTTATTTTTGCCCTCTTTGTCCCATTAAGGAGATTTACCTTCACTTCCCGTCCCATAGCCAAACAGGAAGTGAGAGGAAATCCCTGCAAATTAAGGGAATTCCTTGGGGACCCCCAGGTCACCAGAATTAGTGTCCCCATTGGAAGATTTCCCCTCTTATTATTCTGGGGACAACCCAAAATTTGGGATTTTCTTCTACTTTTACTTTCAATGAAAATGATAAACAGGACAAATAGAGAGAGTGACTCTCCCTGACAGGGACACAGACAGCAATAAAATCTGACAGGTGTTCCAATCCCTCTCCACTCTATCCAAAACTTAAAAACATGTTTTTCCTTAAGTTATACTTTAAATCTGAACTCGAGGCAAACAGCTTAATACACCATTGAAATGCAAATATTCAAGCTATTTACCTTTCCATCCAGTCCCATAAGTTAGACAACTCATTCAGAGAGCACAGCCAAGTTAAAGTTGCAGCTCTCCCCGCTCTCCCTGCTCACAGAAGCAACAGCAGGAGCCATTGGCCTCTGCCGCTGTCAATCAAATTCTGTGAGCAGAGAGCAGGGTCAGTGAAGGAGAATGGAAAAGTGGGACCCTTAAAGACCCCTGTTTGCTGGCTGGTGGTCTACAGGGCAGAATCACAGATTTCTTTCCATAGTCAGAGCCACCATTTACACTTCCTCCATGGCCTTCAGTAGAAACAGTCCCAAGATTCTGTCACTGACATCGAAACTGCTGTGCATCCAGAGGCCCAAGTACTAACTTCGGCAATACAAAGAAAGGACCTTCATGTGCATATCGGACTTTCAGACTTTTACCCGCAAGCAACAAATTAGGAAGGTATATTCAGAAGTTGGAACACACAAACAAGGCAGAACTTTGGCATATAAAAGAAGAGGTTACACATACTTAGAATAGGGGGACTTCCCCAGAAAAGCAGGGTGCCACATTATCTGCCAAACTAGATGTGCTGAGAACATTAACAGGGAACAAGAATGTAGAATTGATTATGCAATCCTAGCTATAGACGACCTAGAAAAACTTAATTTCTGCAATAATATTACAGCTCTGGGCTTACCTGAAGCAACAGGCCCTTGGGACCTTACACCTACACTACACTATATGTAACTCTTTTTAGAAGTTCTTTTAGAATGGAGGGGACCTTCACAGTTCCTTGAAAAACTCAGTTTACCCAAAATAAAGATCCTACTATAAGCAGCACAGTGGCTTAGTGTTTAGCACTTCTGTTGTGCAGCACTGGGGTTCTTGGTATCCTGGCCAGGGCACTATCTGCATGAAGGTTGCCTGCTTGCCAGAGTAAAATGGATACCTGTTGTTTGTCCAAACAATCTGGGGGCTATGTTTCCTTGATCCGGTATGGTAATACCAAGCTACAGTTTTGACCATATTGCTGGACTGCTTGAAAAAGGCAAAACCATGGGTTGGGTGTCTCTGGAACAGGTCAAGTCTCCTATTCCTCTGAGAGCACTCCCTTGGTTAAGGGGTTCTTGTTGCAGTGTTGGCCTGTGCATTAGGGGTGCACGGGTGCCGCCCCCCTATCCATGCGGCTGGCCCCCTGTTCTACATATCAAGGTGCCGGACTAAGAGTTCCAGTGGGGGGGGGGGGGGAGTGGATTTTTGAAGCACCTGATTAGAGCCAGAGGCTCTAATAGGCTTCCCATCTGGGAACACAACTCCTATCTAGGATGCCACCTCTGCTGTTTGGATTTTGACCCATATGCGAGTATTATAATATTTCTGGTGAGTGGGCATTTGCTACCGGAGTCAATAGGAGGACTATTGTTTGATTTAATCCATCTGATTTTTGAGCGCTGCAACTATATTTATCCCATTACAACTACTTTGAGGTAATGGGAGCTAGGAATCCCAAAAACATATTTTTTGGACCTGTGCGCTGATCCTTCTCTTTTGGGAGTGTTTGTACCCTGATCCAGGATCTCATGGGTCTTTCTCTTGTTCAAGACCCAGCTACCTGCCTATTGCATCTCAGCTCCCTACCTACGTATACAGTACATATTGTACAAAATAGAAATGAGGTTCCACGCTATGGACCAATAAATGAAAACAATGTGTTCACAACAAGCTGCTGCCTCTATTCAAACAACTGCCTAGGTAGAGTCAAAATTAGATGGAGGTTATAAAGTTGATATGGCACTGCTTGTTTGAAGTGATTACAAGTTGTTTATGTGTCTAATTTTCACCAGGTGCTTCTATGTGCCTCAATGGACACATCTAAAACTAAAATGCTACAAATATGCAAAAAACTGATCAGTGTTACTTTTGCTACTTGATCAAGGTATTACATTCATATGTGTGCAAAATGAAAACAAATATGGAAATAGACCTGATACCAACTGTAAAATAAATATGAATTCATAAATCAGTGCTTATATAATCAAACATAGCAAGTAAAATATAACAGTATGAGAATTAAAACTGATTCTAACAATAAAAATAAATTAATTCCTAAACCAGTGGTTGAATGAACAATAAAGTGACATGCTATCAGCTGTATGTCCAAAGTGGTACATTAAAGAGGATTCCAGCCAGTAAAAAAATTAAAAGTCAGCAGCTGCAAATACTGTAGCTGCTGACTTTTAATATAAGGACACTTACCTGTCCAGGGCGACCACGATGTTGGCACCCCTAGACGATTCGTCAATAGACTTGTGCATGGCTGAAAAATTTGTTTTTTTTTTGTTTTTATTTTCTTTGGGAATTCGAGAATTCGGAAATCCAAAATTTGCAGTAATTCGGCAATTGTGGTAATTCGGAAAGTCGTGGTAATTCGGCAAAATGTGGTGATTCAAAAATTGGAAAATAACAAAGAACATTTGAAATAATAACTAACTAATAAATAACTAATAAATTATAGATATTGGAATTTCTTTGAAAATATGGCTGTTGGTGAACTTAAATATGAAATGTATCACTAACTGCCTAATTTGTAAGGAAATTCCAATAACTATAATTTAATAGTTATTTATTATTATTTCAAATGTTCTTTCTTATTTTCGAATTTCCGAAATTCGGAAATAAGAAAGAACATTTGAAATAATAATAAATAACTATTAAATTATAGGTATTGGAATTTCCTTAAAAGTTTGGCTGTTAGTGAACTTAAATATGAAATGTATCACTAACAGCTATATTTTCAAGGAAATTCCAATACCTATAATTTAATAGATATTTATTAGTTAGTTATTATTTCAAATGTTCTTTGTTATTTTCGGATTAGTGAATTTCCGAAATTTCTGATTTTTGGCTGTTCCCATTGCAGAATTTCCGAATTGCTGCAGTTGCCGAATTACCACAAATTTCCAAATTACTGCAATTGCTGAATTACCGCCATTCGGAAAAACGAAAATGTGGAAATTCAGAATTCGTCCAAATTGCCGAATTTCGCAAAATTCTGTAAAAACAAATTTCCTAACTAAATGAATTGCACAAGCCTCTTCGTCAATCGGCTTTGGGTGCAGGCGCCGGCATTTTCACTAAGACCCCTTTCACACCAAAACGTCTTTCAGGCGCTTTTGCGCTAAAAATAGCGATAGAAAAGCACCTGAAAAACTCCCCCCAATACACCCCACTGTGAGTGCTTTCACACTGGGGCGGTGCGCTTGCGGGACTGTAAAAAAAGTCTTTCAAGCCGCATCTTTGCAGCGGTGTGGGATCGGTGTATTCACCGCTCCTATATCGCCCCTGCCCATTGAAAACAATGGAGCAGCGCTCCCGAAGCGCTGAACACCGCTTCGGGACCACAGCTAACCGGCGCTTTTAACCCCTGTTTAACCACTTGTAGGGGGGTTAAAAGCGCACCGCCACCGCCCGAACAGGGGCGCCATCTGTTACGAGCGGTAAAGCGCTGCAAAATAGCAGTGTCTTACCGCTAACGCTCGGGCAGCCCTGGTGTGAGAGGGGTCTTAGGGAAACAGTAAATGAAGCCTTGCGGCTTCACAGCCTGTTATCTACTGTGGTGCGCGAGTCACCCTGCGCTTTCTGAATGGTCCCGCTGTCTTCTGAGACCTGTGTGTTTCCCTTTAACGTGAAACCATGTACCTGGTAGCAGAGCCTGTCTTTTGTAGAAAGAGACCTCTCATACAGCTCTGGCTCAGAGCCCACTGGAGTGGAGACAGTGGTCTCGTGAGCGCAGCGAGGTAGGAGTGCCTCTGTCAGCAGCTGTAGACTGGATACTGGAAGCGGAGCCTGGAACACTGGACAGCAGACAGCTGGAACAGGAACGGCAGCAGCAGATCAGCAATCACAGAAGCTGGATGCAGGGCAGGCAGAAGAAGCGTGAGACAACCTGGGTCAGACACAGATCAGCTGGCAGGCAGAATCAGCAGACAAGGAATGATTAGAGGCAAGCCGGGTTTCAGCAACGGGTATCAGGCTGGCAGAATAGCAGAGTGAAAACAAGACGGGTCTGGATTGGAGAAGGCAGAATGGTCAAAGCCAGCTGGGATCAAGGTAGGAGATCAGGTAATAACAGCAGGTAGCAGGTTCAGGTACGGACAAGCTGCAGATCAGACAGCACTTCAGCCAAAATCTGACTTCCTTATAAAGGCCCATGTGATGTGCTGGTAGAGATGCTGGGTCCTAGAGCCCTCCTGCTCTGACAGATTCTGGGTCCTAGAGTCCTCCTGTTATTGGTGCCCTGACAACATCCCTGTGCATGCGTACATGTGCGCGCCTCCAAACGGTCATGAGAGCCTTCGTTTGAATCCGTGTGTGCGTACGCACAAGCGTGCGAGATCGCAATGCTCGTCTGGATCCCTGACATTGCCCCCCCCCCAAGTGGCAGCCTCCAGATGCCCATCGATGTTCTTTTTTCTGGGTGGGTACGGAAAAAGGCCCTATTAGTCTTCCTGCATGGATGTTAGATTCAGGTTCCCAGGAATTGTCTTCTGGCCCATAACCCTTCCACTTTATTAGGAATTGGATCCGCTCTCGTCTCCTCCTGCAATCAAGAATGGATTCCACCTCATATTCTTCATTACCATCAATGAGAACAGGTTCTGGTTGTCTGGATCCTCTATCAGAGAAGGGATCACTTATAGGAAGTTTTAACAAGGCAACGTGGAATACAGGATGGATCTTTAAAGTGTCCGGCAAGTAAAGCTCATAGATACCTCATTGATTGTTCTTTTCACCGGGAAGGGACCAATGAAGTTGGGTGCCAGCTTCTTGGAGGGACAAGCCAGCCAGAGATTTGATGTAGAGAGCCATACCTGATCACCAGGCTGCATCTTCAATTCCCCCCTTCTCTTCTTGTAGAAGGCCTTCCTGTTGTCTGCTTGTGCCCTGGCAATTGCTTCCTGGAGGACCCTGTTGTTCCGACTCAAGAAGTTCGCTGTGCTTTGTACCGCTGAAACTGTGTATTCAGGGATGAGGTCCGGCAGGAAAGACAGATGAAACCCGTAATTGGCAAAGAATGGGGACTGACATGTGGCTGAATGACTGGCATTGTTGTAAGCGAACTCTGAAAGGGGCAACAAGGATACCCAGTCATCCTGAGAGAATGACGTAAAGCAGCAGAGGTACTGCTCCAGAGTCTGATTGGTGTGCTCAGTCTGCCCATTAATCTGGGGATGATAGGCAGAAGAAAATGTCAACTTGATCTGCATTAACTCACATAGGGCCCTCCAGAAGCGTGAGGTGAACTGCACTCCTCCATCCGATACAATATTTGTAGGTACCCCATGCAATCTGATCACTTCCTTAATTAAAATATGGGCAGTTTCTACAGCGGATGGAGTGTTCCTTAAAGGCAGGAAGTGGGCCATTTTGGACAGCCGATCTACAACCACAAAGATTGCCATGGAACCTTCGGACGGTGGAAGTTCGACAATGAAGTCTATGGAAATCATCTGCCAGGGTCTGTCTGGGATGGGTAAAGGCTTGATCAACCCCCAAGCTCTACTCCTTGCTGTTTTGCTTCTTAACCAGAAGTGGGAGTGGGTACCTGGCTTTGACAGGTGTCCGCTCCCCACCCAAAAAAGTGGAGGGGGTGCAAACAGGCGGAGCTTCCCCTTTTGGATGGAGCTCCGCTTTAATAAAGTGGCAAGTGTTAAGAGTATATGGGGTTGATTTACTAAAGCTTGAGAGTGCAAAATTTGGTTCAGCTCTGCATAAAAGCCAATCTGCTTTCAGGTTTTATTGTCAAAGCTTAATTGAACAAGCTGAGGTTAGAAGCTGATTGGCTAGCATGCACAGCTGCACCAGTTTTTGTACTCTCCAGCTTTAGTAAATCAACCCCTATAAGTCCTTAATATAGTACTGAAGGAAATCACAGAAACTTGTGGTGTCCCAATGTCCCTACTCGTGCTCCCCCTCTTTTGCTGCACTCACCAAAAGAAGAGCTTTCACAGCACAATATGGGTCCCAGATCTGACGTATATCTGTCTCTTCTTCCTCCTTAATTCCACTGCCCCAACAGTCTCATGTATATGTGGAAATAGTAAAGAACAAGCCCCATAGTGTGAATCAATTTTACAATTTATTAAAACATATTCCAAATTGCACTTATATGGGTTTAGGTATTAGCAAGCATAAAAGACAGGAAATATGGGACATAATGCGATCCACGGACCCAAACTGGAAGTGACGCAATGACACTGGATGCTCCTCCCTACGCATTTCATCACAACTACGTCATCAGGAGCTTCATCTTTTTATTTTGCACACATATGAATGTAATAATACCTTGATCAAGTAGCAGAAGTGGCACTGATCACTTTTTTGCACTTTTGTAGCATTTTAGTTTTAGATGTGTCCATTGAGGCACATATAAGCACCTGGTGAAAATGAATCACATAAACAACTCATTGTGCTCACTTCAAACAAGCAGCGCCATATCCACTTTATAACCTCCATCTAAGTATAAACATTGCCATTCTTTGGTGAGACATCTCTTTAATGCAGCTAGGGCTTGTATCCCGGTTCAATGGATATCCACCTCATGTCCCACAGTAAGTCAGTGGATTTCGTCTGTAAACAATATTATTCACATGGAAGAACTTCTTCTCTAAAGAAACAAGAAACCTGCTTTCCGCAAGACGAGGTGTTACTGGAGCCAATTCACCTTTTCTGGTAAGTACAAAGAACTCCTTGAGTCTACTCCTGCATAGGCAGAGATGTACTAGATCAGAGATGGGTCGCCTTGGGGCCACTGATAAGCCAGTACAACCAACCCTCCTGTACTGGGCCCAGGCCCCATCAGTTTAAAAGGGGGGCCCAGGCATCTGATGAGCAGAAGGGTCAGCTGTACTACCTTACTGCAGACATCGATTCTCTTCTGCCTTCATCTGCAGCAATCCCGGCTTCTCTTCCGCTCCCTCCCTCCCTCCAGCTGTGCTGCAGGGGGATCAGTTCTCGCATCCAACGCCTCCATCCTTCTGCTTTCCGGGCCCCCCTATGCACCCCTTTTCCCCACAGCTTGTCCGACTTTCCTCTTCTCCTGCCGGAAGCTGCTGCAGGCAAGGGAGTGATTCAGGATGGAGAGTGGAGGAGGGGGGCCGGTAAATAATTCATATAATAATGATTTTAGTGTATTTTTTTTTAATGATCTTTATTCAATTTTCTTTACATTTAAAAATGATTGAACAACTACATAAATCAGAGTGTCACATACCCATCCCTCCCACCCGTTCACCCCCCGTAGCCCTTTTTTTTGTAACCCCTCTTATCTGACTCATTCTTCACTCCCTCAAAGCTCATGACCCATCCATACACCATCCATACCTCTAGCAGCTGTTTCTTTAGCACATATGGCCTTCTAGTAAGGTTGTATCCTAAGGGGGGTAACCCCTACTGTTCAACCAGCACCCCCATTTCTTCACAAAGTTACCAAAATTACCTCTTTTTACAAACACCCCTTTCTCTTTCCATATCGTCTCCTCTACTGCTTCTATCCATTCATCTACCATTGGGGGTGTCGCCGACTGCCACCTCTGGGCAACTTCCTTGCCTGAAACAAGCAGCCCAAGATAGCGGTCGGCTCAGTCCCCAGAGCCTCCTTCCCCATCAGGCCACTCAATACACAGTGTCGCATGTCCATCCCTAGCATGACCCTGAAGGTCGTATTGATAATTTCGACTACCCCCTCCCAATACCTATGTAGCTGGCACTGCCACAGCATATGCACAAAGTCCCCTGTGTTTCGACATCTGTGACAGTTATCATCTTGCTTTTTCCCCAAATCTGAATAGTTTTTGAGGAGTGTAATAAACTCTGTGTAGCAGGAACAAATGCAACACTTTCTGGGAGGGAGCCATTGACACCTGTGAGCATGTGCTGAGGACATTCCCCTACTGTTCCGTGGTTATTGGACCTATATCCCTTTCCCACTTTGCTTTAACCACTTGCCGACCACCGACCACAGTCTGACGGCGACAGAGTGGTTCGATATCGCAAACCGCCGTCATATGACGGCGGCCGCGATATCCCTCACTGTGAGCGCATGCGTGCATTTTTATAGCACTGATCGCTGTAAAAATGGTCCCAAAACAGTGTCAAAATGGTCCGACATGTCCTCTGCAATATCGCAGTACCGCTAAAAATCGCAGATGGCCGCCATTACTAGAAAAAAATAAAAACCCCAGAAATGAATTCTCATCATCCGTAAATGCGGCAACTTTTGCGCAAACCAATCAATAAAAGCCGATTGTGATTTTTTTTTTACCAAAAATATGAGGAAGAATATCAGTCGGGCAAACCCGATGGAAAAAAAAAATTTTTATATTTTTTTTTGGATTTGGATTTTAGCAAAAAGTAAGCAATTTGTTTTAAAATTGTCGCTCTTCTTTTGTTTATAGCGGCGATCAGAAATGACTCAGAGGTGATCAAATGCCACCAAAAGAAAGCTCTATTTGTGGGGAAAAAAGGACGCAAATTTTGTTTGGGTACAACGTCGCACGACCGCGCAATTGTCAGTTAAAGCGACGCAGTGCCGAATCACAAAAAGTGCTCTGGTCCTAAAGTGTGAAATCCTTCCGGGGCTGAAGTGGTTAACCTTAAGTGCCTCCCTATGTTCCCCACTACCCCTACCCAGCCTTGTATATAGACTAGAAATCAAACCCTTTACAGCGGTTGGCTTTATCACCTTTTGTAGAAGGGGCATCTCATCCACCTCTACCCCTAAAGCGGATTTCCACTCGTTTTTTTGTTTATTAAAAGTCAGCAGCTACAAAAAGTGTAGCTGCTGACTTTTAACAAACAGTAGCTTACCTGTCTCCTGGTCCAGCGACGGCTGCGCCTGAAGCCTCGCTCGTCTCCCCCTTCCTCCCGATGGCCCCGCCATTCCTAGTGTGGGCACCCGGCCCAGCTTCAGGGCCGGACACCCACTGCGCATGCGCGAGTCGCGCTGCGCATTCCTAGTGGCCAGGCAATCTTCTGGGACCTGTGACGTGTCCCAGAAGATTGCCAGGAGGAAGAGGCCACCTAGGAGGAGAGGAGGAGTCGCCTAGGCGGCCCAGAGGTGGATGAGGGACAGGAAGTCCCTCTGAAACCTGGGGACACACTCCCCCCCCCCCCCCCAAAAAAAAATTACATGCCGTGGCATGTAAGGGGGCGAGGAGTGCTTAAAGCGTAAGTTCCATTTTTGGGTGGAACTCCACTTTAAGTTCTTATACTGTGTAGTCAAAGCATGCCTAATCTGTAACTATTTATAGAAAGAGTGCTTCGAGATCCCAAATTCCTCTCTCAAGTTTGTAAATGGTTTTATATGGCCGTTCACATACAGCTGAGCAATATAGACTATACCCCGATTCTTCCACTCCCTGATCTTAGTGTATTTTTAGTGACAATATAATTTGATTTTTTTTTGAGGGTGGGGTGGGACCCTGTCAAGTAGACATGAATTCTAACAGCAACCCTGGGGTCTCCTCCTTCCAATTTCCTCCCACCCCCTTCTTTTTTTCTCTCTCTTATCCTTTGCCTTTGTCTCTTTTTTCTTTCTTCCTTTTTTTTCTACTTCCTTGGGAAAACTGAACATTTTTTGGCAGGGTACCTGACTTCCCCATTGACTAGCAACTTAACGGCCTTGCAGTCCCTCAAAGTTGTTTCGGTAGTCCTTTTACCCTATTATTTGGGGCCCTGCTCTAGACAAATTTTTACCAGACTAGATTGGGATCCTTTGACTATTTAGCTCTACTCCTTACATTGTTAGTCTTTCCCTGCAATGAGTTGATATTGCTGCATCAGGGTCAACATTGATGGTCCAATTATTGAATTTTGTAATACTTGTTCATATTTATGCTATAAATAAAGATTTTTTTTTTTTTTTAAATGTCGTGAGCCAGGAGGAAGAATATTTCTTTATTTTATGATCAAGTCTGCATTTATCCTTTGATGATTCATAGAGCTCATAGAGCCTCCTGCAATAGCAAGCTAGGGGTAATCATTTTAGAGTTGGCTCAGCAGTCTGGGTGTTATTATTTGCTGGAGGCTGTATTTAATAAAGAAAAATATAGTGCACCTGTTTAAATTTCTTTTAGACAAAACTGGAAACAGGTCCTTCACATTTGCACATCCATTGCAAATAATCCTTGTAATGCGTCTAATATGTTTATTTTCTATGATTGTCAGCTCCATCTAATGGCCATAATCCGGAAATTACAGCATTATGACCTCTAGATAGAACTGCTGATTATTAGCAAATCTAATTTATTATAAATGAACTCCATAGAGTTGTAGAATTGAAGGGATGAATGTCACACATTTGTGCAGGCTGGACACATTTTCCAATATTTTCTATAATAAATTATTTCCTGTGATCATGAACTCCATCTAGTGGCCAAAATGCAGAATAGTTTTCTGAAGTACTTCAATGAGAAAATTCACTATATTACCAAAAGTATTTAGACACCTGCTTTTACACGCACATGAACTTCAATGGCAGGCATCCCAGTCTTAGTCTGTAGGGTTCAATATTGAGTTGGTCCACCCTTTGCAGTTATAACAGCTTCAACTCTTCTGGGAAGGCTGTTCACAAGGTGTAGGAGTGTTTCTATGGGAATGTTTGACCATTCTTCCAGAAGCGCATTTGTGAGGTCAGGCACTAATGTTGAATGAGAAGGCCTGGCTCGCAGTCTCCTCGCTAATTCATCCCAAAGATGTTCTATCTGGTTGAGGTCAGGACTTTGTGCAGGCCAGTCAAGTTCCTCCACCCCAGACTCGCTCATTGATGTCTTTATTGCTTTGTGCACTGGTGCGCAGTCATGTTGGAACAGGAAGGGGCCATCCCCCAACTGTTTCCACAAAGGTGGGAGCATGAAATTGTCTTGGTATGCTGATGCCTTAAGAGTTCCCTTCACTGGAACTAAGGGGCCAAGCCCAACCCCTGAAAAACAACCCGTGCGTGCCAGGCCTTTTCGCCCAATATCAGTGCCTGACCTCACAAATGCGCTTCTGGAAGAATGGTCAAACATTCCCATAGACACTCCTAAATCTTGTGGACAGCCTTCCCAGAATAGTTGAAGCTATTATAGCTGCAAAGGGTGGGCCAACTCAATATTATTATTATTATTATTATTAATATACACGATTTATATAGCGCCAACAGTTTGCGCAGCGCTTTACAATGTAGAGGGGGAACAGTACAATTACAAAATAATTCAATACAGAAGGGACAGGAGGGCCCTGCTCGTGGAGCTTACATTCTAAAGGGAGGGGGAGATGGTACAAAAGGTAATAGAGGATGATTTGAAGGGGGTGGCTCGGGTACAGTTTTTAGGTGGGTGTGGGATAGGCTTCTCTGAATAGATGAGTTTTCATCTATTCAGAGAATAGGTAGACAGGGTAGGGGCTGATCGAACATACTGGGGCAGGGAGTTCCAGAGGATCGGAGAGGCTCTAGTGAAGTCCTGGAGGTGAGCATGGGAGGAGGTAACCAGGGAGCTATAAAGTAGGAGTTCCTGGGAGGAGCGGAGGGGACGATTAGGGCGATATCTGCAAATAAGGTTAAAGATGTAGCTGGGGCGGTGTTGTGGATGGCCTTGTATGTTATGGCTAGTATTTTGAATTTTATACAATGGGGTAGTGGAAGCCAGTGAAGGGATTGGCAGAGAGGGGCAGCAGTCATGGATTGCTTAGTGAGATGTATGAGTCTAGCAGCAGCATTCATGATAGACTGAAGGGGGATAGCCTGTGTAGGGGTAGGCCATTGAGGTGAGAGTTACAGTAGTTGAAGCGGGAAACAACCAAGGAGTGAATAAGTTGCTCTGTGGTGTCGTTAGTCAGGAAGGGGCGAATCCTGGATATGTTACGGAGGTTAAGGCGGGTAGATTTAGCCAATGATTGAATTTGGGGGCTGAAGGAGAGGTCAGAGTCAAGGATTATACCCAGTATCCTGGCATGTGTAGAGGGACCAATGGTTGCGCCGTTTATCTTAATAGTAAAGTCATGCAGAGGAGACCGGGAAGGAGGAAATATAACAAGCTCAGTTTTAGAAACATTGAGTTTGAGAAAGTGGTGTGACATCCATACTAATATATCTTTCAGTAGGTTTGTGATCCGGTAGGAGATCGAGGGGGTGAGCTGAGGAACGGAGAGATAGATCTGGGTGTCATTAGCATAGAGGTGGTATTGGAAGCCATGGGACATTATCAACTGGCCCAGGGAAAAGGTATAGAGGGAGAATAAGAGGGGCCCAAGAATGGAGCCTTGGGGTACCTCAACAGAAAGAGGAGTGGAGGAGATGGAGTTGTAAGTGACACTGAAAGTACGCTGAGATTGGTAGGAGGAGAACCAGGATAAAGCAGAATCATGGAGGCCAAGGGAGTGGAGTTTGCTGAGGAGGAGCTGGTGGTCAGCTGTGTCGAAGGCAGCAGAAAGGTCCAAGAGTATAAGTATTGAGTACTGGCCATTGGTTTGTGCAATTAGTAGGTCATTGGTGAGTTTTAATAGGGCAGTTTCAGTGGAATGTTGTGGGCGGAAGCCGGACTGTAGGGGATCAAGAAGGTTGTTGTCAGTGAGGTAGCAACTTATTTGGTTGTGGACAAGGCGTTTAATGAACCCTGTTGACTAAGATTGGAATTGACCCTATTGACCAAGATTGGGATGCCATTAAAGTGGTTGTCAACTCGTGAGAACCACTTTAACCTACATGTAAGCCTATGATAAGGCTTACCTGTAGGTGCCCCGCATATCTCCTAAACCTGTACGGTTCAGGAGATCTGCAGTGTACTAGCTGTGCTGATGTCATATCGGCACATGCGCAGTGAAGAAACGGCCTCTTTGCCGTTACTTCACTGAGATTGTGCCGTGACTGGCGGCTCCCGCGCGCATACACGGGAGTGACATCACGTGACTATGGGCAGTCACAGAGCTGAAGATCGCGGCCACGGAAGGAAGAGGGGCTGAAGATGGACTCTGCCAGCACAAGGGACAGCGCTGGATGTTGCTGGCTTTGTTTGCAGGTAAGTTGCACATAATGGGCTACTATGTGATGCATAGTAGCCCATTATGCTTCTACTTTACAGGGGAATGTAGAGGAAGTAAACCCAATTTGGGTTTACTTCCTCTTTAAAGTTCATGTGTGTGTAAAGGCAGGCATCCCAATACTTTTGGTAATATAGTGTATATAGCATTTTGAAAACTAGATGGCCCTGGTGAACATAGGAATTAATCTATTACAGAAAATATGAGGAATATCCGTCCAGCCTGCACAAATATGTGTGACATTCGTCCATCGAATGTTTTATAAACAGACCCCTAAGTGTATACAGCATAATCCAGATGTAATATGCTTGGTATTGTGCTCTTCTGCTGATTTTCGACAGTGGTAACCCAGGAAGCTTGGAGAAGGGTTAGACGTCACTTCAGCAATGATAAAACATTGTAGAATAACAAATGACTGAAAACATGGTCATAGCTGGCATATGAACACCTATTTGTGTTTCCAGACAATAAAATAAATAGTGTGTGAATCAAAGCTTGGAGGGTGAAAGACTAGTTAGTGTGCTCTGAAGCAGAAATACAATTGAGAGTAGTCATCGGCTGTTACCATGTGAGCGTAATTCACTTATAAATAAAATAGCTGTCTATTAGCAATGGTCCTATCTTTCATGTGTCACTTGGATATTTCAGCCTTTCTTGCAATGATTTCTACTCCCTAAGGTCCTGGCCTTTATCTTACAACATCTCCAAGGCAGGATGGGATTTATTACTCTGGATCTAATCTCAAGATTTCTTTTCTCCTCCTTTTTTTTTTTTTTTTGTTGTGTGCAAATTTTATGTAGGAAGATACAGAAACTGATAAAGATGTGCTTCTTCCAGCAGCATTAGTTTCTTAGGTTATTTGCCTGCCCATGTCACACTTTATTTTGGGACAGTTTCCATCAAAGAAGACAGGCTGAAGATAAAACTGGTCTCCTAGCATGTTGGGATCACTGCTTTTCAAGGCCAAAACTGTCAAAATCAGTTTAGTGGAAGGGGTTGGGGTTTGGTCATCAAATGTCACTCAAGCCCGATACACACTTTTTTTCTGGTTGGAGCTGCTATGCTAACTATCTGAAGTTAGTACAGCGATCCCCCCTGCTGAGTTGTTGTGTTCTGACAGGGGGACACCCCCCACCAGAACACTCCAATCAGCGATCTCCGCTATTGGCTGATACACACGGCAGAATGTCAGACGGGTTTTCTTGAACCGGCTGATGTCTCCTGACATTCGGTCTGTGTGTGCGGGGCTTTATCTTTGTCCCCCTTGTTCCACCAGTTTAATGCCCCTCTGTGTAACAGTGGGCTACAGCTCCCTCTGACTTTGTAAAAGCTGAACTTCAGTCTTGCACGGTTGTGAAGACTCCTCTCCTGAACTAAAATTGCTAACTCAGATTTCACTTCCCACTGTAAGCATCTCACAGTGTGCATTAGAAGCTGTAGCAAATCAGACAGAGCCTGCTTGGAGGATGTCCAGTATCAGCTAGACTTTTCCACCCCAGCCTTACTGTCCATGACACATCCCTTTCATTCATTAGATTTCAGTTCTTTTCAACATGGAGGCTCAGCATTACACATGGGCAGTACCCAGGGCGGTTTGTAAGGTTTTATATAGGAATGGCATTAGCATGTTGATGAACAACATCATTTCATCCCCGGCTTTTTGGCTAAGATCATATGTAGGATCTGTTCTTATCAATGGGGCTGCTGTTAGAAATCATGGGGTCCCATACAGCTCTCCTGATGGGGCCTCCTCTACCACACCTACACCCTACCTACCCCCGGGGTGCAGCAAAAAGCAGCACTGACTTTATCTACCTACACCTTGACATATGAAAAAAAAAGTCCCTCCTCTGCTCCCACCTCCTGGGCCCCTCTGTTAACCTGATGGGGCCTAGGGAAATGTAATTTAAGCCCTGGTAAGCAAGTAGGAGTGAGGATGTGGCCTAGTAAAAATCCATTTATTCATTTAGGCAGGAACAAAAAAAGCTGCCCTGGGTCCAGTACAACAGGACCAGTTGTACTGCCTTATAAGCGGCCATGCTTATCAGTGTCCAGTAGTGGTGCTCTGCCATCATTCTGGCCTTTTGGTTGGAATGGCTGGCTGTATAGTATCCCTGCTGATTTGTGGGGGATCCTGAGGGATCTTCCTGGGAAGGAACCCGAATTTAGCATGCACCAAGAAGCATGTGGGTTGGCAATACTTCCCTAGTCTGGGGGATTCCAAGGGGCCCAGTGCCTCCTGATTTGAGCAGCGCTACCTGGTCTGGCCAGGGGTTGGGAAGGCAGAGAGTCTGCAGTGGTAAGCGCCCCCTTGGAGTGGCATCCTAGGAGTGCTTCAATTATTATTTTATATGGATGTGGGACCCCGTGGGGAGAAAGGGCACTTGGTCACAACACCACAGCTTCTTTCTGCACAATGCCTCATAGTCTAGGCCTTTTGGTCAAGACTGGGGCAATTTTTGTTATTTGTCTCCACGAGTCTGTCACTTCACGTTTTTGTGTGTGACCTTTTAACTCAGGGTTGTAGGGTGTGGGTCTTCAGGTCTACCCTGAGGACTAAGGGGATGATGTGTGGCCATAAGGTTCCTTCCTCCCCTGCCTTCGATGTCTCTCTTTGGAAGAGTCACCCACCCAGTACTCGTTGGTCGGCTTTGGCTGATCATGAGGAGCAGGGTCCACCATGCCTTTTGACTAGGTGAACCGGAGTGTGCCTTACCCCCCCCCCCCCTCATTAGTTTTGTGCCCTGGGGGTGGGGCAAGGAACGGTCTTTCCTCTTCAGAAGGGGACCATTTGACATACTCTAGTGCACTTTTTTTTATCTGTGTGTGTTCACATGCACGTTTTGTTTTACGTTGGTGTTTTGTTTCTGCGTATCGCGTTGCGTGCTCTAAAAACAAAAATAAATTAGCATGTTGATGAAAGAGGGAAAGGTGGTACCAGGGTAGGCAAAATATTAGCAGATCAAACTTCAGCTTTAAGTAAGAGTGGAGTAGAAATTTGTGGGAAATCCATACACTCAGACAGATGGAACCATAACAAAGTGTGGAACTTGGCTTGCTATTTTAAAGAGTTGTGTGAAATCTGGATCACTTTACCATGCCCATCTTGGCTGAGATCTCTGGATTTGTTTTGCAGCAAGAGAAGGCAGAGTCAGAAACTTTGAAAGGGAGGTCAACAGAGTCCCCAGAAGATTAAAGAAACCAATAAGTTAAAGGGGTGATTCAAACAAACCAACATCCAACAATTGGTTCCTAACTCAGAGGTGAAGGGCTTCTCCGAGTCACCCACAAAACAAAGATAATGCAAACCGTTTGTTTCAGTCACAAATCAAAACTTCAGTTCAGCAGCTTTCTCAGGTTTTTGGCTTCCTGAGTTCCATGCCAAGAGCAATTCTCTGCTCCAGTCACGCTTCCTTTATACCACCTGTTGGTGGACAAAAGTGGACCGCAAAATCTGGTCCGGAACCAACCTTGCCATGGTGACTGGTAAAACCCGGGCCTGACTCCACCTTAGTTTCCTGCAAATGAACGTATGTGAGGTGAAACATAATGTCCATCGAACAACTCACCTTTTATAATGTCACACATCCCCCCCCCCCGCTCAAGCCCCTGCGGCTGAGCAACAGTCCCAAACAGACAATGGATACAGGAAAGGGCATCTGCATTATTTTGGAGTTCCCCAGCTTTGTGTTCCACTGTGAACTTAAATGTTTGAAGAACAAAAAACCACCTTGCCACCCGACTGTTTTTCTCCTTGTTATCACACATCTATTTAAGAGGGGCATGATCAGTGAATAGTTTAAATGGTCTCCAAGGTCCATTTGATAGCTAAACATTCCTTCTCAACAATGGCATAGTTTTTCTCATGTCTGTTGAGCTTTCTGCTAAGGTAGACCACTGGGTGCTCCTCCCCATCTCTGATTTAGGACAGTACAGCACCCAGTGCCACATCAGAGGTGTCTGTCTGCACCACAAACTCCTTTGTGAAATCTGGGGTCACGAGCACAGGTTGTGCACAAAGGGCTTGCTTCAACATTTGAAATGCCTTCTCTGCCTCAGGATTCCATTTAATCATGACCGACCCTCTTCCCCATCGTCAGATTTGTCAGTGGGGCTGCAATGGTGGCAATATTGGGTAGAAAATGCCTGTAGTACCCTTTGATCCCAAGAAATGTTCAAACTTGCTGTGACAGGGCTTACTGTCACTGTGTGTTTTGGAGGGGGCTGTGGGCTGGCCTTCTACCCACAGACTATGGGCCAGCAGAGAACAGGAGATTTGGGGGCTATTTGCCATCTCCCACAAGCAAGAGAAGACGCCACCTCCAGACATTTGTGTCCACAGTCACCGGTTCATCGGAACTGGGTGAGCGCGGTATCTGTGGCCAATCTTGTGGAGCTGTTTCCGGCTACTTGAACCTATTGGTCTGGCTGGGCTAAATATTTACTTTTATTCCACAAACAATGTACTTTTAGCTGATAAAGGCACATACAAGATGGGGGTATGCCCAAAGCGTGGGGCTACGAGACTTGGGGACAGAATGGTGTTAGGATAATGTAATTATGTCCCTAAGTTCCATCCCTTCTCTCCCATCCTCCCCCTCTTGTTGATTGTGTTAATTATGCTACGTCATGGCCCGTAGACAAAAGGTGTGGAGATGCATCCCATCAGGGGATGTATAAGGAGGGGCTGCCTGTGTGTCATTATCCCTTTATGTTTTTCAACTGTAATTTCTGTTTGAATGTACAAGTGTCGAGTTTCCATTGGTTCTTCCTTGTCCCCTACCCCCTCTATGACAAGGCTAAAGGGTGTGTCCATAACTGTGTTTAAAAGTGTATGTTTTGTACTTAATAAACAGTTTATGCTCTGCGTGTTTAACCCTCAACATCTGTGTGGTTTGCCTCGTGATTGGGGATTAAGGGCTGGTTATGGCGAATCTGATGGTTGAGGGTGTATTTGGAGAACAGAAGACAGAGTTCTGGTGGAGGTGCCCAGCCGGGGTATCCAGGATCCATCACACTTGCTTTTTATTTATAGGTTGGGGCCACTTTTGAACCACCTCAGTCTTATTGATCTGAGGCTTAATCAGCCCTTGATCAATAATGTAGCCAAGGTATTTGACCTCCTCCAAGCCTATGGCACACTTTTTGGGGTTGGCAGTGAGTCCTGCTTACCTAAAGGAATCTACTACTAAATGAGATTCCCAATCTGGGCTGTGGATGACAACATCCTCCAAATAGGAGGCTGTGTATTGGCAATATGGTCTCAATGTCTTGTCCATCATTCTCTGGAATTAGGCAGGAGCACCATGCAAACCAAAAGGCATCCACTTATATTGGAATGACCCCTCGGGAGTAGAAAAGGCAGTCTTCTCTTTTGCAGATACTGTTAGGCGTGTCTGCCAATAACCTTTAGTCAGGTCTAAAGTAGTTATGTACCTGGAACTCCCCAACCTGTCAATGAGCTCGTCGACCGGAGGCATTGGGTATGCATTGAATTTGGACACACTATTCAACTTCCTGAAATCATTCCAAAACCTTATAGTGCCATCTGGCTTTGGGACCAACACTATTTGACTTGACCAGTCACTGTGGAACTCCTCCATCACGTCCAACTCTAACATTTTCCTAATTTCATTTGCAACTGTTTTGCGCCTATCCACGGGTATTTTATAGGGCTTAACATTTACGCGGACACCTGGTTCAGTAATTATGTCATGCTGTATAACTGTGGCCAGTCCGGGTAGGTAAGAGAAAAAGTCCCTATTCTTACTCACAAACTCTTTAACATCCTTTTGTTGAGCCACTGACAAGGTTTAAGTTATGGGTACCTCAGGTGTCATGGGGCCATGTCCTTTTGGGGGGTTGGGATTGTCATTAAAGTCTGTCCTTCTGAGGTTTCAAGAGATTAATTTGATATATTTGCTCTTGTTTCCTTTTCGCCAGCTGGTAAACTTTGTAGTTTACTTTCCCTGCTCTTTCCATAGTTTGAAAGGGACCTTGCCACTTTGCTAGGAATTTACTCTCAACTGTGGGGACTAGTACCAGCACTCTATCCGCAGGGTTGAAGTTCCAGGTCTTGGAAACCCAATTATAAACCTTTCTCTGGGCCTCCGGGGCTTGCTCCATATGCTCCCGTACAAGCGGCATGATGGCCTTGATTCTATCTTGCATCAGTGAGATATGACGCTTCTGTAAGGCGTGGACTCTTCTCTCCCAGGTTTATTTTGCGACATCTAGCAATCCCCTGGGATGTCTACCATACAGTAGTTAAAAAGGGGATTAACCTGTAGATGCCTGAGGTACCTCTCGTATGGCAAACATGATGTATGGCAGCAAAAAATCCCAATTTCTTCCATCTTTGTCCACCACCTTTTTTAACATGCTTTTGAGTGTTTTGTTAAATCTCTCTACAAGACCATCAGTTTGGGGGTGGTAGACAGAGGTATGAAGATGGGAGATTTTGTAAAACTTACACAATTCTTTAGTGACTCTGGACATAAATGGTGTGTCTTGATCCATTAACACCTCTTTTGGAATACCCAAACGACTAAATACCTGGACAAGCTCTTTGGCAATAGCCTTAGCTGAGGTATTACCCAAGGGAATGGCTTCAGGATACCGTGTGGCATAGTCCAGTATTACCAGTATGTGCTGATGGCCCCGGGCAGATTTTACTACTGGTCCCACCTGATCCATGCCAATTCTTTCAAAAGACACTTCAATTATCGGTTAAGGTATCAGCGAACTGCGAAAATGGGGTGATAGCGCAGAATACTGACACTCTGGGTATGACTCACAATATTCTTTGACATCTGCATGTAACCCAGGCCAAAAGAATCTCTGGATTATTCTCTCCTTAGTTTTCTCTATACCCAGATGTCCCCCCATTATATGACCATGGGCCAAATCTAATACCATCCGGTGAGAGGGTTTGGGAACCATCAACTGCTCTACCTCCTCCTCCCCTTGCTTTACCACTTGATACAGCAAGTTATTTTTAAGAGCCATATAGGGAAAAGACACCCCTATATTAGGTTCAACAGGCTTGCCATCAGTCATTTTAATGTTTTCTCTGGCTCTAAGAGTGTGGAGTCTCTTAATTGTTCCGTACAAAAATCATCTTTCCTGATTTCAAGTCAGGCACCGCATTCTGTTCACTTTCATTATTAGAGTCAGAGATATTTTTTGTTCATTACCCTCAAGCTGGGGGCTGGAATTCAGGTCCTCCTGCTCCCCAGCCATTACAGAAAAAGGAAAAGGATCTACCCCTCCTTTGGACACACCAACAGTTTCCCTTTCAATTTTGCAATCAAAAGGGTCCAGAGTGAGTTCCAGTGTTTCTTCAGCAGGGGGAGCTCAGTCCTCCTGATTACTTTTGTTTTTCCATAAACTCCAAAAGTGTGGAAAATCTCTCCCCACTAAGACTTCATGAAGTAGTGAGGGTACCACCTCCACTGAATTTGTCACGGTGCCCCAAGGACTATCAAACTCAACCACCGTAATCTGGTAGTCACCTGTGTCGCCATGTATACAAATCACCCCAATAGTGCTAGGGTGTAGCAGGATTTACAAAATAACATTTGACTAATGCCACAACACTACCAGAATCTATCCAGGCTCTTACTAATTATTTCCAGGTTCCTAACTCAGAGGTGAAGGGCTTCTCCCAGATACCCACAAAACAAAGATAATGCAAACCTTTTGTTTCAGTCACAAAGCAAAACTTCAGTTAAGCAGCTCTCTCCGGTTTTTGCAATTCTCTGCTCCAGTCCTGCTTCCTTTATACCACCTGTTGGTGGACACAAGTGGACCGCAAAATCTGGTCCGGAACCAACCCTGCCAAGGTGGCTGGTAAAACCCACACTGGATTCCACCTTAGTTCCCTTCAAATGAATGCATGCAAGGTGAAACATAAATTCCATCGATCACCTCGCCTTTCATAATGTCACACTGCACATATGCAATGTGTTATACATTGCCTCACCAGATGTAGGTAAGTACTCAGCTTTAAGAGGTTAAATTGTCCCTGTGCAAATCCTGAACATCCCCATGCATCTGAATGGGCCAAGTTGCTTCCTTCCTATAACGTCCAACCTTCCACTTATCGATTAATACCAATGTGACAGCACCTCATGAATCATGGCTGGTGCTGGGTCTGTGGTGGAGGGGCGCAGGTCGTGAAATGATCTGTGACTACGCTGAGTAGTATACAAACCGTATACAAACTGTTGTAATTCCTATACCGTTCACCTGATTTGGATGTAAATACCCTCAAATTAAAGCTGAACGTCTGTGGTGGTGTATAGAGCCAAAAAGATTAGAATTGTGTCGATGTCCCAATATTTATGGACCTGACTGTAACCATACTAAACTTATATTCAGTACGCCCCATGGGTATCAGATGCCGTATAAGGCTTTTCCAGCCGCTTAGCATACATTTTACTATACTTACTGGGACATCCCCTATCCATATAGGTATCTCTGTACAATGGAAGATTGTTGTTGACCAGTTTGCTTCCAATATAAAAGCGTAGGGGCAGTAGGTTTCTCCCAATGTAAGGCGATAGCTTATCTTGTATAAAATAATGTAGTATTAACAAACACTCGCTCTGACTCTGTAGGAAAAATAGCCACCACTAAGCCCATCAAGCATACTGACATTGAGAGCAGAAGAGGGACAGAAGTAATAGAGTTCAGCAAATCCACTAACTCTGCCCAAAAAGTTGCTATGTATGGACAGGACCAAAAGATGTGTGGGAAGTCCCCCTGAGCCGCACCACACCGCCAACACTTGAAGGAGCACATAGGATTTATCTTATATAATCTGCAAGGTGTAAAATATGCTATATGAACCACTTTAAATTGGATCAAACGGTTTCTCAAGGATACCAAGGGTCGAAGAGGAAAATCCCACTCCTCCAGTCCTCCATGTTCAGATCTGGTATATCTCGTACCCACCTATCTCTAAGACCCTCCAATGACGGGAGGGAAATTAGGATAAGATTAGAATACAATCTTGAAATGGGCTTCTCCATGCATTCCAACCTAAGAACTGATTCTAAAGTGGATTGTATAATCATTAAATTCTGTGGGAACTGGGCGTGGAAGGCATGAGAGAGCTGAAATTATCTGAATAAGTGAGAACTGGGCAGGTTAAAGATTGATATAAGTGAAGAGAAAGTAGACCATTTCTGATCAGTGATCACCTGGGAAAGTAATGGGCAAGGGCACATAAGGGTGGTCAGTTTATACCTGGGGTTCTTGGATTCCCACAAATAGGATGAGAAAAGTTGATTTAATCTTGTAAAAAAAGAGACAGGAAGCCACTGCAGAGAATGTCTAAAGAGATACATAAGTTTTGGTATAATTTTCATTTTTAAAAGATTAAAGAGGAAGCAAACCCAGATTGGGTTTACTTCCTCTACATTCCCCTGTAAACTAGAAGCATAATGGGCCACTATGCATTGCATAGTAGACCATTATGTGCCACTTACCTGCAAACGAAGCCTGCAATGTCCAGCACTGTCCCCTGTGCTGGCGGCGTCCATCTTCAGCCCCTCTTCCTTCCGGGGCCGCGATCTCCGGCTCTGTGACTGGCCGGAGTCGCGTGATGTCACTCCCGCGTATGCGCGTGGGAGCCGCCAGTCACAGCATGATCACAGTGGAGAGACGGCACAGAGGCCATTTCTTCACTGCGCATGTGCCAAAATGACGTCGGCACAGCTAATACACTGCATATCTCCTGAACCATTCAGGCCTATGATAAGGCTTACCTGTAGGTTAAAGTGGTTGTCACGAGTTGACAACCACTTTAATACATCCCAGTAAGAACAATGGAAGAGACTTCCATGCTTTCAACTTTGACCCAATATGTCCTAAAATCGGAGTCAAATTCAAAGAAATGTTCTCTACCCACTGCAATGGGATATCATTCAGTGCTGTACTGCGGGCCTCAATATCTATTGGAAATAACAAAGATTTAGTCCAATGTACCTTAATCTCAGTGTCCGTTGAAAAAGAGACCAGTATCTGTAAGGCCCCTTGAAAAGAAGGTCCGGCATCATTTAAAAACAATAACAGATCATCCGCATACAAGGCTACCCTCTCCTCCAACCAGCCAATCCACTACCCCTTAATATTGGGGGGAAGTACGAAGAGCCTCCCCCCATAGGAAAGGAATCAATGGCCAAGAGGACCTCCTCCGATGTTATAGGACGTATTAACACATCTCTCTCATTAGCTGTTAACCAGGCCAGTGCAACTGATTCCAACCAAGCCACCAATTCTTTTGGCTGGAAATCAGGAGTCAACTGAGATGTGTATAGTGTCTGGTAGAATTGACAAAAAGGCTCTAAGATTTCTCCTGAGGGGGTACTTATTTCCAAAATCGGAATACTAGGTTGTTCCTGTTGAGCCATCATGGCCAAGAAACTACCATTACCAAGTAGAATTTTATTCACCATATCCGGATGTGAAATCCAGTTGGTTCCCAATCGCCACTGGACTGCATCGCAAAATGATGAAGGCGGAGTTTAAGCATAAGCGGGGCATGGTCCCGATAATCCACTAGGCAGGTACTTGGCATCTACTACATCCACCAAAATAGCCAGATTGGCAAAAGCTAAATTTATGCGAGATGCAGTCTTATATGAAGTTGAAAAACAGGAATGTGTTCTAATCAAAGCAGGGTTCCACCCAAAAGTGGTACTTCCAATTTAAGGGAAGGCAACCCCCTGACATGCCACAACTAGCATGTCATTTTTTTTGGGGGGGGGGGGTGTGGGGGGACCCTGTTTTCACAGGGTCCCACTTCCTCTCCTCTCCGCAGAGCCAGAAGGAAGTTCACCTTCCCCCCCCCCCCTCTCTCGGCGATCTTCCCAGAAGATACGCCAGCCATTCACAGCGCACAGCGCGACACGTGCATGCGCAGTGCACGCCCGGCTTTGAAGCCAAAGCCGGGTGCCCATACTTGTGATGCTGGCGCCGCCGAGGGGAGGGGGAGAAGAGTGACGCTGCAGGCGGCTGGAGCCTGGATCAGGTGAGTGTCCGATTATTAAAAGTCAGCAGCTACACTTTATGTAGCTGCTGACTTTTAAGAGGGTGGAACTCCGCTTTGATGGATTTTTCTATCGCCAAAACCCTACCAGGCCTGCCATCTTAACACCGGCGTAGCTAGGGGGTGTGGGGGGTGAGGCCAGCACCCGGGTGACACCCGCCAGAGGGGTGACACCCATTGGCAGGGGCACCTCCACCAGTGTCGGCAGGATGGAGGCCCGAAATCCCGCAATAAAGGCAGTCACTTGCACTGGCGGCACCTGCACAGACAAGCCACCTCGGCGGCTCCCTTTCTCTTCAGAGAGTTCAGGCATCTGGGCGGGCGACGTGTAAATCCCCCCCCCCCCCCCCCGCGCGCAGGCAGCCCGGTGGGAAGAACTGACAGTGTGCTATTGTAAGCGCTGCAGTGCCTGACTGTATAAACAGAGGAAGGGAAGAGTGACTCCTCCCTTCCTGGACAAATGACAGCCAATAGGCGTGTGGCCATCTGGCTTCCATCCAATGCTAGAGAGCGGGCGGGTCTGGGCGCGGAAGCATCAGGTGGAAGACTCACTGTGGATGCGATCTGGATTCTAGAAGCAAACTGAGGGTGACAAGTCCTGGAAACAGGTCATTATATTTACAGAACTACAGTGTCAGGAGGGTACAGACTGGTCATATACCCTGTAAACCATATTGCACATTATATACAGACCAGTCTGTACCCTGACACTGTGGTGTACATTATATACACTGGTCTGTATATGATGTCCAATATGGTTTACAGGGTATATGACCAGTCTGTACTCTGCTGACACCATATTGTACATTGAGCATAGGCCCCCTCACCTCCCAAAGCACTCCCAGCACATATCTGACCGCCCCACCTCCTTACAAGCACAAGTGGAGAGGGGTGTGTGTACTGAGGGAAGGGATCTTTACGGAAGGTGGGGCATCTGTACTTAGTGGAGGGGGGGGGTCTGAACTGAGGGGGGGGTGGGTCTGTACTGAGGGGGGACTATATGTGGTGAGGGGGGGTGACACCATTGTTTACCGCACCAGGTGACACCAACCCTAGTGACGCTACTGCATCTGAGTCAAGAGCTCTCTGGAAAAATATTTAGAAGTAGTTTCTGTATCCAGAACAGCATCAAGTGTAGCATTAAAGTCTCCCATTATCAATAGCTTAGCTGGACCATACAAGGACATTTTTTCTAACAGACTGTATAGAAGGGTCCCTGAAAAAGGAGACATTACATTTTAGACATTATTGTCAACCAGTCAAAATCAGGTTCAAGTTCTATATCTACTTAATCTCCCTGGCGGTATGATTATGTCAAATGTTTGCGTCTCAAAGCAGTACATTGTTTTGCATAGAAATTTGGCGTTTTATATTGTAGGGCTGTAATTCGTAGGAATAACTCAATTAAATCTGTCCAAACGGGCCTAGTAGACATCCCGGGTATGATAAAGTTTGAAACAACGAAATCATAAATTATAATATAATAAATCACTATAAATAGTTTTCAAATATAATAATATAATAATACAATGTATTCAATAATGTAATCAAGTCAAAAACACTGAAATTTGCTCATTTGCAGAATTGTCGCTGTCGTCACTTTCAGTGTCTGATGATAAATTTCCCCACGAATCAGTATCACTCAATTCTGCAAGTGATCTTCTTTACTATCGTTGTTTTCTAGCTGTTCCAAAACCGCTTTTCATGTAAAGGGACGCTTTTTGAATGCCATGGACATAATCAAGTTTCCAGGCAGAAAGAATGGCATATATAATATAAAAGTGCATGCAGGGCACTGGACAAAGCACTGGGGACAATAGGGATGTGGAATGATTTCATACAGTAATGTAATCTTACAGATTACAGTGTACTGCATGTGTTATGTGTGTTTCACTTTTTGAATTTGCCGCCGGGCTCCGCCCCCATGCGACGCGACGCTCGCAGGGAACGGAGCCCGGCATCACAGTGAATCGGGCGGAAGACGCAGTCTGCTGACACAGCAGGAGGACATCTCTGGATCCAGGGGACAAGGTAAGTAATGCTGCCTGGATCCAGCGATGCCATCCCAAGTGTGGCTCGGGGTTACCGCTTTTGGTAATGAAAATTCACCCTGAGCCACACTTGGGAATACCGACAGGGAGATTAAAGCTGTATACCTTTTACTCTTTCTTAATTAATTTACAGTACTGTGAAAAAGTATATGTATATCCTGATAATTTTTTTGCATATTTGTCACACTTTGCAATGATTCAGATCATCAAACAAATTTTAATATATTGCACAAAGTGCTGTCAATCACAGCCAGTGAGCCAATCAGGAGACGGCGGGGCAGGACCGAGCCACGGCTCTGTGTGTGAATGGACACACAGAGCCGTGACTCCGCTCGGGTGCCCCCATAACAAGCTGCTTGCCGTGGGGGCACCTGGCAGGAGGGAGGGGCCAGGAGCGCCAGCATGGGACTCAAGAAGAGAAGGATCCAGGCTGCTCTGTACAAACCATTCCAGAGTGCAGGTAAGTATAACCTGTTTGTTATTTTTTTTTTAAATAAAAACAACAAGACTTTAATTGCTTTAAGGGAAAAAATCTGTTCAATCCTGCCTGACTTATGTGAAAAAGTAATTGCCCCCTAAAGCTAATAACCAGTTGTGCCACCCTTGTCAAGCTTTTGCGATAACTGGCAATAAGTCTTTCACATTACTGGAGGAATTTTGGCCCACTCTTCTTTGCAGAATTCTTTTAACTCAGCGACATTGGAGGGTATCTAGCATGAAGGGCCTGTTTAAGGTCATGTCACAGCATCTCAATCGGATTTACGTCTGGACTTTGACTAGGCAACTCCAAAACCTTACTTTTTTTTTTTTTTTGTTTTTTGAGCCATTCACAGGTGGGCTTGCTTGTGTGTTTTGGATCGTTGTCCTGCTGCATAACCCAAGTGTGCTTGAGCTTGAGGTCACAAACTGATGACTGGACATTCTCCTTCAGGATAATTGGTGTGCGCAGTGGATTGCATTAGGGTGTGCACCCCAAAGTTCAAACACACATGCCTTTCTCTGCAGCCTCAGCTGCACGGGGCAGTGAATGAATTGGTCTGTGGGGGGGAAGTGGAGAGGAGGCAAACTAGCAGCACTGTAGGGCGGGTGGGGGGCCAAAAAGGTGGGGGGGGGGGAGCCTGAGCAGTAGGGGGAATTGGCACTGCACATAGTAATTAGGGTGTACCCTGGCACACATCACACCCCCTGCGCACACCTATGTTCAGGATCGTCTGGTAGAGTGCAGAATTCATGGTTCCATCAATTATGGCAAGTCGTCCAGGTCCTGAATCTGCAAAGCAGCCCCAGACCATCACACTACCACCACCATGTGTAACTGTTGGTATGATGGTCTTTTTATGAAATGCTGTGTTAGTTTTACACCAGATGTAAAGGGACGCACACCTTCCAAAAAGTTCAACTTTTGTCTTGTCAGTGCACAGAATATTTGCCAAAAAGTCTTGGGGATAATCAAGATTTTTTTTTGGCAATGTGGGGCAAACCTTTGTGTTCTTTTTGGTCAGCAGTGGCTTTGGCCTTGGAACTCTCCCATGGATGCCATTTTTTCCCAGTTTCTTTGAACCATGAACACTGGCCTTACCTGAGGCACGTGAGGCCTGCAGTTCTGTAGATGTTCTGGTTCTTTTATAACCTCTTGCGTGAGTTGTCGTTGTGCTCTTGGAATCATTTTGGTAGGCCAGCCATTCCTGGGAAGGTTCACCACTTCTCCAAATTTTCTACATGTCTGAATAATGGCTTTCACCGTGGTTTGCTGGAGGCCCAAAGAAATGGCTTTGTAATCCTTATAGAGTAGAGAGGGTTAGAATCCTGTCCGTTTTTATTGCTGTCCCCGTTAGGGAGATCCACCCGCTCTATTTGTCCTGTTAACCGTTATCAGTGTAAGTAAACAAAAATCCCAAATTTTGGGTTGTCCCCAGAAAATCTTCCAATGGGGTGACTAGTTCTGGTGAGCTGGGGGTCCCAATGGATTCCCTTCATTTGTAGGGAATTCCTCTCAATTCTTGCTTTGTCTATTGGACAGGAAGTGAAGGGAAATCTCCCCAATTGGACACAGATGGCAAAATTAAACCTTACAGGGGTTATAACCTTCCCTTACTCTATCCAAAATGAAAAAAAAAGGTTTTTACCTACAGTTCTACTTTAAGTTCATAGTCATATTTACTAACAATTACCTTTTTGCCTTTTAGATGTTGACCCAAATGCTGATATCGTGTGGCCATGTGCCGCTCCCATTAAATTCTCAGCAGTCAGCTCTTGTACCTCATACTTAGCCCTTGCACTTGAAAATGAAACACTTGCAGTATGGGACATGAAGTACTCTGGTAAGACTTATACTTATATACCTATGGTTTCAAATTATTTGCAGCAACGTGGTTGCTTTAACTGATTTACATGTAGACTAATATGGAAAATTCTTGTTTCCCAGGTTTTCCTTTAGCTGTTGTTGCCCTCCCAGAGGGACGGCATATAGGCAGTCTTTATTACTTAGAACACAATGCTTGCAGTAAAGAACCTCCAGCTGTCACTAGAGCCCAGATCCTGGTGTGGTGTACTGATAAATCTCTATACCTCGTCACTGCAGCAGGAGGTAGAGAACACAGTACGGTTCTTCTTCGAGAAAGGTGAGACCTCTGCATGATCTGCATCTTTTCCCAGTTGTCCATCAGTTATTCACAACCTTTGCCACATCTGACCTGCCATTACTTAAAGCGGAAGTATACCCATCGATTTTATAATGTCAAAGAAGAGTTAATATTCCCGGCATGCCAGAAATGCTAGCTGTCTCCTTGGTTGTGCTCTCAACCAAACTATCAAACCTTCCAATGGGTGGTGTCATAATGGATCACATGTGCAGCATCATGGCAGATGCAGATTAAACAGAGGCTAAGATGTCAGCTTCCTTGGCTGAAACCCATAGGAGGGTATACGCCCACTTTAATATCCAGATTGGGGTCTTTTGCAGGATCTATATACAGCTGACCCTCGTCATGCTGATCTCCTGCCTTCAGTTCTCTTTAGTCACCAAAAACAAGTATAGAGGATTTTGACTTTTTTGCTGCATGCTTGTTCCTAGTCAGTGACACAGTTAGTAAGCCCACATATTTCTCAGTACATTGAATATGTTCACCATAAAATGGTCTTTAAGGCCTCATGCACACAGGCACATTAGGGGCATACATTGTAGAATTCTGCTTTTTTGCTGTGCCCCAGAACCCAGGTGCTGCGTACATCCGCCTATAGACATGAATAGCTGTATGCCGGTAAACATTAGTACTCACGTAAAATAGTGTATAACGTATTGATGTATCCTCCAAACACAGACTTTCTTCTTTTGAAGAATACCTTCATACACTATACACAGGTTTATTTGAGTACTACTATATACCTGCTTACAGCCACAGGTACTGCCGGTCTGTGGGCGGGTCTTACTGCACCCGTGCATGTTGGGTAACACCTCATCCGAAGGCGTGCTCACCAGTGCCTGGGACCAGGTGGAGACTGTGGTCATGTGAAGAATCAAACATTAAAGCAGTCCACGACTCACAGATGAGCCACTTATGTGTAGCAGTAATATACAGTCTTCTTCCATAAGATGTTTTGTCCCAGATAACTACACACCAACACTGTGTGTTACATTCGGAGGGACATGCAGAAACATTGCCCACTCCACCAGTCCAGTGTACCTCACTCTCACTAACAGAATGAAACCCATAGCGTGGGTCTCATTCGTGTCCTAAGTTAACTCCTTCCTGTACCTAGTGATTAGGCCTTGTATCTCCATAACGCTAGTCTACTCTCAGTGACCAGAGGAAAAGGGCCGATAGGGAGGGAGTCAGAGCACCGACCCCCTCACTATCGGAGGACCTGTCACCTAACCAGGTACCACACCAAAGGACTGGTTGCTGTTCTTCTCTTATGTTACCCATGGCAACTACCTCCTCTTCCTTGTCTTGCAAGTTAACCCTATTTGTAGTGGTGTTACACATACCCCATCGTTCTTTTACAGACCTGTGTTCTTTAAGAATACACCAAGACCTGACATGCACCCCTTGAATAACTTCAGACCATGCTCAAAGCAGTTGAACAACTTTTACTGAGGATTTAGCAGAACATGTATAACATAAATAAATGTCCTTCTCCTAACTACACCTAACTGGTGAAGTCCTAGGGGAAAAGGAAGAACTTGCATAGAGGTGTGCTTGATGGCAGTGATCCTGATGAGTTGGCACTCTGAAGGTAGACTACAAGTCCCAGCAAGCTTCTGCAAGGTTTCTGCTTTCTTTAACCTTTTAGCCCTCTTGCACTTTCAGGCTTTCAGGTCCACTGTAGATGTTGAGAGTGGAAATCTTAATAGAAATCTGCCCACAAAAACAGAGCACTAATTATATCAGTAGTACACAGATTCATTTTATAAGTCATTTCCAGATTCTGTGTGCGCATTGCTATTTTAAATAAGGCTGTTTTTTAGAAAATATGATTTTTTCGCTGCTGATTTGTGACAGCATCATAAATGTAGATAGAAAAATACTGACTACAAGTCATGTACGAACAGGGGCTATGAGGATAACCCACAAACACCCGATCGCTGGCCAGCTCAGTATAACACAACCAGGGAGAGGTGGATACCAATGACTGCAGGATTCAGCCACCAAATCAAATATGATTTTTATGGCTTATTTAATTAATAATCACACCAAATCACCCAAAAGTGTCAATTCAAGTGATTCTAAAACACAGATTTGCAGGTGATTTACAGGATTGCTTTCCATCCACTGGCAGATTAACACACTTTTTATCTCTAATATTGTTTTTTTCGAAGTACTGGCTCCTCCGATAACCAGATCAGTGCAGTATCTCCCATCCACTCACTTCCAAGTATGGTAAGATTTTATATACATTCAATTAACTTAGTATTCTCTTTAAAAAATGTTTATCTGTTTCCATATTTCTGTGCTTTCCCTGCTCGTCCCAACATTTTTAAAAATCATTTAGTGTGAGGTTCTGTAACATTGACCTTTTTTATAAATATGTATCGCATGCATTGGCCTTGAGGAACAATATTATTTCATCTGTTGTTTCTAGTGCACATTGGATTAGGACTTAAAGTGTTACTAAACCTAGGACCCTGCATTTACTATATCTGGTCTCCCAGAGTATACAGTACATGGAAATGTAATTATTTTAGTAAATATAAACTGCTAAATACCTTTTCTCATCAGCGGTATATAGCCATCTTTTGACTTCTGTCAGTGTCTGGTTAAAGTTTGTAGGAGGAGTTTTCATTCTCCTCTAACTGTCCTATGAGCCTGCAGGACCCCGACCCTCTGTCTGGACTGTGCTGATTGGTCCTGTGCCAAACACATGTACCCTCCCAAGAAAAGAAAAACTCTCTAGCAATACACACCAAACTGAACATGTGCAGAGTGCCCCCAATGTTCTGTTCTATCAGGAGTTGGATTGGGACAGTAAAAGAAGGGGGGGATCAGAGAAGACTGGATCAAACAGCCTTTTTACACAATGCAGAGGATTATATCCTAAGGTTCCACAGTGAATATAACAAGAATGCTTTACTGGATACAAAGATTGATTTTACTGTTGTGGGTTTAGTAACACTTCAAAGGATAAGTTCACCTTTCTGAACATGTTAGAGTGAGGGAAAAAAAGTATTTGATCCCCTGCTGATTTTGTACGTTTGCCCACTGACAAAGAATTGATCAGTCTATAATTTTAATGGTTGGTTTATTTTTACAGTGAGAGGCAGAACAACAACAAAAAAATCCATTTCAAAAAAAGTTATAAATTGATTTGCATTTTAATGAGTGAAATAAGTATTTGACTTAGTACTTGGTGGCAAGGAGGTCAGACGTTTCTTGTAGTTGGCCACCAGGTTTGCAGACATCTCAGGAGGGATTTTGTCCCACTCCTCTTTGCAGATCCTCTCCAAGTCATTAAGGTTTCCAGGCTGACATTTGTTAACTTGAACCTTCAGCTCCCTAGACATATTTTCTATGGGATTAAGGTCTGGAGACTGGCTAGGCCACTCCAAGACCTTAATGTGCTTTTTCTTGAGCCACTCCTTTGTTGCCTTGGCTATGTGTTTTGGGTCATTGTCATGCTGGAATACCCATCCACGACCCATTTTTAATGACCTGACTGAGGGAAGGAGGTTCTCACCCAAGATTTGACGGCACATGGCCCCGCCCATCATCCCTTAGATGCGGTGAAGTTGTCCTGTCCCCTTAGCAGAAAAACACCCCCAAACATAAAGTTTCCACCTTCATGTTTGACGGTAGGGATGGTGTTCTTGGAGTCATAGGCAGCATTCCTCCTCCTCCAAACACGGCGAGTTGAGTTGATGCCAAAGAGCTTGCTTTTGGTCTCATCTGACCACAACACTTTCACCCAGTTCTCCTCTGAGTCATTCAAATGTTCATTAGCAAACTTCAGATGGACCTGTACATGTGCTTTCTTGAGCAGGGGGACCTTGTGGGCGCTGCAAGGTTTCAGTCCTTCACGGCGTAGTGTTACCAATTGTTTTCTTGGTGACTATGGCCCCAGCTGCCTTGAGATCATTGACAGGATTATACTATGTAGTTTTGGGCTGATTCCTCACCGTTTTCATGATCATTGAAACTCCCCGAGGTGAAATCTTGCATGGAGCCCCAGACCGAGGGAGATTGACAGTTATTTTGTGTTTCTTCCATTTGCGAATAATCACACCAACTGTTGTCACCTTCTTACCAAGTTGTTTGGCGATGGTCTTGTAGCCCATTCTAGCCTTGTGTAGGTCTACAATCTTGTCCCTGATATCCTAGGGCAGCTCTTTGGTCTTGGCCATGGTGGAGAGATTGGAATCTGATTGATTGATTGCTTCTGTGGACAGGTGTCTTTTATACAGGCAACAAGCTGAGATTAGGAGCACTCCCTTTATAAAAGGGCTCCTAATCTCAGTTTGTTACATGTATAGAAGACACCTGGGAGGCAGAAATCTTGCTGGTTTTTCGGGGATAAAATACTTATTTCACTCATTAAGATCCATGTGAATCAATTCACTACAAGTACTGACAGCCTTTGCAGCTGTTGGCTTGTAGTTCTCAATGAACTACCGCTGAGCTGTTGAGCGCTGTGGTAGTTCATTGATTCTTCCCGGCATTGTACGATGTACAGGCAGACAGCTTACACTGACAGTGTGCAGGAAACCTGCCTGTCATCAGTGATCTGCTGACTACTGGTGCAATGTTTTCCAGGCTCCTAAAACAAAAAATAGTAAATGCACATTTTTTTACCTGCAAAACAATGTGCATTTATTGTTTTTTTAAAAGGTGAACTTAGCTTGCATGCAAAAATCTATCTATTGAAAAATATAAAAGAAAATGGGAAGACTGGATCAACCACACAAGAGCCTCTGCATACCTTAAAAACTGTGATATTTGAAAATAAGTGTTGTACCTGCCCTTAAAAATGCTCGAAGGAGCACACCTCGCCTACAGTTAGTTCCCATATGGGGTAGGAAGAGTATGACCTTCATACATAAGTTCTCTATTTTCAGATAAATTTGTAATAATCCTTCTCAATTTATTGACCAACGCAGTAGTGTAACCTTTGATTGTTTAATCTAGGAATATATCTTAAACGTGGAACGTTATTTGAATAATATCCTATTTGTTAATGCTTTATTATTATAACTAATAAAAATGTAAAGTTTAAAAAAAAAAAAAGGTGAACTTATCCTTTAAAGCAGAACTAAAGTCAAGGATACCCACCTATTCTCCAACAGTCCAGCGGTCATGCGCAGGAGTACAGTGTGCCTGAATGTAAACTGACCTATGCATTCACAGCTCTGTGTACATTTTGCAGAGCATTGCAAACAGGCATGCAATAAAGCATCTACCTGTGCAATTTTTCTTTCAACCTTTTGTTCTGTTATAGGCTGGGTTCACACCTATGGGAATTGGATGTGGCTTACACAGCATCCAGTGTGCATGACACTTGAAAACACATTGTTTTCGATGTGTCAGGTTCACATAGGTGCAGTGCATACGCACTCCGCATTGCACAGAAAACGTTTGCGTTTTCTGTGTAATGCGGTGCGAATTACCAGCCTATTAAGTTCAATGGGAACGCATCTAACACAGAGATGTGTTCCGCACTGAACAGGGATCTTTCCCCCTGCTCACGGCCCCTCCCCCTCCCTCCCATGGCAGCTGCTGTGCTGTGAGAAAGGACAGGAGCCGCCGGCAGCAAATAGGCTGGAATTCGCCCCGAACTGGTGTGAATCCAGCCTGAAAGTGTATCTAAAGCCAAACCTTGTTTTTGTTTTTTGAATATAACTGCCCATACACTGATTTTTTTTTTTTTTTTTTTTTTTTTAGTTTAGGCTGAATGAAAAAAATTATCAGATCCCTCCATCCATGCCATACAGCGCAGGTGGCCGCTATGGCTATTGTATTTTTACAGGCAGCACTGTTGGCTGTCAAAGTACCTGGGCAGCATCTGCATTGGTTGCAACCATGTTTTGGCTGACAATTTTCCACCCAGCACCATTCATTTTTCAATTGAGTGATGTCATGCGGTAGATGGCCCACAGGAACACCCACAGAGCAAATTTCACCTAGTTCTTCAGGAACTGGACAAAATGTGTACAATGGAAGGACCACTTTAGAGGGGAGGGAAACCCTTCTAAGGGGGATATTTGTTCAGATGGCAGCTGTCAAAATTATTCTAAGTGTACATTTTCTTTTCTTTTCAATAAACATGTTATGCCTACCTGCTCTGCACAGAGCAGCCCCGCTCCTCCTCCTCTTGGGTCCCCTGCTGGCGCTCCTGGCTCCTCCCCCTGCCAAATATCCCTATATCAAGCTGCTTGCTATGGGGACACTCAGGCAGGCTCACTTCCAAGCCTTGCTGTCTGCACCTATTGACACAGACAGCGGGACCCGGCCCTGCTCACCGCTTTCTTGTCTCTGGCTGTGATTGACAGCAACAGGAGCCAATGGCGCATACTGCGGTCTCTGAGCTAGTGAGGAGGCAGAGAGCAGAGAGAGCCTCTGCCCTCATGCAAATGGCTGTATCAAGATTAGGCTCAGGTAAGTATAGGGGGGGGGGGGGCTGCATGCAGAATTTTTTTACCTTAATGTAGAGAATGCACTAAGGTAACAAAAACCTTCTGCCTTTAGATACACTTTAAGAGGCTGATTCCCTTTATTTGGAATTGTTTTTCTCTTACTTCCTCTTGTGTGTTCAAGACAAGAAACAAATGTGGACCTCCCCAATGGGACATAGATGACAAAGAAAATTTGCTTTCTCTTTCCAAAATGGGAAAATAAGTTTTGAATTTAGATACACTGTACTATAAAGTAAACATTTTATTGATAGCTGTGAATATCTAATATGTTTTTAAGCAATAATGTAGTTATTTTTATACTAGATTTACATTTCCTTGGATTAATAAACCTGCAAGAAAAATTCAAAGTAGAATTCTAACAAGTTTGCGTGTATGTGAATTCTGAATGTCTGTATATAATGCGAGTAGCATTGAATAAATAATATTTGGCCATGCTTGCTGACATGTAGTAACTGTATTATAGGTGCTCTTACATTATTGGAACAGTACAGTGGAGCTTTTCGATGTTACCAGGTGTGAACCAGTTTGCCAATTTAGCCTGCCATCAACTCATATGCTGGCAAGTCCGTGGCAGCCAGTATATGCTCTTGATACAGATAATCTCAGCGTTTTTCTTAAAGGTAAATAATATAGTCCACATGCATGTATCATACATATTGATGTTGAATCATCTTGTGCTGTTTTAAAGTATATGTAAATCAAGTCACTTAAGTCTCATATAAGCTTTAATATGTCAATGTAATTTCAAAAAGCATTTGTAAATATGCAGTTTCCACTTAAAGCGCAGTTCCACCCACAAATACATCTTTATATATTTCAAATTCTCTATGCATGGTGAATCACCTTTGGGGAAAAAAAATGTATACTCACCCTAAGTGCCCTGTTGCTATGTGGTCCCTGTAATCTTCCACTTCCTGATCTGCGGCACTGCGCATCACTTCCTGCCTCACCTGGGCTCATGGGAGATGTGAGTCATCATTTCCCATGAGTCAGTGGCCATCCCTGAGCTGTAAAATCGCGTTATTTCCAAACAGGAAATGACACGATTTTATGGGGGAGAGACATGTTATCTATGTTGACATAACAACGGGGCAGGACCTTCCTCCGTTGCTGCCCATTGTTATGGCAACGAGACATACACTCAAGATTGAGAGGTGCATGCTGGTTACCCAGCATGCACCTTATCCAGGAAGAGACTCCAGGAGAGTGCGAGTGGACTTCACATGCCCACAGCTAAGATGGAAACTCCCAGTAAAGAAAAAATCAGCAATGTAAGTACAAAATAAATAGGAAGACTACCCGGTTTTAAAGCTATCAATTACTTTATTTATGTAATGAATACTAACTAGGTGGATGCCAGCAAAAAATAAAAAAAATATGTGGGCGAAACTCCGCTTTAAATTGATTGTAAAGAATGAATTTTCTTTTAAAAACAACAAACATCATACTTACTTGCTCTGTGTAATGGTATTTCACAAAACAGCCCGGATCCTCTTCTTCTGGGGTCTCCTGGTGGCTCTTGCACCCCCCCTGCAAGTGCCCCCATAGGAAGCTGCTTCCCATGGGGGCACTCGTGAGTGCTCAATCCCGAGCCGGGCTGTTTGCAGCAATTCAGACACACAGCCCGGCTTGGCCCCACCCACCCACTTGCTGCTCACAAGTTTTGATTGACAGCAGCTTTTAGTCAAGCCTGTGAGAGCCAGAAGACTGGAGAAGAGTTGCTGCAGATGTGCCAGATGTGCACAGAGCTGGACTCAGAGTGGGTTCAGGTGAGTATTTTGGGGGGTGCTGGGGGGGAGGGGCACTATTAAAATGTTTTTTACCTTAATACAGAGAATGCATTAAAGTGCTTCTAAAGGCAGAAGTTTTTTTTTATCTTAATGCATTCTATGCATTAGGATAAAAAACCTTTTGTGTTTAGCTCCCCCCTCATCACCCCTGATACTTACCTGAGCCCCATCTTGATCCAGCGATGTTGCATGAGAGACTTGGCTGTCTGGGACCATTGGCTCCTGCTGCTATCAATCAAAGTCAGTGAGCCAATGAGGAGGGAGAGGGGATGGGTCTGAGCCGGGACTCCATATCTGAATGGACACACAGAGTAGCGGCTCGGCTAGGGTGCTCCCAAAGCAAGTTGCTTGCTGTGGTGGTAGTCATCAAGAGGGAGGGGCCAGGAGCACTGAAGGGGGACCCAAAAAAAGGAGGATCCAGGCTGTTCTGTGCAAAACCACTGCACATGGCAGGTTAGTATAACATGTTTGTTATTTTTAAGCAACAAAAAAAAAATCAAGGCTTTAAAATCACTTTAAGGTAAAAAAAAACATTTTACCTTTAGAGCCACTTTAAATAATACCTAGTGATCCTGCCATAAAGACACTTGTTAAAGAGACTTGTTATAGGGTGTGTGACAATATGCGAGGCAAAGTGGTAGACGGATGCTACCTGTCACCATCGTATGTGTTCATGTGGATTGGATTAAGCAGAGTCCGGTCCTGTTAGGCCTCATGCACACAGGACGTTTTTTGACTGTTTTACAGCAGCTCTTTTTAGCTGCAGACATTTTTTTCTACAGTCAATAAACTCTCCATCATGTTATCCTATGTGTTCATGCACACACAGGCTGTTATCAACTATTTTTGGCAGGGATGTTTTTGAGCTGTAAAAAGAACCCAAGACCAGTGGGTTCTGAGAGATGTTTTTCAGCTGTAAAAACACTCAGAAACGTGGCTAAATGCCGGCCCCAACGTTCTTGGACATTTTAGATCAATTGAGGAAAAAAAACCCAAAAAAACGCTGGCCCTTTAAAAACGCGAAAGAACGCGCAAAAACGCCGGTAATATAACGCTAATAAAAGCTGAAAAAAATCACTGATAAGCTACTGACGTTTTTAGGACTTTTTTCCTTTGTGCATAAAGCCTAAAGAGATTGCAAGATATCAGCACCATTCAGATACAACAAAGGATATAAAAGGTGGAAACAGTAATTGTGTGATGCACAATAAGTGAACTCAGTATCATTTACGCCTCATGCACACAGAACATTTTTGGATGTTTTTACAGCTGCTGTTTTTAGCTGCAGATGTTATTTTCTACAGTCAATAAACTCCCCATCATGTTATCCTATGTGTTCATGCACACATAGGCTGTTATTATCTGCTTTTAGCTGGGGCGTTTTTGAGCTGTAAACAAAAATACGAAAACTAGTTCTGAGAAATGTTTTTCAGCTGCAAAAACGTGCAAAAACGCTACTCACCAATGTTTTTATTATTACTATACAGGATTTATATAGCGAGGACAGTTTGCGCAGCGCTTTACAACATGAGGGCAGACAGTACAGTTACAATACAATTCAATACAGGAGGAATCAGAGGGCCCTGCTGGTTAGAGCTTCCAATCTAGGAGGAAGGGTCAAGTGATATGAAAGGCTAATAACTGTGGGGGATGAGCTGATGAAGAAAATAAAAGTGTAGTTGTTAGGTGGAGGCAGGATAGGCTTCTCTGAAGAGAAAAGTTTTCAGGGATCGCCTGAAAGTGGATAGATTTGGAAACAGTCTGACAGATTAGGGAACGGAATTCCAGAGGATGGGAGAGGCTCGAGAGAAGTCCTGGAGGCAAATATGGGAGGAGGTGATGAGGGAGCTCGGGAGCAGGAGGTCTTGGGAGAAACGAAGAGGAGGCTTAGGTTGGTATTATGAGACTAGGTTAGTGATGTAGCTGGGAGTTGTGGATGGCTTTATATTGTTAATATTGTTAGTATTTTGAATTTCATTTGTTGGGTGAGTTGCAGCTAATGGAGGGATTGGCAGAGAGGAGTAGCAGATGCTGAGCGGTTTGTGAGGTGGATGTGTCTGGCAGCAGCATTCATGATGGACTAAAGGGGGGATAGTCTATTTAAAGGTAGGCCAATGAGGAGGGAGTTGCAGTAATCGAGGCGAGAGATGACCAGGGAGTGAATCAGGAGCTTAGTGGTTTCCTTGGTTAGAAAGGGACGCAGTTTAGAGATGTTGCAATGGTTGAGGCGGCAAGCTTTGGATAATGATTGGATGTGGGGCCAAAAGGAGAGCTCAGAGTCCAGGATAACACCAAGCACCCTGATATGTGGGTATGGGTGGATGGTTGTGCCATTGCTCTTGACAGAGAAGTCAGGGAAGAGGCACATGGGGGAGGAAATATTCTGAGTTCGGTTATGGACAAGTTGAGTTTGAGAACGTGGTGTGACATCCAGCCAGATATGTCTGTTAGTAAGTTAGTAATGCGTGAGGAGACTGATAGAGTGAGCTGAGGGGTGGAGAGGTAGATTTGGGTGTCATCAGCGTAGAAATGATATTGAAAGCCGTGGGAGACTATCAGCTGGCCCAGAGAAGAGGTGTATATTGAAAATAAGAGAGATCCAAGAACAAAACCTTGAGGGACACCGACAGAGAAAGGAAGAGGAGAGGAGGAAGTAGAATTATATGTGACACTGGAGATGCATTGTGATAGGTAGGATGAGAGCCACCAAAGAGCACAGTCACGGAGACCGAGGGAGTAAAGTATTTTGAGGAGTAGGGGGTGGTCAACTGTATCAAAGGCAGCCAAAAGGTCCAGAAGTAGGAGTACAGAGTAGTGTTCATTGGTTTTAGCAGTTAGTAGGTCATTTGTGAGTTTTAGAAGGGTAGTTTCTGTGGAGTGTTGAGGGCGAAATCCAGACTGAAGGGGATCAAGAAGGTTATTCTTAATGAGGTGGTCACTCAGTTGGTTGTAGAGTTTAGAGGAAAAGGGGACCAAGGAGATAGGGTATAGATTGTTAAGATTGGTAGGGTCCAAGGATGGCTTTTTGAGTATGGGGGTGACCAATGCATGTTTTAGAGTATTGGGGAAGATGCCAGAAGAGGGGGAGAGATTGAAGATGTGAGTTAGAGAGTGTAGGATATAGTCAGAGAGGGACCGTAGTATTTGAGATGGAATAGAGTCCAGTGGACAGGTGATTAGGTGGGCGTTAGAAAGGAGTTTAGTAACCCGTCTATAGTAGCAGGTTTGAATAAAGGTAGCTTCACTGGTACCTGTTGACATGGGGTCCTAACTGGGGAAGATACCCGTAGAGTGGATATTTCATCACAAATTGTGTCAATCTTGTTTTTAAAGCGATTAGCAATCTCCTGGGCAGTGAGTGAGTTAGTGGGTGGAGGCGGTGGAGGATGAAGTAGGGAGTTGAAGGTAGAAAAGAGTTGACGGGGACCGGATGAGAAGGTGTTAATAAGAGTGGTAAATTAGGTCTGCTTGGCAGTGTGGAGGCAAGAATTGTATTTTTGGAGGGCAGATTTGTATTTGGTTACAGTGAGATTTTTTTCATAGAGGTGGTCAGTAGCAGAATAGAGGAGAGAAGGGTTGATTTGACAAAGGTTTCTACGGGTGATGGCTAGGCGACTGGAGGGAAAGGCGGTGCAAGACATGGAGAAAGAAAAGCTAATAAGGTGATGGTTGGAGAAAGGAAAAGGATTGTTGGAGAAGTTGCATGGAGCGCATAGGTAGGAGAATACAAGGTCAAGGATGTTCCATCAGAGTGAGTAGAAGCAAGAATCAAGGAAAGCTGACAGTGGTCCAAGAGGCCGGTAGATCACAGCAATTCTTAGGGAAGTTGGAGAGAATAGACGTATACAGTGGGCTTCAAATGATGAGAGGGAAAGAGAGGGAGGAAAGTGAAGAACCTGGAAGGTGCTCTGTGGGGATAGGAGGAATCCCACTCCACCTCCCTTGCTTCAATTAGGCCTAGGGGAGTGAGTCCAGAGAACGCCACCAAGGGAGAGGGAAGCAGGAGAGGGAGTATCGGATTAGTGGAGCCAGGTTTCAGTGACAGTGAGTGGATTAAAGGAATTAGTGATAAAGAGGTCATGAACAGCGGTGAGTTTGTTGCAGACAGAGCAGGCATTCCAGAGGGCACAGGAGAAGGGGAAGCTGGTTTTGGGAAGAAGGGTAATGGAGATTAAGTTGCGTAGATCGCGACTACTACTAGAGGGTGTGGGGTTTTTGGGCGTTTTAGATTCATTCAGAAAAAAAAAAACGCTCAAAAACGCGGCTCACCAAAGTTTTTGGACGTTTTTGGTCCATTTAAAAAAAAAACAAAAAAAAAACCCTACTGCTCAAAATTCTCAAAAACGCTCAAAAACACTGAAGAGAGCTGAAAAACTCACTTCAAAAGCTACTGACGTTTTTAGATTTTTTTTAACGTCCTGTGTGCATGAGGCCTTAGCTTACATGGTTTATATGTACTTTATGATATTAGACTTTGATCAGACCATTTTAACTCTGGCCATAGATGGATCAAAATTTGACTGGTTCAGCAGGGACTGTTCAAATTTTCATCCACGTGTAGCTGTTCTTGTTTGGCAGAAATCGATTGTTAGATTGTCGCACAAGAATGTTGGAAATCTTTTGTCGACCAGTGGCTGCAACCGCCGTTCAGTGTATTTTTACAGCGGAGAGTCCCGTTGCCAGAATAAAATGTGCCAGCAAGGGGAATTGTTTGTGTGGATGGAGGGACCTGTTAATGTTTGTTTCGATCAGCCCTCTGGCTGAATCGCCCATGCAACTGCCTTCAAATAGAAAACACAACATTAAACAAAAAAAAACTGCATTTCTTTCACAGAGTAGTCGTTTATTAGGTTTCTATAAGTAAACAGAACAAATACAGCCAGTAAACCTAATGGGAGTGCAGTCCCTAGCCCAGGGGTAGGCAACCAGTAGCCCTCCAGCTGTTGTGGAACTACATTTCCCATGAGGCATTCCAATGCTGGCAGTTACAATTACTCCCAGAGGCATGATGGGACTTGTAGTTCTGCAACTGCTGGAGGGCCCCAGGTTCCCTACCCCTGCCCTAGCCACAGCATAGGGGAAGGCAACAAGTCAGTATGAGACAGGGCCATATAAGGAGATCAGAAAGGTTAGTTGCCATCAGGATGGGATAATGCAAGGAATAATGACCTTTACTAAGATGGTGGCTCAACCATTCTGTCAAATCAGTAGAATGTAAGACGAGCAGAATGTATACAGAGTACACAAGGAGGAAGAAAAACACCCCTCCCCAACCCCAGCTGAGGGTAAAGCTGGGTATACATGCCGAATCCTTTTTTGTTCAACCAACAGATTGAACAAAAAAAAAAAAAAACCTCACAGATCCCCGCATCCACACAAGCAATGTAGATGTAGGGATTTCCCCTGCTGCACTATTGTATTATGACAATGGGGAGTCCCCACCCTATCAGAGTACATAGATCAGTGCTGCAACCATTGGCTCCAGCAGCTGTTAGAATGCTGGTTTTCCAGTAGAACAGTTTGACAGAAGCCGGTCTAATGACCTGCATCTGTTGAACAGAGAGAGGTACACATGGACTGGAAATCTGACAGTTTCTGTTGAACCAGACAAATTTTGATACGTGTATACCCAGATTAAGTAGGAGGAAGCAAGGAGTGAGCAGAGATGGAACGGAGAAATATGCTGCAGAAATCTCCCTCCACTGAGTCTGGCCGCAATCATTTTAACCGCGGTCAGCTGTTCACTTCCTGGATTTACAGAGGCACACCTCCAGCTCTTCAGCTCTCATTGGCCCTCTTATGACTCACCCCCTCCCTTCCTGGCAAACTCTCACGAGAGAGAGCTGTGCATGATGTCAAACAGCCAAGAAACAGGAGGTGGGCTGTATAAGGCATTTACTATCCAAAGTTAAAACAACAAGGGCAGAAGATTTAATAGATGGGAAGATGAAAAAATTACTGAAGTTCCGTTTTAATGACTTCTCGACCTCCACACGGAGACATTTAGGTCCTTCACTTGTCGACTGGCGCCAATTTTACT